>ML795201.1:306173-321594 GCA_009831015.1 Picea engelmannii | reverse complement strand
AGAGTATATCATGTGTAAATTATCATTCATTCATTTGGTTAATGAGAATTCTTTCATTATTTCTCTCCTTCTTCTCTTTTCTTCTATTTTCTCTGCAACTATGTATGTCAATTCCTAGCTAGATATATTATGTGCAGGTTCAAGATATTTACATGCAATCTTATACTCCCATGCACAAAAATTTTCCACACCTAACTTGTCAACAAGCTTTGTGCATGTAGACATCTTGACCTGGAGCTGAGAAAATGACCAAAAATTGAAAGTTCTCAAAAATTGAATCTGATCTTACTAGGAGGTGCATTGGGATGAGGCGAGTATGATGGATCTGTCAGATTTAAAAAAATTCAAGTTTAACCCCTTAAAACTTGACCTGTGCAAATATGGACTGGTACTTCTGGTACTGGTTCTAGTTTTCTGGTTTTCTGTTACTAGTCAAAACTAGGGTTTCACTTTTCAGAGGATCTAGCCACTGAAAAGGTGCATTGAAGTTTCCAATTGATGCAGTAGGCTAGGGCACATTTCCCTAGAAGGTTTTTAGTCAAAAATTCCCTTCCAATAAAAATCCCTAATTTTCTTGTACGACAACAATGACATTTTTGGTTACCTAGTGAAAGGTGCTCTTATTTAGTTAATCTCTGATTCCATGTTAAATTTAGATCTTCTATTAAGTTATTTTCAATTTACTAGACAATAATATCATAAGTGGGATCACTGAAAGAAACAAAATCACAAGGTACAAAACATTTTATCCTGGGAAACCCTCATGGGGGAGAAAACCCAACAAAAACTTCCTCAATAATAGATTGTCAATACAATGCCAAGACTAAAGACCAAAACACTAGAGAATATCCAAGATTGAGAAATGCGCCTCTCTCTCCTTGTTCTTGCAACTGCAAATACCTCCAAAATATGAACACTTGTTGAGTGAATGAGTGAGTAAACAAATGCGGTGCCATACTCACCTATAAATACTAGTGAGGAGGTGTTATGGTTATGTCTCTTCACTAAGTAGGGAAGACGTCTTCCAATATTGGTTAAAACAACTTTAATAAACCCTAGGGGATGATTTCATAAACTCCACCATAAAACTATGGTTTGACCAATCCACAGAAGGGGATTTGGTCATACATAAGTCCCAAAATGATCAATCCACAAAAGGGGATTTTATCTACATAATAATAACTCAATTATAATTAGAATATTTTTCGTAGTTACAATATTTCAACAAAAGTTTGGCACAAATTTACTTCCAGAGGGAATAATTCCAATCTCGGAAGCCCACTCGAAGCTTAAGAGAAGACGATGGAAAGATTACAAACCATAGAAGATGACCATGGAGTTAGATTTTGGATCTGGGTATGTAAAATGTGTTGGAAGTAAAAGAACACACCTGTACAATACGAGAATAATTGGGGAAAAACAACCTAAATTTCTCTGGGCCATAACTTTCAGCTCAGAGCTCAAATTTGAGCAAACAAATAGTCGTTGGAAAGGTATTTAGGAGTATAAGACATCTTTCAACCAAATTTTTTTAATTGGACAATAAAAGATTCTCAAAAATTAATAAATTAATTTGGTAGAAGCGAGAGGGTGGAAATTGCAGCATATGAATGTTGTAACTTTCTACTTAGAACTTAGAATGAGGCATGAGTATAGTTGTGGGAGAGTTGTTGCAGAGAAGAATGAATTTAAGGAATCATATTCTAGAATAGTGCATTGATATTCTTCATAATTTGAAATGAATGATGACCTATCTTCTAATTAATAAATATTTTGCAATATTCTTAATTCTAACAACAATTATTGCATGCACATCCTTGCAGAGATAAAGATACAGACTTTAGTTCCTATATAAGAAATAGATATATGGATGATGCATAAGGGTCTTACAGCCATGAATAAGAAATCATAGGTCTAATGTCAACATTGGTAATGTTGATACTAAGTCTAATGGGAGAAGAGACAGACATTAGCTTGTAAGTATGAGAAGCCTACAAAAACAAGTGCAAAGCTATATCGTTGATAATGAAAGGATCATGAAATCTTAAGAGGTGATATCCCAAAGCCTAAATGTTTTGTAGAAGCAAGTCAACAAAGATTCAGGCACAAGGCAAGAAGTTAGTACCAGGAAATTGGAAGTGTCTAGGTCTAATGATAAGAGGGATGATCGTGGGGGATCTATATGGTCAAGGAGTGTTAGCAGCCATCAACATCATCATTTCCCAGTACACTAGACCAGAAGAGATAATTCACGTTCAAGGTCAACAAGCAACCTAAGTATATCTCTTGTCAAACATTAAAGGAGACATGGGTTAGATATATTGCAAGGGGATTTGAGGAAAATCAAGCCACCATCATTTGATGGAGAGAATAAGAAAGGAGAAGATGCATAAGGATGGCTGCTGGGAATGAAGAAATATTTCCAATTACATAATTACTCATCAAATGTAGAAGGTAGAATTTTATCCTACCACCTTCAAGAAAATATATATACATGGTGGGGTCGACTGAAGCAAGTTAAGCACCTTGATTAGAAAATAATTTGTTGGAAGTAGTTCAAAAAATATTTTCAGCAACAATACTTGTCAGAGTAATATTATGACAAGAAGAGTTCTTTGAACTCAAACTCAAGAACATGACCATGGATGAATATGAGAAACAATTATTGGAACTTCTCAGGTATGTGATCTTCATGATAGATGAGAAGGTTAAAATTCATAAGTTCCTGAGTGGACTACCATCCTTATACAAGGATAAAATTCAGTTTAATGAGCCCAAGAATTTAGAAGAATCCATAAGAAAGGTCAAGTATTTGTATGAGAAGAATAGAGGAAAGCCAACTTTCAAAAGGGTCTAGGATGACAAGAAGAAAGGAAAAATGGATCAGAGGAAGAAAGGATTCAAATCAAATTTCAAAAGGAATATGTCCCAAGCATACTAGCAAGGGAAACCATCTCAAGGTGATCATAAAATAACAAAGTCCTTGGGAAAGAGGCCAAGGAAGGATCCCATAAAGTGTAGGGGATGTAAAGAATATAACATGTATAAATATTGTCCCCTCTCAGGAGATAATATAAATATTTTTCATAGCATCAAGAAGGAGGAGACAGTAGAGGACGTGAGAGAAAACATGTCAAGGATATATGCATCCTTGGACAATAGACAAGAAGACTATCAATCCCACATTATTGAAGTGGAACGTAAGATTGGTAATGAGCGCATAGCTATTTTATTTGATTCTGGCACTAGCATAGCTATGAAGATCCAAAACTAGTTGAAATATTTAAATTGAAGAAATGTAAGCATGAAAAACCTTGGTTAGTTCAACTAGTTACTTGAACCAAGAGAAGAATTAATGAGTTTGTTAAAGAATGTCCTATAAACATGAACGAAACTAACACAAAGGTATATTTGAACACCATACATCTTGGGTCTTATGATTTCTTGATTAGTATGGATTGGATAGAAAGTCATTGTGTTGTTTTAGATTATTATAACAAGGTTTTCACATATATTGATAAAGAAGGAAATCCAAGGACATTGCAGGGTATTCCAAGGCCTATATTTGTTTGAGAGATTTCAACATGGAAGCTAAAAAGAAGTTTTAAAAAGGGGTGCCAGATATATGCAGCCCATATGGAAGAGCTAATGAAGGATAAAGAGACAAGTATCGAAGATTATCTAGTCTTGAAAGAGTATGAATATGTGTTTGAGGAGTTGTCAGGATTACTACCAAATATGGATATTGATTTCTCAGTTGATTTAATTTCTAGAGCTTCCCCAATATCTAAGACTCGCTAAAAAATGAGCATGACAAAGTTAAAAGAGTTTCAAATGCAGTGAGAAGATTTGTTAAATAAAGGGTACATACACCCAAGTGTTTCTCCTTAGGGTGCCCCAATTCTTTTTGTCAAGAAAAATATGGAAAGATGAGGCTGTGTATCGACTTCATACAACTGAACAAGGTTACAGTGAAGAATAAATATCCCTTTCCAAGGATTGATGATATTTTCGATCATCTGAAAGGAGAAAACATATTCTTCAAGATTGACTTGAGGTCAGACTATCATCAAGTGAGAATCAAAGAAGAGGATACTAGAAAAACAACCTTTAGGACAAGGTATGGAGACTATGAATTTGTGGTGGTTCATTTTGGGTTGACAAATGCAATGACTAGATTTATGTGTCTGATGAATGGGGTGTTCATAAATTTCCTGGACAATTTTTTCATTGTATTCTTGGATGATATTCTCTTCTATTCCAAGACATAGGAGGATCATGAGAAGCATTTTAGGATGGTTCTACAAGTGTTGAGAGAGCACCAATTGTATGCTAAATTGAGTAAATGGACTTTATGTCAAAAGGAGATCCATTATTTGGGTAACATTTATTCATAAGAGGGCATAGTAGTGGATCCATAAAAGATTGAAGAAATCAAGAGTTGGCCAATGCCAACAAACATTTTAGAGGTTATATCATTTATGGGTCTAGTTGGTTACTATAAGATATTCATTGCAGGATTCTCCAAAATTGCACACCCAATAACATCTTTGTAAAATAAATGAGTAAAGTTTTAATGACGTGATAAATAATAATAAGCTTTCCAATGCTTAAAGGATTTGTTAACCAATGCACCCATAAAGTGGATCCAGAAAAGATTGAAGAAATCAAGAGTTGGTCAATGCCAACAAGCATTTCAGAGGTTATATCATTTATGGGTCTAGTTGGTTACTATAAGATATTCATTGCAGGATTCTCCAAAATTGCACACCCAATAACATCTTTGTAAAATAAATGAGTAAATTTTTAATGACATGATAAATAATAATAAGCTTTCCAATTCTTAAAGGATTTGTTAACCAATGCACTTATTTTAAAAGTTGCATATCTAGATGAGGATTTTGTTGTGTGCATAGATGCATGCAAGGAAGGGCTTGGTGGAGTTCTAATGCAAAATGGACATGTAATCTATTATGAGTCTAGAAAATTGAAAGAGCATGAGATATATTATGCCACACATGACTTAGATTTAGCAGCCATAGTACATGCTTTAAGGATGTGGAGGTATTACCTTATGGGCATAAAATTTGAATTAAGGACAGACCATACTAGTCTGAAATATTCATTTGAACAACCAACGATAAATGCTAGATAGACTGGATGGCTGTAATTTATTAACTATTATAACTTTAATATCAAACACATAAAAGGAAAAGAGAACAAGGTGGTTGATGCACTCAACAAAAGGATTCATAAAATGAATGCTATAGCCATTAGTATGTACATAACAGATTTGAAAGATAAAATTCTAGAAGTTGTAACAACATATCAACATTATGTGCAAGTTAAATAAAGCTTGAAACATGATGATATACATTAGCAATATAATGATTACAAGATGGAAGAGGATGGAATCCTCTTATTTCGAAACAAATTTTATGTTTCTAATTCTTAGGAATTAAGAATTTTACTTCTAAAGGAGATGCATAATGCGCCATATGTTGGACATCCAACATATCAAAAAACTATTACAGATATAAGAGGCCAATATTTTTGGCTTGGTATGAAGAAAGATCTCACTGATTATTTGGCTAGATGCATGGAATGTTAGAAGGTAAAGGATGAACACATACATCCAACATGATTGTTGCAACCATTGTCCATTCCTAAATGAAATATGAATTTGTACTATTGATTTCATTATCAAATTTCCTAGGACAACAAGGCAACATGATTCCATCATGGTAGTGGTGGACAAGATTACAAAAGTTGCACATTTCATTCCCGTGAAAGTAACTCATAAGGAAACCAATATTGCAGAAATGTACATGTGAGAAATTGCTAGGCTACATGGTGTGTCTAAGGAAATAGTGTCAGATCGAGATTCCAAGTTCACTTCCAATTTTTGGAAGGGGTTGCTTAAGGGATTTGGGACAAATTTGAATTTCAATATATCATATCACCTAGAGTCAGATGGGAATACATAAAGAATTAATCAGATAATTGAAGATATAATGAGAATGTATGTAATGAAAAATCCTCCTAAGTGGGAGAACTATATACATTTAGTTGAGTTTGCATACAACAATGCCTATCATGAATCATTGAAGATGAACCCATTTGAAACATTGTATAGAAGAAAATGCAATACACTTGTAAGTTGGGATGATCCAGCAAATAAAGTCATGATTGGGATGGAATTGTTAAAGGAAATGGAAGAACATATGGTAAAGATTAGATAGAATTTGAAAGTTGCACAAGATCGGTAGAAGAGCTATGATGATAAAAAGAGAGCAAATAAACAATTCAAAGTGGGAAAGAATGTGTTTTTAAAAGTTAAAGCCAAGAAAATATCATTGAAATTGGGAAGTTGCCCAAAGTTGGTAGCGAGATATTGTGAGCCTTTTGAGATCTTGGAAAATATAGGACCAATTCCATACATGCTAGCATTATCTGCATCCATTAGAATTCATAATGTGTACCATGTGTATTTATTTAAAAAATATGTACAAATACTAATCATGTGATTGATTGGAATGTGATCTAAGTGGAACATGAAGGGGATTTTTGGGTGGAACTGGTGTGCATCCTGGACCAAAAAGTCAAATTTCTCAAGAACAAATCCATCAGCTTGGTAAAGGTTCAATGGACCTGCTACTATTCTAAAAACGTTACATGGGAGCATGAAGAAGACATGCGGGAAGAAGACCTACAAATTTTTGAAAATTTTGAAGAAAATTGAATGTATATTTGTACATAAGTGAATGAAGACTCTATTTTGGTAGTTGAAGTTCTAGGAGCCACAACTCTAAAATTTATAGTCCAAGCAATTTGTGGGTTGAGGGGAAAGGAGAGTTGCTAGTTGGAATTGTTGTGTGAGTCATTAAGTTAAGGAATTATCATGTACTTTGATGTAATGTTTTTATATATGTCAATGTGTAAACCGTGTAGTCAAAACATAAATCTGAGTACTCAAAAATGTACAAGAGGGTATAGAAGGTATGTATAACATTCAGGGCTAAAAATATATTAATTGGCCTGAAACTTCAACATGTTGTATCTAGTAGCATGAAGCTCAGATGAGGGTGAAACTTGGCCAAAATGACCATAATATGATCATGAAGGAACCAATTTAAGTTCTTGTTAAATTTACAAAGGAGCAAGTGCAAGGGTGCATAAGCACAGTGGAAAATTGCACCTGGTTATATGAGTTTTTGGGTAGATTCAACTGACCATAACTTGTCCCTCGAGACTCATAATTGAGCAAGAGAGAAGTCGTTGGAAAGGTCTTGGACAAAGGAGTCGAATTTTTCGCCCAGAAATGTGAATCAAATTATATAATTCACAGAATATTAGAATACTAAGTGTGTATTTAAAATAATAAAATGGTGCATGAAGCTAATAGATTTATTATTTTATTTAGTCTAACAAATATTTTTGCCTACACATTTTGCAGAGTTAACAACAATTTGATTAGAACATGATCAACATAGAGATCAAAAGCATGGAAGATGCACAAAGAACCTACAACCATGAAGATGAGATCAAATGGATGTATGTCAGTATGGGTAATGAGGGTACAAATTTAAATGGACATGGAGAAGGCAAGGAAGAAAGCATGACCATGGTGGAGACCATAAAAATATTGCAAAAGGATGTCCAAAGTTATAAATCTAATAATGAGAGGCTTACGAAATCCAAGGAGAAATAAGAAGGATTCAACATCAAGTTGATGCAGAGAGTGGATAGAATAGAGAAGAACATGGATAAGGAGACCGAGTCAAGAAAAGTAGGGAGTCACAGGTCTTGGGATGAGAGAAGAAGAATAAGAAGTGTTGACATGCATCACCATCACTCTCCAAGGCATTCATCTAGGAAAACACACAATAGTTCATGTTAAATTATGAGCTTGATTTCTTATGTGGATTAATTCTTTTATTTTCTTCAACACTTTGATTATATCTTAATACACTTCAACAATACCAAATCATAACTGAATAGAAATAACTATTTAGATAAGTAAGAATGCACATCAACAAAACATATACCCTGGGGAAACCCTGTATAAGGAGAAAAACCCCAACAAACGATATTCCTTTATTGCATTAATAATGTAAAATCACTTACACATGTCCACCATGAATGTTCTGCTCTTAAAGAGCTTGCCAAGATGACTCTAACCTGACAAAGACCTAAGAGACCTTGCTAAAATACAACTATGATATGTTGCCTATAATGTTGATATACAACACTGATATGTTGTTGATATACGCCTCTGATATGTAACCTTTATTGTTGATATACAACATTGATATGCTTCTTTGGTATGTTGCCTCTTTATCACTGATATGTGCCTCTATTACTTCACCCTTAACCTGCATATCAAACTATTTTTAAGAGAGGGGTCAACCTCTTCTTATATAGGATGAAGAGGAGAAGAGAAGAGGCTCAAAATAGTAACTTGTTTTCATGATTTAATCATAACTCAACATCATACTTTAGTTTGAACTTAGAACTAGACTTGACACTGGTATACTTTAGTTCGAAAATAGAAGTAGACTTGAGACTTCAGTTACAACTGAACATTACACTTTAGTTTCAAAATAGAACTAGACTTGAGACTGGTATACTTTAGTTCGAAAATAGAACTAGACTTGAGACTTCAGTTACAACTCAGCATTACACTTTAGATCAAAAATAGAACTAGACTTGAGACTTCAGTTACAACTCATCATTACACTTTAGTTTGAAAATAAAACTAGACTTGATACTTTAGTTGCAACTCAACATTACACTTTAGTTTGAAAATAGAACTAGACTTGAGACTTCAGTTACAACTCAGCATTACACTTTAGTTCGAAAATAGAACTAGACTTGAGACTTTAGTTACAACTCGACTCTTTACCAGGAAATTCTAAATTCTCTTCATGATGGATAATGTTACACATGCCAACGCACTAGATCATTGCATTTACATCATTTTCAATATTAGGAATATCGTTTGTTTCTAGGTCATACAATTTTTATATTCAACCTAACATTCGATAGATGCCTTGAATTTTTCTCATGGCTCACAAGGTTTGACTAGGCTCACAGAGCTTGTACGTTCCCCATGACTTTTGCACTAGTCTATCTATGCTCATAGAACTTGTACGTTCCCCTTGAATTTTGCACTAGACTGTCTATGCTCACAGAGGTTGTACATTCCCCATGACTTTTGCATTAGACTCACATAGAATCTTGTTCATCCTGAATTTTGGTTTGACTCACAGAGGTTGTGCGTTCCCCCTGGATTTTTTCAATACCTCACAAGACTGGTTGATTCTCCAAATCTCCCTGGCTAGCCTCAGGGTGGCCCATATGGCCTCTCATTGAATAATGATTGTCAATGCTGCCAAATTTAAAACTTCCTCTTAGTGAGGGAGTCATTCTCAGCCACACCAAGCTTGCCTCTCAGCTGCACAAATTGTTTGAAGGTCAGAGGCTTGGTCAGGATATCAACTACCTACTCGTTCGTGGCTATGTACTGTAACTTTACAATTTTTCTCTGGACCAAGTCTCGGATGTAGTGGTACCTCATGTCAATACGTTTTGACCTGTCATGAAATACTGGTTTCTCTGTCAATTTTATGGAACTTTGATTATCAAAGTGAACCATCGTCATCTCGAGCTTGTCTCTAAACAACCCAGAAACCAATTTTCTGAGCCATACTTCTTCCTTGATAGTATAACTTGCTTCAATGTACTCAGCCTCTTTTGTACTCTCTGCAATGGATCCTTGCTTCTGGATTGACCAAGAGATCATAACGGATGCTAAACTAAAGAAGTATCTAGAAGTACTCTTCCGATCCACTAGGCTTCCTGCCCAGTCGGCATCTGCATACCCATACAGAAATAAACCACCATTGGATGTATATCTCAGACCATAAGTAATGGTCCCTCTGAGATGTCTCAAGATGTGCTTTGCTGCCACCCAATGTCTCTGTCTCAATTTAGTCATGAACTGACTCATTGAAATCATTGCATAGCATATATTTGGCCTAGTGTGGATCATGTACATCAATGATCCAATCAACTTCCTAAACATGGTGGGATCCACCAAATATGAACCTGTATCAGAATCATGCAGCTTCCTCAGGTTGGTAATCATTGGAGTAGACATGGATTTGCTATCCATCATACCAAACCTATTTAGTTCATCCACTGTGTATTTTCCTTGTGCCAGAAATATCTTGCCCTGTCTTTGCCATACTTCCAATCCTAGGAAGTAATTCATCAAGCCTAAGTATTTCATCTCGAATTCTGAGTTTATCTCCCTCTTACACCAGGTGATTATCCCTTCATCTCCCGTTAGAAAGAGCTCATCAACATACATGATTAGTATAACAGTTTGGTTACCTCTTACCTTGAAGTACATATTTTCATCATCATCAATTTTCTGAAATCTCAGGCTTTTAAAAAAACCATCAATCCTGTCATACCAAACTCTGGGAGCCTGCTTAAGACCATACAAGGCATTCCTTATCTTGCATACATGAGTGCCTTTTTTATGCAGTACAAAACCATCTAGTTGTTCCACAAATACCTCCTGTTCAATATTTCCATTCAAGAATGTTGTTTTTACATACATCTGATGTAGCTTCCAATCAAGAACGAGAGCTAAAGCAATAATAGTTTGAATGGAGGTATACCTGGCTACATGAGAAAAAGTCTCTTCGTAGTTGATTCCTTCTTTCTGAGTGAATCCTCTGGCTAAAAATCTTTCTTTGAACTTTTCCACACTTCCATCAGTTGCATGTTTGATCTTATAGATCCATTTGGAAGAAACCATTGATTTGTCTTTTGTCCTTGGTGCAATGTCCCAAACATTTTTCTTTATAATAAACACGTATTACTCAAGCATGGCATCCTTCCATACTTGTAATTTATATGCTTATTCAAATGAAGAAGATTTGGCATCACTAATGTTTCTCATCAGTGCAACATAGCCTCAAAACCCATGAGGCCTCTTCCTTTCCGTGAAAGTTCCTTTGGAAGCAGCTATCCTTTCTACTTCCTGCACTATTTCTTTAAGACACCCTAGCTTCCTTTTAATTGGAGGTTATTCAAGAGTTATTTCTAACACTTCAGTAGGTTCTAGGGGTTTAGTACTTGTCCCTTCACGAGGTTCCTCCCTCCGATCATCTAACTCTTCATTTTTAGAAGAGGGTGAAGTTGGTTGAACTACTTTTGATTCCTGCTGAAGCTATCTAGATTTATTAAATGCAACTTCCTCATGGAAATTCACATCTCTTCTTACTGTTGAGCACTCAACACACCCTAAAAATCCTATGTTAAATTTTACTTTTTGGGTACCACTTGATCTTTTGCACTGTCTGATTCTACCTCAGTATGAAAAATGTTGCCTTTGCTTATCACTTTTGTTTCTCATTTAAGTCTCTCAAAGTTTTCTTGAGCATGTGAAAACACATAACTTAAAATACTAACACTTAATTAAATAATCGACAGTCAAGACTTATCCCCGACGCACTTAAGAAATTTGGCATCAGAAAGGATTGAGCATGAAAGGAAATCATTCAAGAGAACTGAGGTCGTCGAGCACCGATCTTCATTGGCGTCGAAAAATGAAATTTTTTCTTCAGCGACAAGCATCACTCAAGGATATCACCAATGGTTGATCCCTTTCGACATTGGTAAAAGGTGAAAAGAGTAAGCATTGAATGAAAATGAAACGATATCGTTGATTGACGACTTCCGAAACATTGTCGGTATAGGGGAGATTTCAAGGATGATAATCCGCAAGGAAACCACGCATTAGTTTATTTCTGAGGGTCAATCCCTAATACGTTTTGGCATTGGAAGTCCCAAGTTAAGCATAGAGTGCTCGACTTGAACAAAGTCCCAAGTCCGACCACCACCCACAATCTGAGTTTCAGGTTTTCATTTCCATTTATCTCGAGTCACTGGTGCCACATTAGCACCATACGATGAAGTCAATCGACGTCGGAGGTTTGGCAGAAGGATATCAATAAAAAATGAAAAACAAATCGGAGCAACACTAAGCACAAAATCGGGGTTAACTTACAAGAAATTTGGACAAAGAAAACAGTAGATTCACACGTAAAGAGAAAAACGATGCATTCAACTACTATGACTAGAATCCTTTCATCAAAATGTAAAGACTTTATATATTAGACTCCCATCGGGCTTAGGTTACATACACTAAACACTATCTACACCTTTTGGCCAACCAACTCGGTTACATTGAGAACATGAAAATTTTCACAAGAAAAGAAGGGAAGACTATAAAAATTTTGCATCACGTCTGAGAATACAAAATAGAGTCCGCCCATCATGCCTCTTCTGCGTGAATAATTTCTCCCTGACTACCTCGTGCTCCCAGAAGTGTTATCATCTTTTTTTCTTCTGACACCCTTTGCGCTTCGTGCAACTGCACGATCGTATCTTGTGCTTCCCAAAGCTACCGCTTGAGCCAGGTTGTGTTCCCTTGACAACCTTTTGGCCCTAACATCTCAAGGTTCTTTATCGTCAATTTTCGACGTGATTCTTTATTCTCCTGGTAAATTTCAACTATGGTGAGTTGTTCCTGCTCTAGCTGCAAATTAGGTCCTCGGATGTCAGAACTTGAGGCTTCTTTCTTTATCGTTCGGCTCCCACTTCCTCGAATTTTGGTTTTGACAGGCTCTAGCTAGATAGTGCACATTAGGAGATCCTCGATGACTGATCGTGCACATGACTCAATTGGGATTTGGCTTCCCCCCACAATTTCCTTATTTTTTCTAGGCCTTCCTCACCTCCGCAGTATCTGTTGTTGAGGAAGCATGGCTTCCAACCTATTCCCTTTCGACATAAATTCTTCCACTTCGACCTCTGCATGAGGCGATACTATCATTTCCACCTGAAGGTAGGAATATCCCTTTGAAGCCTCGGGAACACCCACTGCAAACAAGAACGTGTCCCAAGCATTTTGTGGCTCAATCCTGGTGCTTTGGTTGCCTCGCAGGCCCCAAATTGAGTTTTGAGGAGTTCCCATGGTGTGACAACATATCTACCTTATGTGTGGATGACTTGAGAAAGGCCCAAATAAAATAATTTGATCGAGCTTGACTCACGAGACGAGTCAGTGCATAACCTTGACTAGTAAGTAGAACACAAACAAAACATCTAGAATTTATAAAGGAGTGGGCAGTGAGTCGAAACATGCCAGGGAACAATTAATGCATTGCAATGGGATATTTTAAAGAATTTATGTGTCACATTCACACAACAGGTATGATCTAGGGCATGTGAGATGCAATCGATAGGAATTGCAGAGAATGTGTGGTACGATCGCATCGATTTCTTTTTAAATTCCCTAGCCTCCATAATGAGCTGATGATGGTTGATGCACTTGCTAATGCGACTCTTGTTTGAGAAACTTGCCTCAACCTGAAGCGTTTAACGACTTCCCTTTCGACAAAATCCATCTCTTTTTGAACTTTCTCGTACTTTTAGCACATGTTCGACTCTGACATCCTTTCTCGACCCCAAGGGCCAATCGACCATTGGCATGAATTTTAATCTCATGTTTTCCGTACTTGATCGTTCATGCTATGGAACGCGGATGTAACCCACCCTAACTGAAGAAAAATGACGATGCTAATAGAGACGGTGCAGGTAATTCGAAAGGTTGCAGAGACCACATAAGTATCAAACAATCAGGCTTAGCGAGCTTTACAGGTATGCATCGGTCCGAATTCTCCATGCTTACATATTTACATATATTTTGCAGAGTATTGTTCTGTAAGCCATTTCTAAATTATTTTAATTCTGATTGCAGGAAAGATCCCTCCGACTATCGAGAAAAATTGGCTCTGTAACCTTGCTGAGGAATCCGAGAGAAACTGGGTCCGAAGATCAACAAGGTGATGAAGGATATCAAATTGCCTGAGTTCGGCACACCCGATGAATTCGTCGACTTGTGCGACATAGTCGAATTGCACGCCAAGCAAGATTCTTCATGGGCTAAAATACTAGCAAAGGTGACCGACACAATGCCATGACATGTAGAATAATTTCTAGAACATCTGATTAGCGCTCGGGCTATGCTTCAGTAGTTAAGTGCTAGTCTGATCAAGTATTGGACGCAGACGATGGGGATCAGAGAAGTTTATGCACTCTTGATGGAACAACACAGATTTCCATATGCCCAAACCTACGAGGAGTTGTTCATTAGTTGATCAGAGTACGAGTCAATTCACCCTTTCAAAAGGATATCCTAAGATGACTATTGGAAAACTGTTAGAAGAGAACGCCACGTGGTGAATTTTTTTTATTTATCTAGAACTAACCATTATTTTTAGTTAAATTTTATGTTATAAATAAGAACATCGACCAATTAGTTAAGGGTCGATGGTTTTTGCAAGAAACTCTTTCTTTTGGTTGTCAAGAATTATTTCTGAGCTATTGTTAATAGAGAAGTCCTTCTGGACCAGAGACAAATTATTTTCATCAAATGCATGTGTGATTGGACATGGAGAAGAACTATTTCCTATCTTGTTTCATGAATGATTTTGTAATGAGTAAGAGATATTTAATCTATTGTCAAGTTATTTGGTGCAATGTTTTTTTTTTCTTTACTTTAAGGATGAATATGAATCGTTGTGTTATCATGTGATGGATGATTAGGGTAGGTGAATTATTTTGCTTGCCATTATCTTATCACATATGTGTTTTCTTCCTGATAATTAGTATCTCATACAGTAATTGGATGCTCACATGGTTAACGTATTATTACTAAGTCTGTGGTATGAAATTGTCGTATGCATGCTTGAGTAGCAGGTTATCCCAAACTCAGCCTCTTCTCCAGTAGTTAAACTTAATCATGTTTTGTTGCCAAGTTGGATTATACCAGCTTACATCTTATATCAGTCCCACCTAAGAGAAAATACAAAAATAGAAAATCCAAACTAAAGGAGGTGCCTTCACAAGAAAACATAAAGTCGATCGATTAATTGGCCGGATCGCGAGATCTCAAGAACCATTTCATTATTAAATGCTGCAAAGTCTAATTGGGCCTCGGTGGTGGGTTTGGTTCCTACTGTTGAACTAAATGGATTTAAGACCCATCAACAGAATTGGTGCTAGAAGGAGGGCTTGAAGAATGAATGGTTGGATACATATTTCATATAATTTTTGAGACAGTCGATTTATTCAAAACAACCCACATGCATGGCTAGTCATTCCCAAGACAACCCACACACCCTGAGTACTCCTAAAACGAGTAAATCACCACAGCTTGAGGAATAACCTTTGTACCCTAACGTACCTTATGCTCTTCCTCACGAGGAATTAAATCAATTCATAATAATTACAAGAGCATACGCCTGATAGATTGGTGCATTGTCCTTAGCTCCGATAC
>ML795201.1:260546-297335 GCA_009831015.1 Picea engelmannii | reverse complement strand
TTAAGGGTCGATGGTTTTTGCAAGAAACTCTTTCTTTTGGTTGTCAAGAATTATTTCTGAGCTATTGTTAATAGAGAAGTCCTTCTGGACCAGAGACAAATTATTTTCATCAAATGCATGTGTGATTGGACATGGAGAAGAACGATTTCCTATCTTGTTTCATGAATGATTTTGTAATGAGTAAGAGCTATTTAATCTATTGTCAAGTTATTTGGTGCAATGTTTTTTTTTTCTTTACTTTAAGGATGAAGATGAATCGTTGTGTTATCATGTGATGGATGATTAGGGTAGGTGAATTATTTTGATTGCCATTATCTTATCACATATGTGTTTTCTTCCTAATAATTAGTATCTCATACAGTAATTGTATGCTCACATGGTTAACGTATTATTACTAAGTCTGTGGTATGAAATTGTCGTATGCATGCTTGAGTAGCAGGTTATCCCAAACTCAGCCTCTTCTCCAGTAGTTAAACTTAATCGTGTTTTGTTTCCAAGTTGGATTATACCAGCTTACATCTTATATCAGTCCCACCTAAGAGAAAATACAAAAATAGAAAATCCAAACTAAAGGAGGTGCCTTCACAAGAAAACATAAAGTCGATTGATTAATTGGCCGGATCGCAAGATCTCAAGAACCATTTCATTATTAAATGCTGCAAAGTCTAATTGGGCCTCGGTGGTGGGTTTGGTTCCTACTGTTGAACTAAATGGATTTAAGACCCATCAACAGAATTGGTGATAGAAGGAGGGCTTGAAGAATGAATGGTTGGATACATATTTCATATAATTTTTGAGACAGTCGATTTATTCAAAACAACCCACATGCATGGCTAGTCATTCCCACGACAACCCACACACCCTGAGTACTCCTAAAACGAGTAAATCACCACATCTTGAGGAATAACCTTTGTACCCTAACGTACCTTATGCTCTTCCTCATGAGGAATTAAATCAATTCATAAGAATTACAAGAGCATACGCCTGATAGATCGGTGCATTGTCCTTAGCTCTGATACTTCCTCGAAGAAAAAAACAAAGCAGACCAGTGGTTAATACTCTCGATGACATTTTTGTGCACATGGTAGAAGACTTAATAGATTTTTCAATCAACGAAATCCAATATCCTCTTGATCTGATACCCAAAACACTAGCCGGTGACATCCCTGAACCAGACGATTTTTCGGAAGAGGAGGAGTTCAACTCAGAATCTGAAGATATGGAGGACAACAATGACCATAATGAAGAAAGGGGAAACCTACCACTGAGAAATCAACCCTGGTGGTCAAAGATGCTTTGGCCCTCTCGAGACTAGTCCATAACCTTCCACGAAATCCAATGAAGTTACTTCCTAAGTTTGACCCATAAACCTCAGGATTGCCTGAAGATCATATCAAGAAATTTATACTAGCGATCAGACTTATGAACGTCCAACATGAAGACGTAGTTTGCAGGCTTTTCCCCTACAATTTTTAGAACTCATCCTCCACATAGTATTTCAACCTACCTATAGGATCCATAACTAGTTGGAGAAAGTTTCAAAAGGATTTTTTAGATAAAAAAATTTAAGAAACCACTACAGGAGCTCTAATGGATGAATTGTTCACAGCTACCATGAGTTCAAAAGAGAAGGTTAAATATTTCAATAAAATATTCAAAACCATATTAAAAAAATTCCAACCTGAAGCAAAACCAACTCAAGAGTTGCAAATCGAAGTATATGCTAATGCACTCCCTGCTTCTATTTCCATGTTTGTGAAGAGGGATTCCAAACGAACCTTAGCTCAGAATTTTGAAGAAGCTAAAATGATAGAATTCCAGATGAAAGGGTGTAAAGAAGGCTATATCTCTTTAGTTAAGAAAGAAGTTCAACCTCCTCCCAGGAGAGGACTCCTTCTTACTAGACCACCATGGAAACAAGCATAATGGACTCCCGACAAGGCTAACGGAGACATAGAGTATCTAGAACGCATGGTTAAGAAATTATCAAATGAGATCATAGACATGAAGAGAAATGCAGGGGAAGGAAACCAAGGCCAAAGGCCCTATACGCCTTTCTTTAAAATAAACCTATCGTTCAAAGAAATTGAACCTCCCCCAACTAACTTGAATATAGATCTAGGGAATGTCACATCTGATTCTTTCTGTACTTATCACTAGGAAAACCACTCTGAAAGAGACTGCCCTCAATGGGTGCATGCCATGAATTTGATGGCCAACTAGTTTTTAGATAATGTTTCCCTAACTGAACAACCTAGAAGTTTGGTTATGAATGTTGTTGACTAGGAAGAGATTGACCCACCAGAATATACAACCATGCTAATATGGGATCCATACCTAATTATGCGTTCTGACGACCTATTTCAGGTTCAAGAACCACCCGTAGAGGTCTTGGTTGTGAAAAATAGAATTAAAGGTCATCCTGTCTCAAAGGATCCCACTACCACTCAAACATCAGGGGAAAGGTCGACTCTTGATCATCTAAAAGCACCATTTTCTCCCCATAAGAACCCTATTAGCATTCGTACCCGAGAATCACCCAAACTAAAGTACAACGTAGTTGAAGATCTGAAGAAGTTGAAGGATAATATATCGATTATGGGCATATGTAGAATCCCTCAGCAAAAATATTTTCTGCTACAAGCATTGAAATCAATAGAAAACCCTACAACAAGAAATGAGCAACAAAGAAATCCAACTTCCATAGATCTAGTAAATAAACCAACTGTAAATACCTACTCGGAAGATAATAAGGGAAAACCTTTTGTCCCGCCGTTCCTCTTAATGCTTGAAGTCTTCAACAAGAACCTCCACAATTGTTTGGTAGATTCAGGAGCATATTCCAACATTATTCCCTTGTCTATTTGCAAAAAATTAAATGTCGTTCCTCTCAAGAGCAATAAACATGTAATACAACTAGACAGAACCTGGGTCAAAGTCACGGGGGAAGTCAGAGATGTAATGATCAGGATAGCGACACATCCTAAGTTTTTGCAAGTGATTGACATCATTGTAGTAGACATCCCAAAGGCCTATGGGTATTACTAAGTTGAGATCGGTCTGAGAACTTAAACGGTAACTTTAGTATAGACTTGGCACACCTTTGGCTACCACTAAAGGGATACAAGAATATGATTAGAATCTATAGGGAGAGATACCTAAAACATACGGTCACTGATATAGAAACCCCGAACGAACCCTCATCCACTGATTTCCCCATCCTAGGAAATTATTCCTACGATTCTTATTTCAGGAACTTCTCCCCTCTTCCATCTGATGTCCCTCTCAATCAAAATTTTGAAATGGTTTTTCAAGAGAAATCGCCAATACCGGCAGAGGAAACCCTCTTTTGTCAAGAACCTGTGCTATAAATCACCGTAAAAAGACAGGAGAGAAAGAAAGTAATAAGAAGGAAGACACGGTTAACTTAATCTCACAGATCTGGAAAATATATTTTGATGGATCTAAATTATAGAAAGGATCATGGGTGGGGTGCATCCTCATTGATCCAAAAGGAAAACGCCATTTCCTGTCCTATAGAATAGAATTCAAATGCACAAATAACACCACTGAGTATGAAGCTCTAGTACAAGGGTTAAAGAAATTCATAGACTTAAACATCAAAGAATTAACGGTTTTCAGAGACTCAGAGATTATCGTTAGACAAGTAAGGAATACTATACATTTCAATTCCCTGCACCTAAAGAATTATCAACAGGAAGTGCATAGGTTAATAGAGCATTTTGAAGATTTCAATATTACAATGATCCCTAGAGCAAAGAACATTCTTGTTGATTCCCTAGACACAACTTCTTCAAGGCTGTCACCTCTAAAAGATTATGAAGCCTTCTGATTCATTGTATAACTACTCTATAAACCATCGGTACCTAACAATAGTTACAATTGGAAAGTCTTTGAAGGAGATGAACAGATCATAAAATTTCTGACTAACCAAGATAATTTCAATACTTAGCTATTGACGATGAAGTATTCTAGGAACAATCAACATGAACGGATCCTTGGACAGGTCAACCTATTGATAAATCGAAGTCTCACACAATCCCGAAAGGGATAGCTAATTTGGAAAACATTTTTGACCTGAAGGAATGATTTAAGGGGCCTAAAAATGCAAAGACCGGTAGCTCCTGTCCCCTGCATGAAACTATAAATATCGGAACCCCGGAAAACCCAAAGAATGTGAATCTCGGAAATACTATATCTAAAGAGGAAAGAAAGGCTTACCTCAAATTGTTTACAAAATACCAAGATGTCTTTGCATGGTCCTATCAAGATCTGAAAACTTATGATGCCCACATCATTCAACATACTATCCCATTAAGACCTGAAGTGAAACCCTTCCAACAGAAACTCCAAAAGTATCACCCATCCCTGGAACCTCTCATGTGTCAGGAATTGAAGAAACTTTTGGATGCCAAAATCATCTTCCATGTTAGACATTCCATGTGGGTAGAAAATTTGGTCCTTGTGAGGAAACATTCTGGAGAATTCCGCTTATGCGTAGAGTTTAGGAGCATCAACCGAGATTTAGAAAAGGACAATTACCCATTCCCACCAATGGAGAAACTCCTGCAGGCCGTGTTTGGCTCGGATATTTTCTCTCTACTAGATAGTTTCTCAGGTTACAACCAAGTCCTAGTTTTGGAGGAAGATCATTTGAAAACTACTTTTCAAACCAAGTGGGGTACCTTCGCTTATAAACACATGCCTTTTGGGTTAATCAACACAGAGGAAACCTTCCAAAGGGCCATGGACGTAGAATTTGGAGGAATAATCAACAAGTGTGTGTTAGTCTATCTGGAAGACATAACTGTGTATTCAAGGAACAAAGAAGAGCACATCCAACACTTAACTCAAATTTTTGAAAGGTGTAGGAGATACAGTATATCCTTAAATACTAAGAAAATTATTTTTAGTGTCGAGGAAGGTAAGCTACTAGGCCACATTATATCTCAAGTAGGCATTCACATAGACCCATAAAGGATTAAGGCTATAGCTCAACTCTCGTTGCCTCACAACAAGAAAGCTATGCAGTATTTTTTCGGACAAATCAATTTCGTGAGGAAATTCACTCGCGATTTCGTGGAAACTATCAAACCCTTGCGAACAATGATTTGTAGAGATGTCGAATTTAAATGGGATGATGAACAGAAGGATTCTTTCAGCAACATCAAAACTGCTATATTTCAAGCCCCCATGTTACGAAGTCCCGATTTCAATAGATATTTCTTCCTCTATACTTTCACTTCCGACCAATCGTTAGTTGTGGTATTGACTCAGAAGTATGATGACAACAACGAGGCCCCAGTGTCATTCATGAGCACTAACCTCCAAGGAGCCTAACTAAATTATCCCGTCGTAGATAAACATGCTTATGCAGTTTATAAAGCTGTAAAACACATCAGGCCTTATATCCTCAAGAACCATACCAAAGTAATCATACCTCATCTTGTGGTCCACTCCTTGTTCACTCAACAGGAGATGGGGGGAAATAAAAGGGAACTGGATGGCAGTAGTTCAAGATTTTGATCTAGATATAAAACCTGTCAAACTAGTTAAAGGACAAGGGTTATCCAAACTTGCGACTGAAACTCAAGATGAAGTAAATGAATCTCTATATGGGAGAATGAAATGACATTATGGTGTGGTGAAATTTCATATATTTCCCCAGGGCTAGGGTCTTGGTATGAGAATTTGACTTATCTCTTGCACCATGGGACTTTCCCAAAAAATATCAACCCTAGGGAAAGGAGAGCTCTCAGGTTAAAATCTGCACAATACCACCTCATAAATTCAGTACTCTTCTAGGTTAATTATGACAGGGTACTATTAAGATGTCTTGAATGGGAAGATGCAAACAAATTTCAGAAGGAGCTCCATGATGGCCCTATCGGTGGACATTTCGCAGGAAACACCACCACTCATAAGATACTGAGAGATCCTTATTATTGGCCCACCTTGTTCAAAGACACTCATACTTATGCTAGAAACTGCAAAACCTGTCAAATAAGCGTTAGGAGAGAGAAGAGAGCGACAGTCCCACTCCAACCAGTGATTGTCTCAGTTATTCAAAACAACATAAGTATATACTTACCGCCACTGATTATTTCACGAAATGGGAAAAGGCCATCCCTCTGACCCATGTAAACGAGAAGGTGGTAATCCAATTCATTAGAACAAAATCTGATCACAAGGTTTGGGGTCCCTTTTGTCCTAGTTTTTGATAATGCAGCGTATTTTTCTTCCACACTATTGGCAGATTTCACTCTGGACAAAGGAATCATAATTAGGTACTCTACGAATTATTATCCACAGGGAAACGGGGTGGCAGAATCAACCAATAAGAACCTAGTGAGAACATTAAAGAAGACAATTGTAGACAACCAAAGGAATTGGCATAATTTACTCCATACCGCTCTATGGGCCGATAGAGTCACACCCAAGGAAGCCATAGGAAATTCCCCATACTTTATGGTGTACAGGTAGGAAGCCATTCTCATGAATGGTCTTTATCTCCCATCTCTTCAACTAGCCCAAGATTTCAAAGGACGACCTTCATCAATCATACAACAAAGAATTGACACTCTTCTCATGCTAGAGGAAGAAAGGGAAAAGGCTAAATCAAAGTTCATGGCCCACCAACAGATCATTAAAAGATGGTTTGACAAGCATAAGGCTAAAGAGAAGGATTTTGAAGTAGGGGACTTGGTCCTAAAATGGGACAGAGAAAATGAGCCTAAAGTCAAACACTCTAAGTTTTAGAATCTATGGCTTGAGCCTTTCCAAGTGGATGAGAAGATTGGGATAGGTACTTATCGGTTACAGAATCTGAGGGGGGAACCTGACTCCCTCCCAGTAAACGACCAAGCCCTAAAACAATATTTCCATTAACTATATATATATATATATATATATATTATTTTTGAGTTTTATGTTTTGTATGTGTATTTCATGAGTTGTTTCAGCTAGGTTGACTGCGAATTACTTTTATTTTTTATTTTATTTTGTTGTTTGATTTCCTCACTTTTGAATTTTCTATTTAGAAAGACAATGGTTGACCTCAAATCATGTGACATAGTGAACTCTCTTACTAACTAATTTCTCACATACAACACAAGGAAGCGCTGAGGAACCTACGGTTTCTTTGAAGAGTCCTCTATCTAACTCATGCAGATGAACAACTCTGGAGAAATGCAGAAATGTCTACTCGGTGGTCTGGTGAAACCTTACGGGAAATTTGGAAAGTTGAAAAGGACTGCATGAACCCCAAAGATAAAGCTAGCAAAGGATTCACCTTAAAAAATCTCACTTTGCAAATTAAACAGATGTCATCCTCTCCCACTCACTCAGGGCATTATGCCGAAATCAAAGTTAACTATACCAAATGAGTGAACAATGAGAGAGGGTATGGAGATATCTTTTTCAAGGCTATGGACGCTCGCTGGCAGTGGAGCAAGGTCTATGATGTCAGGATGACTCCGTCGGGGCTATGGGCATTCACTGGCAGCGGTGCAACATCGTAGTAAGTGATTAAAGGTAACTAAAGGCTTCATGCCAATGAATACTTTACTAGATTTTTGTCAAAAAGGGCATGAGTCAGGGTTACAAGAAATGAAGGAGGAATAAAGATTAAAGACCCCACAGCAAGACCCAAAAGAATCAACCAAAGAATTTCAAATGCAAGGGTAAACAAAGCTCTGATTTACAGCTGGTAAGGTTCTCCACCATCTTTCGTATCAGCCGAACATGAAGGAGGAACATATATTTTTCTTTCACCCAGTAAGTCGCCATTTGTTGAGCACTCAACACACCCTAAAAAACCTATGTTAAATTTTACATTTTGGGTACCACTTGATCTTTTGCACTATCTGATTCTACTTTAGTATGAAACATGTTTCCTTTGCTTATCACTTTTGTTTCTCATTTAAGTCTCTCAAATTTTTCTTGAGCATGTGAAAACACATAACTTAAAATACTAACACTTAATTAAAGAATCGACGGTCAAGACTTCTCCCCAACGTGCTTAATAAATTCGGCATCGGAAAGGATTAAGAATGAAAGGAAATCATTCAAGAGAACCGAGTTTGTCGAGCGTCGGTAAATGGAAGTTTTTCTTCAGTGACAAGCATCACTCAAGGATATCAATGATGACCGATCCATTTCAGCATCAGTAAAAGGTGAAAAGAGTAAGCATTGAATGAAAATGAAATGATATTGTCGATCACCGACTTCCTAAACATTGTCGGTATTAGGGAGATTTCAAGGATGATAATCTGCAAGGAAACCACACATTAGGTTTATTTCTAAGGGTCTGTCCTCGATACTTTTTGGGATTGGTAGTCCCAAGTTAAGCATAGAATGCTCAACTTGAACAAAGTGYCGAGTCCGACCATCACCCGCAAGYTGAGTTCCMTGTTTTTATTACCATTTATCTCGAGTTAGTGGTGCCACRTTAGCATCGTAYGATGAATTCAATAGGCATCAGAGGCTTTGCAGAAGGATATCAATAAAAAATACAAAACAACTCAGAGAAACACTAAGAACAAAATCGGGGTTAAYTTACAAGAAATTTGGACAAAGAAAACAGTAGATTCACACGCAAAGAGAAAAACAATGCATTCAACTATTATGACCAGAATCCTTTCATCAAAATTTCAAGACTTTATATAATAGACTCCCATCGGGCTCAGGTTACATAYAGTAGACAGTGTCTACACCTTTTGGCCAACCAACTCGGTTACATTGAGAACATGAAAATTTTCACAATAAAAAAAGAGAAGACTATAAAAATTTTGYGTCACATTTGAGAATACAAAACAAAGTCCGCCCATCATGCCTCTTCTGCACACGGACTTTCTCCTTGGCTACCTTGMACTCCTAGAGGTGTTTTCATCTATTTTTCTTCTAACACCCTTTGCACTTCATGCAACTGCATGATCATATATTGTGGTTCTCGAAGCTACCACTTGAGCCAGGTTGCGTTCCCTTCACGACCCTATGGCACTGACACATCAAGGTTCTTTGCCACCAATTGCTGACGTAATTCTCTATTTTCTTGGTAAAGTTTAGCTATGGCGATTTGTGCCTTCTCCAGCTATGGATTAGGTCCTCAGACATCAGAACCCAAGGATTTTTTATTTCTCGTTAAGCTCTCTCTTCCTCGACTTGTGGTTCTGACAGGCTCTAGCCGGATAGCGTGCATTAGAAGCTCCTCGACGGCTAATCGTGTACACAACTCAATCGGGATTTGACTTTCCCCAACTGACTTCCTTATTTTTTCTAGGCCTTCCTCTCCTCTGTGGTATCTGTTGTTGAGGAAGCATGGCTTCCAACCTATGCCCTTCTGGCGTAACTTCTTCCACTTTGGCCTGCACACGAGGCAATATTATCGTTTCCATGTGAAGGTAGGAATCTCCCTTTGAAGCCTCGGGAACACCCGCTGCAAACAAGAACGAGTCCCAAGCATGTTTTTGGATCAAGCCTGGTGCAAGAATTTTTTGGCTCAAGCCAAGAACAGGTACAACAATTTCGAGAACATCCAATCACCGCTCGGGCTATGCTTCAGCAGTTAAGTGTTAGTCTGATCAAGTATCAGATGCATGCGGTGGAGATCAGAGAATTTTACGTACTCATGATGGAACAACACATATTTCCATATGCCCAAACCTTCGAGGAGTTGTTCATCAGCTGGTCAAAGTACGAGACAAGTCACCCTTTCAAAAGGATATCCAGAGATGACTGTTGGAAACCTCTTAGAAGAGAACGCCACATTGAAAATTTTGTTTACTTATCTAGACTTAGTCGTTATTTTCAGTTGAATTTTATGTTATAAATAAGAACATTGATGAATTAGTTAAGGGTCAATGGTTTTTGCAAGAAACTCTTTCTTTTGGTTGTCAAGAATTATTTCCAAGCTATCATTAATAGAGAAGTCCTTCTGGACCAGAGACAAAGTATTTTCATCAAATGCATGTGTGATTAGACGTGGAGAAGAAATATTTCCTATCTTGTTTCATAAATGATGTTGTAATGAGTAAGAGTTATTTAATCTATTGTCAAGTTATCTGGTGAAATTTTTTGTTGTTATTTACTTTAATGATGAATATGAATCGTTGTGTTATCATGTGATGGATGATTAGGGTAGGTGAATTATTTTTCTTGTCATTATATTATAGCCTATGTGTTTTATTTCTGATAATAAGTATCTCAGACAGTAATTGGATGCCGACATGGTTAACGTATTAATACTAGGCCTGTGGTATAAAATTGTGGTCGACATACTTGAGTAGTGGGTTATCCCAAGCTAAGCCTCTTCTCCAGTAGTTAAACTTAATCCTGTTTTGTTTCCAAGTTGTTTTGTACTGGCTTACATCTTATATCGGTCCCACCTAAGAGAAAATACAAAAAGAGAAAGTCCAAAATGAAGGACATGCCTTCACAAGAAAACATAAAGCCCATCGATTAATTGTCTAGATCGCAATATCTGGAGAACCATTCCACTATTAAACATTGCAGAGTCTAATTGGGCCTCGGTGGCGGGCTTGGTTCCTACTATTGAACTAAAGGGATTTAAGATCCATCAACACTTACCTCTATTTTCCTCTAACATGGTACATAAATCTTGTAAGCCTTGGAGTTCTCACTGTACCCCATAAAAACCCCTTTCTTTCCTAAGGATTCCATCTTTGTCCTCTTTTCCTTAGGGACATGAATATACATAGGACACCCAAATATCCTTAGATGCCCTACTTCAGGTTTGATCCCTGAGAAGACCTCTTCAAGAGTTGTGTCCTTTGAGATAGCATGTGGACACCTATTCTGAATATACAGGACAGTGGAGGTAGCTTCTGCCCATAAAGAATTTGGCAGATCCTGGTCAAACATCATTAATTTCATTGCCTCACAAATATTCATGTTTTTCCTCTCAGCAACACCATTTTGCTGAGGGTTATATGGCACAGTCAATTGTCTCTTGATTCATGCTGACTTGTAGAAATCCTCAAACTAAAGAGATTCAAACTCTCCTCCATTGTTTGTTCTAAGGATTCTGATGTGTTTCCCTATCTTCTTTTCAATAAAGGATTTATACTCTTTGAATTTATCAAATGTGTCAATTTTAGCTTTAAGAAAATATATCCAACATTTTCTTGATTAATCATCAATAAAAATGACATAATACAAGAAACCACTGACTGGTGTAGATGAAATAGGACCACATACATCAGAATGAACCAGATCTAAGATGCCCTGAGATTTTTTGTCACTACTAGGATATGCTTTCTTTATAGTTTTACCAAGCATGCATCCCTTACAAATTTCATTTTTACTAAGAGAAATATAGGACATGCCACATACCATGTTATGTAGATATGGAAGATATTTGTAATGAATATGTCCAAGTCTTTTGTGCCATAACTCGCTGGATCTACTTGCATCATGAGACAATGCTTGAACTGACTATCCTGACACGACGTACAATCCTCCACTATGATTTCCAATGGGTTTTGTTGTACTTAAGTGGCTACCTTTATCCCATAGTAGTGCCTTCATGTCCTTGAAGATCACCTAATATCCATTGTCCTCAAGGGTTTCAACTGATAGTATATTCTTCTTCAGCCCTGGAACATATAATACTTCATCAACATGAACTCTAGCCCCAGATTCCAATCTAAACGAGATAGAGCCTATGCCCTCTATCTTGTAACATTTTTCATCCCCAAGCTCAACATGCTCTGCAAAATATTTTGTCTCGAAATATGAGAGGATCTCCTTGCAGCTTGTCATGTGCTTTGATGTACCACTGTCTACTAACCAAGTTTTCGGCCTCGTGAAAATTGAACAGGATAAGGCAGAAACCAAGTAATATTATTTTCTATTTTGTTCTCAATAGAAGGACTTTTCTAATTTCTTTTGGATTCATCAACCTTGGACGTTGAGGGGTGATGTTTTCCTTTCCTTGGATATTTCTTTCTAAACCAACAATCTTTAGAAAAATGACCCAACTTATTACAACTAAAGCATTTAATCTTAGATGTATCAATATTCTTGCCTTTGAATGTACCTTTGGTGTTTGGCTTCCTCTAAGAGCCTTTCTTCATTCCCTTGAATATTGATGCTAAAGCTGAGTGCTCTTCTTTCGTTGGCTTTCTCTCAGTAGCTATGTGACTCTCCTCCTGGAGGCAATCATGCCATAACCTCTCAAATGTGGGTTGAATCTCTCTCCCACTTACACTGGATAAGAAGGTCTCCCATGAAGAAGGAAGACCATCAAACATGGCCTATACTAAACCATCATCATCCACTGTCACCCTTGTGACCAAACGTTGATCTCTGATCTGGGCTATCCTGAAACAGAAAGATTCCATTGGTTCACCTTTCTTCATCTTCAAATACTTAAGCTTGTTCTTAAGTGTCCTCTTCTGACTTGGAGCCTATTTCTCATAGAGATTCACCAAGGTATCCATACAGTCCTTGGCAGTCATTAACGAAGTCATTGCAAGCATTATACTATCTTTGACTAAGTCAAAGATGATTCTCTTGGAATTTTCTTGTCTCTTTCTGGAGGTGGCTATTCATGCATTATTCCTGGGTTCTTCTACCACTGTGGTCACATATTGCTCAAGATCATGCTCTTGCAAGATATTTTTTATCCAGAGCTTCCACACATTGAAGTTGGTTCTCCTTCGAGCATATCCTCGACCCTGACTGAAATGGAGAATGCCATAGAATTAACACTATAAACTTAATCAAGCTAACTTGGATCTATGTATACCTGATGCTGCACTTCAACATGTTTAACACACCCTAAGATTTGATACCATGTTAAATTATGAGCTTGATTTCTTATGCGGATTAATTCTTTTATTATCTTCAACACTTTGATTCCAGCCTAATACACTTCAACAATACCAAATCATAACTGAATAGAAATAACTATGTAGATAAGTAAGCATCCACATCAAAAACACATATACCCTGGGGAAACCCTGTACAGGGAGAAAAACCCCAACAAGCAATATTCCTTTATTGCATTAATAATGTAAGATCACTTACAAATATCCACCATGAATGTTCTTCTCTTAAAGAGCTTGCCAATATGACTCTAACCTGTCAAAGACCTAAGGGACCTTGTTGAAATACACCTCAGATATGTTGCCTCTATTGTTGATATACAACACTATTATGTTGCTGATATATGCCTCTAATATGCAGCCTCTATTGCTGATATACAACACTGATATGATTCTTTGGTATGTTTCCTCTTTATCACTGATATGTGTCTCTATTACTTCACCCTTAACCTACATATCAAACTATGTTGAAGAGAGGGGTCGACCTTTGCTTATATAGGCTGAAGAGGAGAAGAGGAGAGACTCGAAATAGTAACATGTTTTCATGCTTTAACCATAACTCAACTTCATACTTTAGTTCGAACTTAGAACTAGACTTGAGACTAGTATACTTTAGTTTGAAAATAGAAGTATACCTGAGACTTCAACTACAACTCAACATTACACTTTAGCTCAAAAATAGAACTAGACTTGAGACTGGTATACTTTAGTTCAAAAATAGAACTAGACTCAATACTTCAATTACAACTCAGCATTACACTTTAGTTCGGAAATAGAACTAGACTTGAGACTTCAGCTACAACTCAACATTACACTTTAGTTCGAAAATAGAACTAGACTTGATACTTCAGTTGAAACTCAACATTACACTTTAATTCTAAAATAGAACTAGACTTAAGACTTCAGTTACAACTCATCATTACACTTTAGTTTGAAAATAGAACTATACTTGAGACTTCAGTTACAACTCAACTCTTTACAAGGAAATTCAAAATTCTCTTCATGGTGGATAATGTTACACTTTCCAACACACTAGATCAATACATTTATATCATTTGCAATATTATGAATATTGTTTGTTTCTAGCTCATACGAATTTTATATTCAATGTAACTTTTGCTAGATGCCTTGACTTATTCTCATGGCTCACAAGGTTTTACTAGGCTCATAGAGTTTGTAAGTCCCCCCTGACTTTTGCACTAGTCTTTCTATGCTCATAGAGGTTGTACGTTCCCCTTGAATTTTGCACTAGACTACACATTCTCACAGAGGTTGTACGTTCCCACTGACTTTTTCATTAGACTCACATAGCATCTCGTTCGTTCTAACTTTTGGTTAGACTCACAGAGGTTGTACGATCCCCCTGGATTTTTTCAATACCTCACAAGACTGGTTGATTCTACAAATATCCCTGGCTAGCCTTAGGGTGGCGCATATGACATCTCATTGGAGAATGACTATCAATGCTGCCAAATTTAATAATTCGGGCCCATCCCCTGTGAGGAAGCATAAGTGGGGGTCTGCGGTGGATGAGCCACAGGGAGAAATGAATAAAATCAAACCACCTAATTTTTATGGTGAGCACAATAAGGATGCAGATGCAGAAACATGGTTGTTGGGCATGAGGAAGTACTTTAGTTACACAATTACTCTTCTCAGGTAGAAGGGACTGTTAAATTTATAGTTGCTATTAATTTCTTTTCAATTTACTAGACAATAATAGCATAAGCAGGATCACTGAAAGAAACACAATCACAAGGTACAAAACATTTATCCTTGGAAACCCTCATGGGGGAGAAAACCCAACAAAAAATTCCTTCATATAGATTGCGTATACAATGCCAAGATAATAAACCAAACACTAGAGAATATCCAAGACTGAGCAATGTGCCTCTCTCTCCTTCTTCCAGCAACTACAACTTCATTCAATCTTGCACACTAGATGAGTGAGTGAACGAGGCACTAGCCTCTCTTATTTATACTAGCTGAGGAGAGCTAGGTTGGTGTCTCTTCATTAGGCAGGGCCAACTTCTACAACTAGTGGCTAAAAGAACTTTAATTAGCCCTGGGGGTCAACTTCTCAATTAGCCTCACTTAATTAGGGTTTGACCAATCCACAAAAGGGTATTTGGTCTTATACAAAGCATGACATGATCAATCCACAAAAGGGGATTGATATATAAGATAATAACTCAATTATAATTAGAATATACTTCTCAATTACAATATTTCAACACTTCCCCTTAACAAGAAGGATATTTGATCCGAAAAGATTTTTTAATGACAATGGTTGAGTTTTAAAGAATGAGTTAAAATTACCATTTAGGAAACTGATGAAAGAGGAAGAATTAAAGATGAAATATGGCAGCCATAAATAAATATACAGATATGGAAATAAGCATGAAGAAACATCAAACCATAACAACAAGATTATTAATGGAATTCGACAATCTTGCCTACGTCTCTGGGGCTTTGTCTTAGTGGGTGAAGATTTCTTATTTCTGTTCAAATATTCAAAAGTACATCATAACAATGCCAAATGGATTACAAACTGATATGGTCATGTTCTACCAGATCTCAAGAATCCATCAAAATTGGCGGTACTGAAAATAGATGAACGAAGCTCCCAGAAATGGCCCGCAAAGGTGATCTCCTCAATGGATTCCTTGCATAAAAATGTATTTGGCTCAACAATTCTTTAGCAATTTCCTGTTCTGAACCTCCTCTCCATGGCTTCATGAACCTCTGGTTTAGATAGGCTTGAATTTGGAAAAAAAATCCTAACTTCCCCCCAGGATATGGCCTCAAAAAGGGCCCAAGATCCTCCAAAAATGGACTAAATCTCCCAAATCTGCTAAAAACATCAATTAAAAATCATATTATAAGGTAGAAAACCCGCTAATTGGAAAATATATAGGCGCAACCCCTAAAATTCAGGCTATTGGTCACTTGGGTGCTTTCATGTGGCCTCGGGCCGGTGCACTAATCCTTAGCCCTTAGCCTTCGACCCTTGGTCGCAGGTGTGTCCATATGGCCTGGCTCTTATGCCTCCATGCGCCCCTTATGTTTGTTATCCCCGGTTGTCAAGTCCTAGGTTACGTGCCCTAGTTTGTGGGCTAGCCCGACCGAATGGGTGCTAACCCTATTGCACGATAACTGTATATATGGGAGTGGACACATGGTGAATGGTCAAGTGGAAAGGTGTCGAAACCGGGGGCTATACCCAAAATACTGCGCCAAACATCAACAAGAGGGAAATATGAAAATACATGTCACCAGGATCTAAGGGATGGTCTCCATAGAAATACGCACCACCATAGAAGAACTACAATCATGTGGTAACGGTTCTATGTTGCACGTCGGGGGCTGGGGCCTAGCCCTGGCCCTATTCTCCACCAACCAACACTACATTGAAACTTAAATAGATGTGGCGCAATATAAGGGTAACATCCACCGTGAGGGTGAGCTGGTATCTTGACCCTGCAAAGTCGCTCGCTTCTCGGACCAAAGTTCATAGGTTCGAATCTCGTGCACTAAATATATATTTTCACAAACTACGACCAATGAAAGGGTGCCATGTGGTAGCCCAAGACTACTCCACGTGGCACCATCACATTCGCTCACTAACTGCCATGTGTCCAACTATGACTGGTCTGCACCACTACCACCATTTTTTCCCTATCAAACTACCACTGTACCTACCACGTCACTCAGCTTCCATGTGTTGTACGGTTGTACAAACTTTTCCATGTCAACCTGTGCCATGTGTCACCCTTGTAGTGGTGCCATGTGTCACAATATCACTCGTCCACATATGCACCTGCCCATGTCAGTGCTTGTCCATGTCATCATGCCAATGCACCTTTCCACATCACTTGTATGACCGTACAACCTGTACATTTAAATTCCACGTCAGCACTGTACGGACTATATGTACTATAGAGTCATCAAATTTTGCATGTTTGGCCAAATGAACAAATCAGGATATATTTCGCATACGATGTCCATTTGAGCCCGTTCAAGTTGCATTGGGTTTGTATCGATGAGGCCTATGCACATGTATAGTTTGAATCCATTCTAAGGACTTTGATTTTTAGGTCTTCCTAGACCCATTTTGATTCTTGGATCCATTCTAGACCACACATCCCCACTAAATACCTTTTGGTCCTCCAAAAAGATACTAACGATTCATCAAGTACGGGAAATGCCACCCCACTTGTCCTTTGTCTTCAAACTCTATCATGTGCACCTATCATATCAATATCAACTATAAAACAACCATGATAAATGACATCATATTGTTAGCCACTTGTGTTCTATCACATCTTATTGAAGCCACTATCATCCATGTTGACAACATTACTAATAATAATATCATAAGTATGACTGCAAATGAGAAAATATGTTTGTAATACTTGCATGACATTATCTTATCTTGAAGAAAAGTGTGATTGATCTTCCATTCTACAATAATCTCATGTTCTTTCTTCAGATCAATTACTTGATTTCAAAAAATTATAGGTGTGTTGCTTGCATGAGATTCCTTTCTTAATTGTTCCATTGTTTGAAGAGATTGATTTTCTTTTAAATGATGAGCATGAACAACATATTCTTTTCCTGCTTTGATTAAGTGATATTGATTATGTTCCCTATAGAAGATTGCTTTGCGATCATACAAATAAGGATTTCCTAAGACCATTCCACATTCATTTAGTGGCACCACATCACATGTTACCTCATCCACAAACTTAGATGAAATTGCAAAATTTAATATACATTGTTGTGCTATGTGCAATATATGGTTGTTTCTTATCCATTTAAGTGAGTAAGGCTTATGATGTTCCTGAGTGTTTAATCCCAATTGCTTAAACAATTCCTCTGAAATGAAGCTATATTGAGATCCACTACCTATCAATGTGTCAACCTTAGTATGTCTCATAATGAACCTTATGTGAAACAATTTACTTATAGAATCAAATCCATCACCAATTTTACCTGTCAAACCAACCACTGAGATTTTAGATTCATCACCTGAATCTGATCCCAAGTCTGTTGGTTGTGTTGTTGCTGCAACTGTTTGCCTCCCTTTCTTTTCTTTGGGCCACTTCAGTCTCTTCTCGGGATGCAATTGCCAGCAATGGTCCTCATCACGCCCCTCTTTATTGCAATTCTTGCAAGAGGGATTCTCTTCCTTTCTTGTCACTGAATTTTTCTTCTTTCCATTCCACTTCCTTTTGTCCTCTTTCCTCGAAGAAGATTCCCTTGATACACCAACTCATGTTTTCCCTGCCTCAATGTATGTTTCTTGAACAAAAACCTCATCAATATTAGTAGGTCCAAACATAAATACAGTGTTTCGAATATGTGCAAATAAACCTCCTATATACTTCATAAGAGTTTCTTGGGTATGTAAAGGAATATCTAACATCAACGTCATTTTACGAAATCCATCTGTGTATTCTTGCACTATTTGTCCTTTTCTTAGTTTAAGATCTTGCCATTCAATTAAAGCCTTCTCTTTATAACCCGAAGGATAGAATTTTTTTCTAAGTGCAGAAACAAAAACTTGCCATGATGGAAATACATTACCCACTTGTTGCGTGCCATTTTGCAACTTGCTTTGCCACCAAATGAGTGTTGTGCCTGCAATTCGAAGCAATGCCAACTTGATTTGAGTTGCCTCATTCTTGATTTGTTGCACACAACAATAAACCTCCATCTGTCTGACCTAGTTATCAAGCCTCCCTACACTAACTTCACTATCATACATGGGTAATTCAAATTTTACATCAAGCTTAAGTAAATGCATTTCATTTTTATGTTTATGGGAATGTTTTATTGCGGTGGATTTGGAAATTGAAGAAGAATAAGTTGATGGAGAAAAAGGAGGTGAAGGAGGAGTTTAAGGAGGATCCTCTCCTTATTCACTTTTGACCTTTGAATATTCACCTAGATTCAGTCTCTTTCATTCCATGTAATCCTCATATAGAACCTTCATCATCTCCGACATGGCGAAGAGAGTTTTTCAAAACTCTTTCTCATCATGAGAAAGTCCCTCTTCCCATGCCATCTTCTCAATTTGAGAAGTTCTCTTTCTTGATCCAATCTCAGAATTATCTTCAACAAGATCACCTTCACCACGATTCAGGATTTCTCTGGTAATCATGAAAACTCAAAAACCAAATGTTGGAGCCGCCTTTCTCAACTAGTTTAAATATAATTCTTAAAATCAAAGGTTGGACTTTAAGTTGTCTTTTACTTCGTGACCTTTACCCACTGAAAATTTAAGTAGTACTAATATGTGAAGTGGCGATGGCCATTGTACTCCTAAGCCATTTCCATTTAACCATTAAACGATATTTTTCACTTTTATATACCTTGGGATATCGCGTTTCGGGAGTTACACGTCACACGGTTTCCAAGCCCCAATGCACGAAGTCACAAAACAACCTTGAAAGCTTACCCAGGTTAGCGCCAAGAGTAAAGTTCCTTAAACCTTAGTAAAGTGTTGTCAGGATTTTGCATCTCGGCAATCGCTCTCCTAAAAAATCTTACTGTCATAACTCCGATAGGCGAAGTTGCGAGATAGTTTTACAAGTCACCCGGGTTAGTGTCAGGGGTAAGTTGTTTTAAACTGTAGTTAAACAATGTCGGGGTTTCGCGACTCGGCATTCACTCTTCCAAGAAACTATACCTTCGTAGCCCTGAGTCACAAAATCACGATATTAATTAAACACTTACTAATTAAACACTTAATCCAGATCATGTTTTTTTCTTAACTAGATCATGTCATCATGATCTCTAGTTTTAGGGGCTCAAAGGATAGGAGTGAAATCTCCCGATGCGGCGAACACCGAAAAGGGTGATTAAAGTTTAAATAAATCCTAATTAAATAAGCTAAGCCAGATTAATCATTACATTGATACAAATATTAACACGCACCATCTACGTGTTAAATTTAAATGTTTTTTGCGCTAACTTGTGTCTCGACCCATCAAAATTTATGGAATTTATTTGAAATGAGGTGAAGTGATAGGTAAAGATATTGTTTTTATTGCTAAATCTTTCTCAAAAAATGATTTGACCATTCTGTTCATAAGGACGCTGGGGTTTTAAATGGTCGAGATATAGAGTTCTTTCTCTCATTGTTTCAAATTTCATTTCTATCTTGCGCAAAGAATCTTTTCTCACCAGGTTAATTTCTGTATGTATACACATTTTTACTACAGGAGAGCTAAGTTAGAATCTTTTATCATGGCTCCATGAAAAGCGCCCAAGGCGATTGCTGAGAATTTAGGGCAAGGATCAGATACTGTTTCAGATACTTCGCCTCGAAGTATTGATTCTGTCAGAACCTGGTCATACGTCTTTGAGGTTCTTCAGTCTGAATTGGTGAACTGTTTAGATGATTCTAGTGATAATGAGAAGGATGATTTGGCCACCAAATACAAAATCATCGTTCAAGCAGAGATGCATAAGATAGCGACCAGGCCACGACTCCTTCCCTATTATGATATGATCTGATGGGCACTAGATCATGTGGATATCCCAACCATAACTATTATCAGCGAGCATAAGGTGACTATCGGGACCTTCAGAACAGAACATTTGCAGGTGATGTACCAATTGTCACCCACACCAAACTTCTTACACAATGCTGAGTTTCTGGAAGGTTTTAAGTGGAAATAATTCGAGCAATTCGACAGAAAATTGTCTGATCTGATCAAGGATTGGGTCTCACACTCTGCAAAGTTCAGGCAGATGGTAACAGAGTTTATTCAATCTCTTCCTTAGAACCACAATTCAAATATATAGCAATGATGACCTGTAGGTGCTATGGGAAGGAGGACACCAGACATTGTTTTGTCCCGTGGGTGCCTCTCATTCATACAGTTGCTAAAGGTTGTTCCTTTGACTTGGCCAAATTGTTGTCAGACAAATTAACCAGTCGGATTACCGAATATCGGATGCAGAGGGAGAATGGGAAGGCTGCTTCATTTTTTATGTCTGCCTACATCATGGATGTTGTTTGTTTCATGATGACTTTCCCTCTAATAAGCTAGAGATGGACTCCATGTGAGGCTGAGCCTATCCATGTCTACCACTCAAAACTTTGGGAAAATAAGGCCACAAAATTCATATACAAAATTTTCAATTGGGTAATGGTACCAATGCATGTTTCCATCTTTGGCAGCCCACCGCCTAGGATTTACGATAGCATCGCCACCAACTTGAGCAATGTGGCTGACTGGTACGTAGAGGCAGAATTTTCATACATTAGGGTTTTCGGCACTTCTGTTCCCCTCTATGCTCTACCATTATTCATACCGGATAGGCTGGTTTGTCACGAAATTGCTAGGCAAACTGTGATTGGTGGCATAAGAAAAGATCTCAAAGGATTTTCGAAGAAGGTATGGCCACCCTTCCCCATTCATTTGAATACATATTTTTTATTATATTTCGAACACGCAAAAGTCGAGGTAGCGGCTTTGGAGGATATTAAATTGGTCCACATTGAGTTCAAGAAGCACGACCCACATAGGATCATGGGTAATCACATGGTGAGTTGTGGCCTTAAAAGGTATGAACATGAGCATTCGCCTCATGAAGACATCTTCCAAGGGGTGAGATCCTATGCCGAGGTCCTAAGTCGGATTCAAACCCTGTCACCCAAGGAGATGGTTAATTTCTTCAAATTTCAGGAACACCGGCGAAGCTGCCTTCCCCCAGTCTTACAGGGTAAGAATCCGCCAACTGTAGATGCACAACAAATGGAAGCCAAGGGCTCCAAAGATTCACGACCTGACTACGAAGAACACCAGGAAAAGAAAAAGCAAACTGGTGGCTTGAAACAGGAAGTCGAGATCCCCAACCCTCCAAGCAAGCCAGCCTTGGTTGTTACCCCCTGGAAATCATCCAAGCAGATCAACAGCCCCATCATTTATGTTACTCCCCTACAGTCCACAAAGGGGATCCCAGATGCAGGATGGATTTTTGGTGAAGACCTAACACCCATAACTATGGAAGAGTTGCCTCCGAACGAATTTTTCTTCGATAAGAAGAGAAAGGTCATTGTGAAACAAGAACTTTATCAAGTAGTAGGCACGACAACCAAGAAATTTAAAATCCTTCCTGATGGGAGAGCCATGAAAAAAGAGGAATTTGCAACTCAGATAACAGGGGTGTTGGGAGCTTTTTCTACAGCCAACCAATATTTTGTTGAGTCCCTAAAAGAACAGTTGAAGCGGAAAAACTGCTTGATCAAAAATTTGGAGGATAAGCTGGCTACAATAGAAGCAGCCACCAGAGATCATGCGAACACAGGTATAGAGATAGCTAGGGAAACCGATCAAAAGGAAATCGAGCGGCTCAAATCTAGTCTCGAATAGACACAACAAATGGCTCAGACTAGCCAATCACAAATAAGCCAACAACTAGAATTGATAGGGAAGTTACAGGCCAAATTAAATTTTGCCAAAAGCCAAATGATAGATATCAGGATATTCCAATCCCAAGCCATAGAAATCTGAAAAGAGTGTCGGTAGATCAACAAGATTTACTTGCTAAAGTGGAAACTATTCAAAACCACTGCCAACTCATTGATCAAGTACTGGAAAACATCTCCTTCAGAGAAAAAGAAGCTGGGGCAGCTCGGGTCACTTTCCAAGAGGCTGTTATAGCCACGACAAAAAAGGAAACGGGCAGTAGTTCCAGGTTTTCCATCCCAGAGCAGACCCAAGGTAACATCTTGCTGAAGGCATGGGAGAGTAACATATTAGAAGGCATACAATGATCTAAAGAGGTAAGAAACTCTTGTGAAGAAAATTTTGGCTTCATAGATGGGAGTTTGTTGGATCTTGATAGTGAAAACAACACTGAGACACTGGGCCAGATTAATATAGCCAAGCACCTGCTCAATATCAAGGAGAATGAGGAAAGAGATTTGGATGAAATATCACAGATAACTAAGATGGATATAGTCCAAGTATATAAATGGCTAATAAAACCAAGTGTACATTTATGTTCTATCGGCACCGAAGACTGATAGGTAGAAGGAAAGTTGCCACAATTAGTGAAGGATTGTTACACTTGTGAGGCAAATAATCAAGCAGAACCTTCCAGGTTGATAGCCCAGTTGGTGGAGAGGTGCGTCACTTGCACCGAGCATGCGAAGGGGTAGGTTTCTGGTACCAACTAATGACATTTGTCTGCCTGTTCAATTTTTAGAACCTGAATTTCAGAGGAAGGAAGGTGCTCCATCTGCCCAAAAGAGGACAAAGACAAAGCACTGAAACGCAGAAGTCTCCTTTTTGTAACCGAAAAAATTTCTGGAACGATTGAGATTCTAGCGTATAGAAATTTGTATAAATATGCACTTTGAAGAAAGAACTGAGGCTGGACCTTTTTGTTTTATTGTAATAGAGACTCTCTCCTTTTGAAAATTAATAAAAAACAATTCGAAGACTCATGATTCCGTCAAGACTATGTTATGAGTTTGTTTCCTCTGTGATTTCATATTTAATTTTAGTTCACATATATATGTGTGATGAATGTTTCACTGCAATTTAGTAAAACCTCTATTGTGGTGATCAATTTTTAGTCGTCTATATCATTTACAGCTTTTCCTCTGTATCGACTATTAGCAGGTACAAGACCTGTAAACTTTTTAGATCTTCATATTTTATGCTTCGTCAAATTTCTTCTCATCTTTTTCTTCTTCTCTTTACAGGGTGAGATTCTCCCTTTATAGGAGCCTCGCATTATAGACAGTTTAATGTTTTTCTCACATTTCACACACTATTTATTTAAAATATAACTCAGTTATGGGAAAAGGCCTTTGGTTTGCACTTTATCTTCGATATCAGATTCAAAAGTTCTCTTTTATACGATCAAATTGATACAGCATCAAAAACCTCGAACTCTCCTTTAATTATCCTGTTCCTCTATGACTGTCCCCATTGCAAGACATCCTAATATTTAACCCGGCTTATCGGACCAAACCCATATCACTTTGAACCTTTTCGATACCATACTTAAAACAATGACCACCTGGGTAGAACTTGAACGTTCATGGGCTGTGATTGAATGGGATATAAGCATCCAAGAACAGTTGGAAGCGAGACAACGACAACCTGGAAATCAGCCTTAGCTTCCTTTCCCGAAGGTTGATTCTTTCCCTTTTTTATCCTTTACTCACTTTCGGATGCCTAGACACTGTACTTTCTAAGCCTTAAGTATAGACTCTGGAACAACATCTTTCTAGCGCCGTTGTTGGGGACGAAGTTACAAAACATTTTCCCTGGGAAGAACGACATTTTTGCAAGTTTCACCCTTTGATAGTGAACAAAGAGTGAACACCCTATAAAGGATTTTATTATCTTTCACTTGGTGACTCCACGTTTAAATAAGTTGGCATTTGGTCAAAGGAACACCAGATAAAACTCGGATGGTAAACAGACCACGCCTGTTTCCGATCCCGAAAAAATATTGAAAACAAGAGGTTCCCTTAAGCCAACTACTGCAGTCTACCAGCTTAAGTACCCACAACCCAAGACCAAGAGTTCTTTTGAACCTTCAACTTTGCACAGTTCCCCTCCCAAAACCATCAATCCAACCTTACTTCTCTCTGAAGTTAAAAGCAAAATCCATCTGACAACCTCTGGCGTACACAAAGGTTAAAACCCCACATTGAATTTATCAGAGATTGATATCCCGCTGACTCTTCAGTTAGATTTCACGACCTCACTAAGTCTCGAAGAGTATACCATATACTCAGATTCCACACCCGCGAGTTCCCCTGATTACATCTCTTGCAAATCCGAGGATCCAAGTCCTCGCATCTCTTTTCAGCCATCTTTGGTTTTTCCGTCTCTTGAAGAAGCTAGAAATCCACTTTTAGTCTTCCAGAACCCTCTATATAACACACCGTTTTCCTATCCAGTAGTACCGATGGTGGCCGTCGGAGGAGGAGGTGGAGGGGTTTTAGGAGGGGGAGGTGGAATGGCTCTAGGAGGAGGAGCGGGGGGCCAAGGGCCTCGCCCGCCTCACATATTTTTCACTAAAGTAGCTGTGAGATATGCGTCTTTGGTCCTACCCATCCCTCTCCACGACCTTCCTGAAAATTACATAAAAAACTTACCTAAATTTACAAGGGAAGGGGACTTGACCGCAGTCGAACATATAAACTTCTTTGATCAGTTCGTCGATATCCTAGGTCTCGAACACGAAGACGTATATTTGAGGTTGTTTGTTCAGACTTTCGAAGGACAGGTACGAACCTGGTTTCAAAGTCTACCCGCAAGATCGATATTATCCTATGATGCCCTAGAAGACTCCTTTCTTAGACAATGGGGCGAAAGGAAAGACCATTTGTATTATTTGACAGAGTCTGGCTCTTTAAATAAAAGGACTTCAAAAACTATTATGGAATTCATTCAAATATTTAACAAGTTATATAATAAGATCCCGGTCGAAGTTAAACCATCCCAACCTGCAACCAAGGTAACCTTTGTGGGAGCCTTCAAACCCGATTTCGCACTTCTTTTGAGAGAAAGGAGGGGGGCTACCCTAACCCAAATGCAACATGATGTTGTAGAAATCGAATCTAATATGATGGCTTCTGGCAAGTTGAAAACTAAGGTAGAAATGAGAAACTGAGAAAACAAACATTTTAGGGAACAAGCGGGACCCTCAGGATCCAATAGATCCACAGACGACAAAATGGATGATATGGCTAGGATAATTAAGGAGTTATCAAATAAGATTTCCAGAATGGAGCTAGATCAATCCAAGGCCAACCCTTTCGTTAAAAGGGAATTCAAAAGAAACCCCAATCCTCAAAATCAACAAAAGCAGATTAAAAATGAAGACTAGAAAATTCAAAACCGTTTTAAAAATGAAAATTTTATAGGAGGAAACGACCTGCAAGATTTCGAGGGTCTAGAAGAAGATGTGACAAATTTGGGTGAGGACTGCACTCAACCTTATTTAACCAAATAAGATTATGAGAAGTCCTTAAACACACAACAACCGTCAAATAAAGATGATGACATAAACAACATTGATTTTGTTGTATGTCAAGAAACGACCGATTCTATAATGGCTGAGGTCCAACCTAGGTATAACCTGAGGTCTAAAAACAAGCCTACGTCGACTCCTCAACCTATGAAAATTCTCCCTAGAGGTGAAATATACGAGCCCACCCCAAAAGAGACCGAGACATCTAATAGAAAAATGAAAGGGGCAGACTCGCTAGATCCCAAAGTAAAGGAGGTTGAGACCCAAACCAAGGAAACCAAGACAGCGGAAACACATATACTGGTAGATAAAATCACAGGTGATAAATCAACACAAACAAATAAATTAGAAAAGAAGGAGTCTGGGGTTTCAACCAAAGAAACAAACAAAGGTAGTGGAGGGTTTAGCCTCGAAAATGAGATAAATAAGATAAAAATACCAATCCCTCTAGTGGAATTAGCGAAGAATCCTGTATATCGAAAGAAGATGACCAAAGTGATAGGTTTTTCGAAGCTAGAAAGTCACTCTGACGTGATAAAATTGGAAGATGATAAGCCCAATATCACTTTTGGTCCACATTTCGAGGGTGCCAGAGACACCGTCGCTCCTTTCTATATCACCCTAAATGTGCATGATCGACTTCTTCATAACTGCATGCTAGACTCTGGGGCCTCACATAATGTGATACCCAAACTTTGCTGAAATTGTAAAATTGATCACAGATATGCTAAAGAAGAACAACGAAGTGAAATGGACAGCAGAAGCCAAAGCATCGTTTGCATGCATCAAGAGGGTTATAAGAGAGGAACCTGTACTAGCAAGTCCTAATTATCTAAAGGATTTTCTTATTTTCTCGTTCGCCTCTGAACATACACTTGCCACGGTACTCCTCCAGAAAAATTAAGAAGGTTTCGAGCAACCGATAGCCTTTTTTAGCAAAACTCTCAGAGATGATGAACTCATATACGATATAATGGAAAAACAAGCGTATTTTATGGTGAAGGCATTAAAGGATTTCAGAACTTACATGTTGCATTCCAAGGTAATCATGTACGTACCCACCATCTATGTAAATCATATTTTGGTTCAGTCTGACAGTGATGGCAAAAGGGGACGGTGGCTCACTAAAATTCAAGAATTTGATCTGGAGATAAAACCGACGAGACTAGTAAAGGGACAATGTTTAGCTAAACTCTTAGCTGAATCAAATTTTATAGCCCTCGGTATAAATGGTCTACAGGGATGTGAAGAGGGTGTGGACATGAACGATCTCGATGAGAAAACAAGTGCAATCAGAATCGAAGAGAAGTTTGCCTCATCAGATTGGTACAAAAACATAGTTTCCTACCTGCTGACCTTGAAATGCCCGAGTGATTTATCCCCATCCAAAGCCAGGATGCTAAAACTGCATGCGGTCAAGTACTGTATATCCAAAAGTCAATTGTATTGGAAGGACCCACTTGGTTTCCTGTTGGTTTGTTTGGTTGAATCAGAAACAAAGAAGGTCATAAGCGAATTTCACAAAGGAGTGTGTGGAGGACATCACGCTTGGAGGGCGACAACTTATAAGATCCTAAGGGAAGGATATTATTGGCCAAAACTTTTCTCAGTCGTCAATGCCAAAGTCAGAACCTACAACCCTTACCAATTGTTTGCAAGCAAGCATAAACTCCCAGTGCTACCGTTAGTTCCGGTCAAAACAAAAGCCCCTTTCCAACAATGGGGACTAGATTTTATAGGATAAATTAACCCCCATTCTAGAGCTCAACACAAATGGATCCTGATTGCCATAGATTACTTCACTAAATGGGTGGAGGCTATTACAACCAGAAGGGCAATGGATTCGGTGGTAATAGATTTCCTAGAAGACAACATTTTTCCTAGATTTGGCTGCTCCTGAAATATAGTCACAGATAACGCCCAGGCTTTTAAATCTATGGCTATGATCAGTTTTTGCCAAAAATACAATATCGTGCTTGGCCATTCCACAACATATTACCCTCAAGGAAATGGACTAGCCGAGTCTTCAAACAAGTGTCTGATCAATGTAATTAAGAAAGTGTTGAATGAGAACAAAAAATATTGGCACGTACATTTGAAATACGCTTTATGGGTGAACCGGATAGGCACAAAAAAATCTATTGGCACTTCTCCTTTCCAAATGGTGTACGGGACCGATGTGGTATTACCCATAAATCTAGCGCTTCCCGTAATGAAACTTTGGCAAGATGAGAAAGAAGAACCAAACCATGTCACAAGAAGGATAAACCAACTGATTAAAGTACAACAACACAGGGTTGAAGTGGATGAAAGGTTGCAAAAATACCAAGATGAMATGAAAACGTTATTCAACAGTAAGGCAAAAGACAAAGAGTTTATCCCTGGTGATTTGGTCTTGAAATAAGATGCTAGGAAGGAAGACTCGGAAAAACACGGTAAATTCGATCATATCTGGTACAGACCGTTCAACRTYGCAGCTCCCGAAGGAAAAAAAWTGTTTCTATTAGAAAATCTGGACGGTAAAATCTTCAACGCCCCTGTCAACGGGCGTTATTTAAAACACTATATGMAATAATTGGTTCCCAAAAGAATTTCCATTGTATATACCAGTTTTTATTTTCTTTCTATTTCATAATTTCTCTTTAGTAAGTTTACTTTCACCACTAATTAATTAGGTCAGTGATTTTTGTAGAAGTAGAGACACAAAATTCTCAATGCATTCAGCTATTTTAAAAATAAATAATAATAAAAAAAAATGGATACTCTTCGTGTTTACAGGATTCCGGCTTGAAGCCCAAACGAGCAAAAGGAGAAAACATAAATTCATATATCAGAGACTAAATTCACCGAAAACAGGTGATAGAATTTTTTTTCCGTTATTTTAAAAGAAAACGAAATGGGAAGGCAAAGGTACGAATTCCTAAGAATTTTATTTTTAAACGAAGGTCACCAAAGCGCCGTAATGATCTCATAAATATAATTTTTTCGCTTGACTGGTGATTAAAATAACTACTCCTTACTCTGGGTCCTAAGAGTTTCACCTAGACAAAGATAGGAGGTAATTAAAATAAGCAGAGAAAGTAAAGCATCTCCGGAAAAGGGTCCCAAAGTCGGTTTTAGTTTATAATCCATGTGTTTTGAATCCCAGATCTATCTCCATCACCCTTTTTCTGTCTGCAGACTTACCTTCTTAAAAAACCAAGCATCTTTCTGGGTTCCATACATAGGAAGAAGAGATTACATTTTAGCTTTGAAAGATGTAAAGCAAATTTCAAAAAGTAAGCCAGTCTTCACAACCACTCAGTCTCTTACTAAGCAAAGCTATGCGTAGGTTGATCCTGACTCTTCTAGGTTTTTCAACAGTTTCGAAGGATTGAGGCTTGCTCGAAGGAAGGCCCCTGGAAGTAATCTTTCCCATTTTCCCTGTGGGCTAAGGTGTTTTGAAAGTTAAGGGAAGGTTGGTACCGAGTAATCAAAGTATGTTGATAGACCTCCACTGCAAATATTACACAGATATCATCCCTCATACAAACTGGTTGCCCCCACTTCATGTTCTAAAAAGTAAATTATAATACAGATGGTGAAAGAAAAATCATATTTGATTGCCCCCATCTAGTCCAAAGAGACGATGAAAGAAAATTCAGAAATGATTGCCCTCGTCTCAGCATTTAAATGCATAAATATATTTCGAAGTGGTGAAAGGAAATTCAGCAAAAAGGGTCAGATAACTTCACTGGGGTACTGAACAGGCTCACTGGTGGTGAAGCAATATCTGAGATATCTATAAGGCTATCATACGTGAATCTCACTCTACTCTGGTAATCAACTTTCTCAAAACCCAATTTGCACCCCAAGTTCAGATAGGGCTCCCCGATTAAAAAACATGTAATTTACCTCGTTTGATGCAAGCCAAAAGCCACAAGATCTGTTGGATTTCCTAGGACTGTTTTGATTGTCTTAAGGCAGACCTGAATTCAGTAATGAGAAAGATAAAGTCATGAAAGGGGTTGCAGCTGAGTTTGAAACGCATTTGAGTGTGGAAAATATTTTTAGAAGTAAAAGACGAAATCTCTTCTTCCCTCTGTATCCCCTTTCCTTAAGAAAGTTTCGCAGAAGTAAAACCAATGACTCCATTTACCCAATACAAGCACATGGTCTACTATTCTTCCCGTATCGCAGGAAGACGGGATCCCTAGTTGGAGCCTATGTTGGAGCCGCCTTTCTCAACTGGTTTAAATATAATTCTTAAAATCAAAGGTTGGACTTTAAGTTGTCTTTTACTTCATGACCTTTACCCACTGAAAATCTCAGTAGTACTAATATGCAAAGTGGCGATGGCCATTGTACTCCTAAGCCATTTTCATTTAACCGTTAAATGAGATTTTTCACTTTTATATACCTCGGGATATCGCGTTTCGGGAGTTACAACTCACACGGTTTCCAAGCCCCGATGCGTGAAGTCGCGAAACAACCTTGAAAGCTTACCCAGGTTAGCGCCAAGAGTAAAGTTCCTTAAACCTTAGTAAAGTGTTGTCGGGATTTCATGTCTCGGTGATCACTCTCCCCAAAACTCTTACCATCATAACTCCGATAGGCGAAGTTGCGAGATAGTTTTACAAGTCACCCGGGTTAGTATCAAGGGTAAGTTGTTTTAAACTGTAGTTAAACAATATCAGGGTTTTGTGACTCGGCATTCACTCTTCCAAGAAACTATACCTTCATATCCCTGAGTCGCGAAATCACGATATTAATTAAACACTGACTAATTAAACAGTGATTAATTAAACACTTAATCCAGATCACGTTTTTTGCTTAACTAGATCGCGTCATCGCGATCTCAGGTTTTAGGGGCTCGAAGGATAGGAGTGAAATCTCCCGATGCGGAAAACGCCGAAAAGGGTGATTAAAGTTTAAAGAAATCCTAATTAAAGAAGCTAAGCCAGATTAATCAGTGCATTAATACAAATATTAACATGCACAATCTACGGGTTAAATTTAAATGTTTTTTGCGCTAACTTGTGTCTCGACCTGTCAAAATTTATGCCATTTATTTGAAATGAGGTGAAGTGATAGGTAAAGACATTGTTTTTATTGCTAAATCTTTCTCAAAAAATGATTTGACTGTTCTGTTCATAAGGACGTCAGGGTTTTAAATGGTCGAGATATAGAGTTCTTTCTCTCATTGTTTCAAATTTCATTTCTATCTTGCGCAAAGAAGCTTTTCTCACCAGGCTAATTTCTGTATGTATACACATTTTTACTACAGGAGAGCTAAGTCATAATCCTCTATCATGGCTCCACGAAAAGCGCCCAAGGTGATTGCTGAGAATTCAGGGCAAGGCTCAGATACTGTTTCTGATGCTTTGCCCCGAAGTATTGATTTTGTCAGAACCTGGTCATACGTCTCCGAGGTTCTTCAGTCCGAATTGGTGAACTGGTCAGATGATTATAGCGATAATGAGAAGGATGATTTGGCCACCAAATACAAAATCGTCATTCAAGCAGAGATGCATAAGATAGTGGCCAGGCCATGACTCCTTCCCTATTATGATATGATCCGATGGGCACTAGATCATGTGGATATCCTGACCAGAACTATTATTAGCGAGAAGAAGGTGACTATCAGGACCTTCAGACCAGAACATTTGCAGGCTATGTACCAATTTTCACCCACACCAAGCTTCTCACACAATGCCGAGTTTCTGGAAGGTTTTAAGCGGAAAGAATGCGAGCAATTTGGCAGAAACTTGTCTTATCTGATCAAGGATTGGGTCTTGCACCCTGCAAAGTTCAGGGAAGACGGTAACGAAGTTTATTCAATCTCTTCCTTGGAACCACAATTCAAATATATAGCAATGATGACCTATAGGTTGTATGGGAAGGAGGACACCACACATTTTTTTCTCCCGTGGGTGCCTCTCATTCATACAGTCATTGAAGGTTGTTCCTTCGATTGGGCCAAATTGTTGTCAGATAGTTTAACCAGTCGGATTACCGAATATTGGATGCAGAGGGTGAATGGGAAGGCCGCATCATTTTTTATGTCCGCCTACATCATGGATGTTGTTTGTTTCATGATGCCTTTCCCTTTAATGCGTTGGAGCTGGACTCCATCTAAGGCTGAGCCTATCCATGTCTACCACTCAAAACATTGGTTAAATAAGGCCACAGAATTCATATACGAAATTTTCAATTGGGTAATGGTACCAATGCATGTCTCCATCTTCGGCAACCCACCTCCTAGGATTTCAGACAGCATCGCCACCAACTTGAGCAATGTGGTCGACTGGTACGTAGAGGTGGAATTTTCATACATTAGGGTTTTCAGCACTTCTGTTCCCCCCTATGCTATACCATTATTCATACCAGATAAGTTGGTTTGTCACAAAATCGCTATGCAAATTGTGATTGGTGGCATAAGCAAAGAGCTCAAAGGATTTTCGAAGAAGGTATGGCCGCCCTTCCCCATTCATTTGAACACATATTATTTATTATATTTTGGACATGCAAAAGTTGAGGCAACGACTTTGGAGGATATTAAATTGGTCCACATTGAGTTCAAGAAGCACGACCCACACAGGATCATGGGTAATCACATGGAGAGTTGTAGCCTTAAAAGGTATGAACACGAGCATTCGCCTCATGACGACATCTTCTGAGGGGCAAGATCCTATGCCGATGTCCTAAGTCAGTGTCAAACCCTGTCACTTGAGGAGATGGTTGATTTCTTCAAATTTCAGGAACACCGGCGGAGCTGCCTTCCCCCAGTCTTATAGGGTAATAACCCACTGACTGCAGATGTATAGCAAATGGAAGCCAAGGACTCCAAAGATTCAGGACCTGACCAAGAAGAATACCATGAAAGGAAGAAGAAAACTGGTGGCCCGAAATAGGAAGCCAAGATCCCCAGCCCTCCAAGCAAGACAGCCTCAGTTGTTACCCTGAGGAAATCATCCAAGCAGATCGACAGCCCCATCATTTATATTACTCCCCTACAGTCCACAAAAAGGATCCGAGATGCAGGATGGATTTTCGACGAAGAACTTACACCCATAACTATGGAAGATTGCAGCCGAATGAATTTTTCTTCGATAAGAAGAGAAAGGCCATTGTGAAACAAGAACTTTATCAAGAAGCAACCATGGCAGCCAAGAAATTTAAAATCCTTGCTGATGGCAGAGCCATGAAAAAAGAGGAATTTGCAACTCAGATAGCAGGGATGTTGGGGGCTTTTTCTATAGCCAACCAATATTCTGTCGAGTCCCTAAAAGAACAGTTGAAGCAGAAAACCTGCTTGATCAAAACTTTGGAGGATAAGCTGGCTACAGTAAAAGCAACCACTAGAGATCAGGTGAACACAGGTATAGAGCTAGCTAGGGAAACCAATCAAAAGGAAATTGAGAGACTCAAATCTGATCTCGAACAGACATAGAAGATGGCTCAAACCAGCCAATCACAGATAAGCCAACAAGGAGAATTGATAGGGTAGTTACAGGCCAAATTAAATTTTGTTGAAAGCCAAATGATAGATATCCGGATATTCCAATCCCAAGCCATAGAAATCCGAAAAAGAGTGTCGGAAACTCAACAAGATTTACTTGCTAAAGTGGAAACTATTCAAAACCACTACCAACTCATTGATTAAGTACTGGAAAACATCTCCTTCAGAGAAAAATAAGCTGGGGTGGCTCGGGTCGCTTTCCAATACGCTGTTATAGCCACGGAAAAAAAGGAAACGGGCAATAGTTCTAGCTTTTCCATCCCAAAATAGACCCGAGGTAACATCTTGATGAAGGCATGGGATCATAACATATCAAAAGGAAGACAACAATCTAAAGAGGTAAGAAACTCTTGTGAAGAAACTTTCGGCTTCATAGATGGGAGTTTGTTGGATCTCGATAGTGAAAAAAACACTAAGACACTGGGCCAGATTAATATAGCCAAGCCCCTGCTCAATATCAATTAGAATGAGGAAAGAGATTTGGCTGAAATATCACAGATAACTCATACAAATATAGTCCAAGTAGATAAATGGCTAATAAAACCAAGTGTACATTTATGTTCTATCGGCGCCGAAGACCGACAGGTAGAAGGAAAGTTGCCACAATTAGTGAAGGATTGTTACACTTGTGAGGAAAATAATCAAGCAGAACCTTCTAGGTTGATAGCCCAGTTGGTGGAGAGGTGTGTCACTTGCACCGAGCATGCCAAGCGGCAGGTTTTCGGTACCAAATAATGACATGTGTCTGCCTGTTCAATTTTTAGAACCCGAAGTTCAAAGGAAGGAAGGTTCTCCATCCGCCCGAAAGAGGACAAAGACAAAGAATTGAAACGCAGAAGTCTCCCTTTTGTAACCGAAAATATTCTTGGAACAATTGAGATTCTAGCGTATAGAAATTTGTATAAATATGCACTTTGAAGAAAGAACTGAGGCTGGACATTTTTGTTCGATTGTAATAGAGACTCTCTCCTTTTGAAAATTAATACAAAGCAATCCAAAGACTCCTGATTCCGTCAAGATTGTTTTATGAGTTTGTTTCCTTTGTGATTTCATATTCAATTTTAGTTCACATATATATGTCTGATGAATGTTTCACTGCAATTTAGTAAAACCTCTACTGTGTTGATCAATTTTTAGTTGTCTATATTGTTTACAACTTTTCCTCTATATCGGTTATTAGCAGGTACAAGACCTGTAAACTTTTTAGATCTTCATATTTTGTGCTTCGTCAGATTTCTTCTCATCTTTTTCTTCTTCTGTTTACAGGGTGAGATTCTCCCTTGATAGGAGCCTCACATTATAGACAACTTAATGTTTTTCTCACATTTCACACACTATTTATTTAAAAGATAACTCAGTTACGGGAAAAGGCCTTTGGTTTTCACTTTATCTTCGATATCAGATTCAAAAGTTCTCTTTTATATGATCAAATTGATACAACATCAAAAACCTTGAACTCTCCTTTAATTTTCCTGTTCCTCTATGAATGTCCCCATTGCAAGTCAACCTAATATGAACCTGTCTTGTCGGACCAAACCCATATCACTTTGAACCTTTTCGATACCATACTTAAAACATCCACCACCCAGGCAGAACTTGAATGTTCATGGGCTGCGATTGAATGGGATATAAGCATCCAGGAACAATTGGAAGCGAGAGAGCGACAACATGGAAATCAGCCTTAGCTTCCTTTCTCGAAGGTTGATTCTTTCATTTTTTATCCTTTACTCACTTTCATATGCCTAGACACTGTACTTTCTAAGCCTTAAGTACAAACTCTGGAACAACACTAACCATCAACTAGCTCCAATACCACATGATCCAAAAATATCTTTTAATAACAATGGTTGAGTTTAAAAGCATAAGTTAAAATTACAATTTAGGAAACTGATGAAAGAGGAAGAATTAAAGATGAAATATGGAATCCATAAATGAATATATAGATCTGGAAATAAACATGAAGAAACAACAACCCATAACAGCAAGATTATTAATGAAGTTCGGCAATCTCGCCTATGTCTTCGGGATTTTGTCTCAGTGGGTGAGGCTTTCTTATTTTTGTTCAAAGCTTCAAAATTACATCATAGCAGTGCCAAATGGATTACAAATTGATTTGTTTGTTCTCTACCAGATCTCAAGAATCCATCAAAATTGACGGCATTGAAAATGGATGAACGAATCTCCCAGAAATGGCCCGCAAAGGTGCTCTCCTCAATGGCTTCCCTGCATAAAAATGGCTTTTTCTCAACAATTTTTCAACATTTTCCTATTATAAATATCCTCTTCATGGCTTCATGAACCTCTAGTTTATAGAGGCTTGAAGTTGGCAACAAATTCCTAACTTCCCCCCAAGATCTGGCCTCAAAAAGGGCTCAAGATCCTCCAAAAATGGACTAAATCTCCCAAATCTGTTGAAAAAATCAATTAAAAAACATATTATAAGGTATAAAACCCACTAATTGGTAAATATATAGGGGAGACCCCTAAAATTCTGGCTCCTGGTCACTTGGGCACCTCCATGTGGCCTTGAGTTGGTGCGTTGGTCTTTAGCCCTTAGCCCTCGACCCTTGGTGATAGGTGTGGCCATATGGGTTGGCTCTTATGCCTCCATACACCCCTTATGTTTGTTAGCCCCGATCGTCAAGCCCCAGGTTACGCGCCCTGGCTGGCGGGCTAGTCTGACCTATTGATATTATGGTAGCTTCGGGAGGTATGAACCTCTATTGTGACCTATGACAAGATTAGAATATTTTGGAAGGAAGAAAAGAAGTAAAGGAAACCCTAGACGAGATGTCGGCTGCAGAAATATAATTAATATGAATTAATTAGTACCCAGAAAGAGAAGTCGCCCTAGGCAAGCCTGTCAGATTACTATAAGTACAAGGTGCCAGTTTCTCATTATTCACATTCTCAGAATTGCAGAGAGTCAGTTGTGCGCACTACAGTTGGCATTTTTGTGTGCAAGTTTATTGGGAAGGTGTTGCGCCAGTTTCTGGGTGGGATTATCTGATCAACTTTGGTTTCTATTCTTGCTTGGTGCATTATCCTTGCTTGGCTATTGATTTCTACCAGTATTCTTCTTTGTCAAGGTCAAGGTGCTCAGAGGGTGGCTTCTGGCTATGGTTGGGTGACAAGGGTATTGTCAATGGTAAAACAAGAACAATCCTTCATATTCTAACAGGTTATGGGCCCACACCTCCTTCATTCAGCCTAAACACTGGAAGAAAGCATAGCCTCTAGGATATTGAGCTCGCTGAGGAACTGTTGCTAGGGTTACTAGCATGAGCAGCTTCCAAGACACTGCCGCTAGGGTTACTAGCAGAAGCAGTTGCAGAAACCCTAATCTCAAATTCGACACCTTGTGATGGAGCATCTCGCTCAAGGAGAACATATTCAGATGCA
>ML795201.1:216228-231026 GCA_009831015.1 Picea engelmannii | reverse complement strand
CTATCGAAAATGAAATGGAGTAGAGCGTTCCCCTTCCTATAGCTCTTCTGGTTTGCTTGGCTAGACTTTGGTGGTAGTGAAAGTGGCACTGTGTTAAGCATCGATAATTTGCTTCCCTCCTTCTGGATTTGATTCAGAGTCAGAATCAGCCTCAGAATTAGACGCCTTCAGCGTTGCGATGAGTGACTTCTTGGAGCGACATTCTTCAGTGTTGTGCCAAGGGATTGTATGGTATTCACACCATTTTCCTATGTTCTTCTTCGTCTTTTCATTTCCCTTCTTGTGTTGTGGCTTGGACTGGTTATCCTGAGAGTGGCCATATTTTCTCTATCTCTTGTTGTGTGGGTTGGGGGAACATTTTCCCTGCTTCGGCTATGAGGAGTTTTTAGATCCAAACTCTCGCCTCTTCTGCTTAAATTTCTACTCAATATTGACAACATATCTATAAGTAGTACCCAATGAGGAGATGATGCAGGAGCATCACCAACGTCAAGCGAGCGTGGGGCAACGCCAATGCATTTTGGCACATGATAAAATTATTTGAATGATTTTGAAGTGAATACGCCAAACATAAATGAAACAATTAAGGAAAGGCATACTTCCATATTGTAAACAAACCTTGAGCGTCCCGCTCTCGTCTGTATTAGGTGAAGGAATTTAAGTTAATGAATGTAAGTAGGTAGAATTGAATTCCTAGATTAGACAGTTTTAGGAGCCGGAGGGAAAACGGATATAGACACCCTCACTTGTATTATTGTAACAATTAGCAGCATTATGAGAAGAGATCACAGGAGAGCAGAAGCAGAGAGCTGTGTAGATTAAACCCCATGTACAGAAGTTATGGATTAATACAAAGATATTTAGTTCAGACTCATGGTGTCCAATTTCTTTCTGTGTTGCACATGCTGATTTATATATGTTTGTTTACCCTTTGTTATGCATTTTGCTTTGCTGCGTGAATGTATGATTTCATATTGAATGTCTGAAATCTGAAGAGAGGGAGAGCAGAGAATGAGTTTCAATTGTTTCTCTGTCTGAGAAAGAGTTTTCCTGCAAGGAGTGTAGTGAAATTGTCTGCGAGGTGTGCGTAGACAAAAGTCAGAGTTCGTCTCTGCAAGCTCAGGAGAGATAACACTATTCTCATTCTAGCAGAAGTGCAAGTCAAGAACATGATCCATGCGAAGTGAGCGTTGGCTGAGAAGAGTCTCAGGGTTTGCAACCTAAGTGAAACTATGGAAAGAATGTTGTCGCAGAGAGTGCACAGAGTCGAAGAATTCAATACTTGGAAGTATTAAAGAGTTGTCGCAAGGAGTGCGTGTAGGAGTCTTCTTGAAGACTCGAGTTGTCGAAGAAAATCTCAAAGGAATTTGGGCCTCAAAACGTTGAAAAGAGGTGCAGTGATATCGTTTCGCAGGTGGACAAGTTTTGCGAAAGAACACTTTGTTCATTTCACGGGAATCATTAAGGAGGAATTCGATGGTCAGAATTCTCCGTGGAGAATTCACAAGGTTCTAAGAACCGTCAGATCTTACAGAGGAGCAGCGAAGTTACGGTCAGGAGAAATCAAATCGTTGGATCACTCGCGGAAGTCATTTCGGGGTTTCGTGAGTTGAGGAGATGAAGGCATAGCATCCGGACTTGTGAAGTCGCGAGGTCCAAAACTCCGAAAAAGACGAGAAGTTTTGTGTGGGACCCGCAAAGAAGACGTGTCGAAATTTCTCCGTTTCGGCATATCGAAGGATAAGAGGTCGAGACTTTCGTCCCAAAAGTCCTGAAGTCGCAAGAAGCGAAGTCACCAAGTAATCTAAGCCGTCCATCAGAGGAGGACAGGTGGCGAAGATCAGAGGATCTCACAAACTCGGGGTTTCGCAGGGTGAGAGCCCAAAATTTTTGGTGCTCGAAATTACGAAAAGAGAAGTCACGAAGTGCCGAGAGCCAGCACGAGGGACATGTGGCAGAACTGCACAGTGGACCCGAGAATTTAACCAGCAGACACACGTCACACATTTGGAGGATTCAACACCCCATTGACCTCTCGTGTCTCAGGGACTCGGGAGAAAAGGGAACGAAGGTTCAAGCCTTCGACTCGCGAAGTCGTGAAAAGAGAGAATGAGAGAAGGAAAGTCAAATCTCGCCTCTCGGGGGTTCAGGAAAGAAAAGGAGCAAGGCTCGACGTTTGAACTCATGGAGGCGCGAGAGGCGAAAGGCGCTAGTTCTTAGTCTAGCCGGCAGTCGCGCAAGGAGGGTGATGACGAAAGGGGAGCCATAACCATTTCGCGGTCTCAGGTATCGCGGAATTGGAGGAGGAAGGCTCGGAGTTTCAACTCGTGAACTCATGAAATTGCGAACAGTGAAAAAGAACCTGTGGATCGATTTGAAAGGGGATTCCAGCAGAGAATCTGAAAGAGTTGATCCATCTCAAGGGCATATAAAATGATCCTATGAGTGGATCTTGGCCCAAGGGATGATAGGGTCTGCGTCAAGTGGTATCAGAGAACATAAAGGTTTATTTGCTTTTTGTAGTAGGGAAAAGAGAGATTCACCATGCTGTCGAGAAGAAGGGACATGCAAACAACTGATCCGCCAGAGGATAGGGAAATGTCGAGAAGAAGGGGTAGGTAGATGCTTGATCCAACCATAGAAAGAGAAATGCATGACCTACGCGCCAGACTCGAGGATATAGAGACAACACAGAGGCATACAGTTGGTGTTGGAGATCTTAGTGATTCTGAAAGTGAAGATGAAGCTGGACATGAAGGAGAAGAAGTCACAACAGAAGATGCAGCAAACGAACGCTTGATTAGGGTTGTTGCAAGAATGGGTGCTAAGGAAAAAATGGATATTCCAGTATACGAGGGAAACTTGGATGCCAAGGAGCTTCTAGACTGGATTAGAGCTCTGGACACATATTTTGACTATGAAGATGTCGAAGAAGACAAGAAGGTCAAACATGCTGTCATGAGACTTAAAGGGCATGCAACATTGTGGTGGGATGAGCTACAAGCTGACAGACGCTGCAAAGGCAAGTAGAAGATCAAGAGTTGGGATAGGATGATCGCGAATATGAAGGCAACATTCATTCCCAAGGATTACCAGATTACTCTGTTTCGGAGAATGTAGAATTTGAGACAAAAGCTGATGACAGTGAAGGAGTACACTGAAGAATTCTACAGGCTGAACATCAGGGTAGGTCATCGCAAAAGTGATGATGAAAAGGTTGTCAGGTACATGAATGGTATGAGATATGACATTCAGGATGAGATGAGCATGATGACCATCAGAATGGTGGAAGATGCTTATTAGATGGCTCTAAAAGCTGAAGAGAAGCTGAGCCGAAAGCAGGGTCAAAGAGGCCAAGGCAGAAGTCAGCCCAAAAGCAAATCAATTGCCCAGGATAGAAATCAAAAACCCAAGGAAGACTAGAAAAAACCTTAGACTCAAACTGAGAGAGGTGGAAGTTCACAGAGAGGGTAGCATACCAAGCAGAAAGGTCAGTATGCTGATGCAAACATTTTTCCTCATACCAGAGGTAGAGGAAGAGGAAGAGGTGGAGTAGTGAAATGCTTCACATGTGGAAAGAATGGACACAAGTCTTATGAATCTCCAGATAAAAATAAAGAATGTGGTGAAACTCACGTCACCAAAGCATAGAGGCGGAATGTTGAGGCAGAAGATGCTGAAGGTAGAAGATCGTTGATGATGCGAAAGGTGCTCTTAACGCCAGAGAAGGAGGTGGAGAACCCAGTGCAAAGAAACAGTCTTTTTCGGATTGCTTGCAAAACCAAGGACAGGGTATGCAAGGTCATTGTGGACAGTGGTAGCACAAATAATCTTGTTTCTACAGAGATGGTAGAAAAGCTGGAGCTGGAGACTATTGAACATCCAAGCCCATATAGAGTTTTGTGGCTACAAAAAGGACATCAGGTAAATGTCACTAAGCAATGTTTAGTTGAGTTTAAAATAGGAGGGTATAGGGATGAAATACTCTGTGATGTCATTCCCATGGATGTTTGTCATCTATTGCTGGGTAGACCGTGGCAATATGACATAAATGTGATTCATAATGGGAGAAAGAACACATACACCCTAGAGAAGAATGAGAGGACTCACATGTTTCTTCTAATTAAAGATAAAGAGGTGGAACCTGAAGTAAGCAACATTGTACTTCTCATGAGTGGGAAGGAACTTCTTACAGAGGTTAAGAAGAAGGAGGAACCACAATTCATTGTGGTCAGGAAGCCAAAGATTGTTTTAACCAGCACAATGGTAGATGATTTACCAGAAGAGGTTCAGAAGCTGTTAGAAGAGTTTGCTGACATAGTAGTGGATGAACTACATCATTCGTTGCCACTGATCAGAAGTGTGAGTCATCATATTGATCTCATACCTAGAGCTAGTTTACCAAACAAAGAAGCGTACAGATTGACGCTACAAGAGAATGAAGAGCTCAAAAGACAAGTCCAGGATTTGTTGGACAAAGGTTTAGTTAGAGAAAGCTTGAGTCCATGTGTTGTTTCGACAGTGTTCAGTCCGAAGAAAGACGGAGGCTGGAGGATGTGTACTGACTCGAGGGAAATCAACAAAATAACCATCAGGTACAGATTTCCATTGCCAAGGATGGATGATTTGATGGATTGCTTAAGTGGGGCCAAATGTTTTTCAAATATTGATTTCAAAAGTGGATATCACCAAATTCGTATGAGGGAAGGTGATGAATGGAAGACAACCTTCAAGACTAATGAAGGTTTGTATGAATGGCTTGTTATGTCATTTGTCTTAACAAACGCACCGAGTACTTTCATGAGGTTGATGAATGAATTCCTAAAGGATTTCATCGAAAAATTTGTCATTGTGTATCTTGATAACATACTGATTTTCAGTAAAATAGAGGCAGAGCATCTGAAACATTTGGCTACAGTGATGCAAAGGCTACAGCAGGAGAAGTTGCTGATAAACATGAAGAAATTCTCATTCATGAAGACAGAGCTCATTTATTTGGGTTTTTTTATTTATGCAGATAAGTTGAGGATGGACCCAAATAAGGTGGAGGTAATTAAGAATTGGCCATCACCGACGAGTATATTTGAGGTGAGAAGTTTTCATGGATTGGCTAGTTTCTACTGAAAGTTCATCAGGAATTTCAGTGGAATTAGTGCACCGATGATGGACACAGTGAAGAAGAGACATAAGTCTTTTCACTGGATGGAAGAGGCTGAGAAAAGCTTCAATTTGTTGAAAAGGAAAATCACGGAACAACCAATCCTGGTGTTGCCTGATTTTCAAAAGACATTTCAAGTGGAATGTGATGCAAGTGGATTTGCAATAGGGGCAATTTTGAGTCAAGAAGACAGGCCGATAGCATACTTTAGCGAGAAGATGAATGAAGTGAAAGTGAAATACTCCACTTATGACAAGGAKTTCTATGCTATTATTCAGGCATTGAAGAAATGGAGACACTACTTGATTCCTAAGGAGTTTGTCTTATACAGTGACAATCATGCTTTGCAATTTGTGACTCAACAGGAGAAGTTGAATCAAAGACATGTTAAATGGGTTGAATACATGCAAAACTTTACTTTTGTAATTAAACATATTTCTGGAACTGCTAATAAAGTTGTCAATGCTTTGAGCAGGAAATGTTTGCTATTACAGGAGTTCAGAGTCAAAACACTGGGTTTTGATGATATCAGGGACATGTACAGAGATGATCCAGATTTTAATGAGGCATATGAAGCAGCTGAGAATCCAATTCTCAGGGATAGAATCCAATGGATAGAATACATGATCCAGGATGGATTGTTATTCAGGGGCAATCAACTTTGTATTCCAAAATTCTCCATGAGGGAGAATTTGCTGAAGGAGAAACATAGTGGAGGATTGGTCGGACATTTCGGTCATGAAAAGATGTTCGCAAAGTTGAATGAGTCGTATTTTTGGCCAGGAATGAGAGCAGACGCCAAAATATTTGTGGATAGATGCAAAATTTGTCAACATTCAAAAGGAAAGAGGCAAAATGCAGGCTTTTATCAACCATTACCCATACCTGACAGGCCATGGGATGCGGTAAGCATGGACTTCATATTGGGGTTGACAAGAACACAAAGAGGGTTTGAATCAATCTTTGTGGTAGTGGATAGATTTTCCAAAATGGCACATTTCATACCGTGTCAGAAAACCAGTGATGCAACTCACATTGCGAATCTGTTTTTCAAAGAAGTCATTCGACTTCACGACTTACCAAGGAGCATAGTTTCAGATCAAGACACCAAGTTCATAGGACACTTTTGGAGAACCTTATGGAAGAAGCTGGGAACAAAATTGTCGTTTAGTTCAGCTTATCATCCTCAGAAGGATGGACAGACAAAAGTTGTGAACAAAAGTTTGGGAGACTTGTTGAGGAGCTTGGTGACAGAACACCACAGTCAGTGGGATAATATTCTGCCACAGGCGGAATTTTCTTATAATGATTCAATCAACATAAGAATAGGGCAGAGTCCATTCTAGATTGTTTATGGGATGCAACCAAGAGGAGTTTCAGAATTGAGGGATTTAGAACAGAATGCAACTAGGAGTGTTAGTGTAGAGGATTTTGCAGAAGCGATAAAGGAACTTCACAGCCAGGTGAAGGAGAGATTGAAAAACTCGAGCCAAGAGTATAAGCGCAGAGCAGATCAACACAGGAGACAACTTCAATTTGAGGTTGGTGATTTGATTCTGGCACATCTGAGAAAGGAAAGATTCCCGAAGGGGACATATAAAAAACTGAATATGAAAAAGATCAGACCATGTAAGGTCTTGAAGAAATTTGGGGCAAATGCTTATGAGATTGAATTACCCGATGGGATCTGAATTTCTCCGATATTCAATGTCTCAAATTTGTACCCATACAAAGTTGAGGGAGCAGAAACAAGTGATGAACAACCAGAGGTTCAGTGGACAAAACATATGCCAGTTGCAGAGAAGCCACAGATGGAAAGCATACTGGACAAAAGAGTTAGTAAGAGGACCAGGCGAAAGGAGTATTTTGAATACTTGGTCAAATGGAAGGAACATCCAGTTGAAGACACCAGCTGGGAGAATGAAGCAGAGATTCAAAAGCATGGACAGACCGTGCAAGAGCTCATGGACAGGAGCCCATGAAAATTTTCAAGCGAGGGAGTATGATGCAGGAGCATCACCAACGTCAAGTGAGCATGGGGAAACGCCAATGCATTTTGGCACATGATAAAATTATTTGAATGATTTTGAAGTGAATACACCAAACATAAATGAAACAATTAAGGAAGGGCATACTTCCATATTGTAAACAGACCTTGAGCGTCCCTCTCTCGTCTGTATTAGGTGAAGGCATTTAAGTTAATGAATGTAAGTAGGTAGAATTGAATTCCTAGATTAGACAGTTTTATGAGCTAGAGGGAAAACGGATATAGACACCCTCACTTGTATTATTGTAACAATTAGCAGCATTATGAGAAGAGAGCACAGGAGAGCAGAAGCAAATATTTGTGTAGAGTAAACTCCATGTACATAATTTCTGGATTAATACAAAGATCTTTAGTTCAGACTCATGGTGTCCAATTTCTTTCTGTGTTGCACATGCTGATTGATATATATGCTTGTTTACCCTCTGTTATGCATTTTGCTTTGTTGTGTGAATGTATGATTTCATATTGAATGTATGAAATATGAAGAGAGGGAGAGTAGAGAATGAGTTTCAATTGTTTCTCTGTCTGAGCAAGAGTTTTCTTGCAAGGAGTGCATTGAAATTGTCCACGAGGTGTGCGTAGGCAGAAGTCAGAGTTTGTCTCTGCAAGTTCAGGAGAGATAACACTATTCTCATTCTCGCAGAAGTTCAAGTCAAGCACAAGAGTCGTGTGAAGTGAGCGTTGGCTGAGAAGAGTCTCAAGGTTTGCAACCTAAGTGAAACTATGGAAAGACTGTTGTCGCAGAGAGTGGACAGAGTCGAAGAATTCAATACTTGGAAGTATTGAAGAGTTGTCGCAATGAGTGCGTGCATGAGTCTTCTTGAAGACTCGAGTTGTCGAAGAAAAGCTCAAAGGAATTTGTGCCTCAAAACATTGAAAGGAAGTGCAGTGATATCGTTTCGCAGGTGGACAAGTTTTGCGAAAGAACACTTTGTTCATTTCGCGAGAATCGTTAAGGGGGAATTCGACAGTCGGAATTCTCCATGGAGAATTCATGAGGTTCCGAGAACCGTCAGATCTGACAGAGGAGTAGGGAAGTTACGGTCGGGAGAAATCGGATCGTTGGATCACTCACGGAATTCATTTCGAGGTTTCGTGAGTTGAGGAGTTGAAGGCTTGGCATCCAGACTCATGAAGTCACGAGGTCTGAAACTTCGAAAAAGGCAGGAAGTTCTGTGTGGGACCCGCAAAGAAGACGTGTCGAAATTTCACCATTTCGGCATATCGGAGGATAAGAGGCCGAGAATTTCATCCCAAAAGTCTCGAAGTCACGAGAAGTAAAGTCACGAAGTAATATAAGCCGTCCATCAGAGGAGGACAGGTGGCGGAGCTCAGAGGATCTCACAAACTCGGGGTTTTGCAGGGTGAGAGCCCAAAAGTTTGGGTGCTCGGAATTGCGAGAAGCGAAGTCGCGAAGTGCCGAGAGCTAGCATGAGGGACACATGGCATAACTGCACAATGGACCTGGGAATTTAACCAGCAGACACACATCACACATTTGGAGGAGTCAACACCCCGTTGACCTCTCGCGTCTCGGGGACTCGAGAGAAAAGGGAATGAAGGTTCAATCCCTCAACTCGCGAAGTCGTGAAAAGCGAGAATGAGAGAAGGAAAGTCAAATATCGGCTCTCGGGGGTTCAAGAAAGAAAAGGAGAAAGGCTCGATGTTTGAACTCGCGGAGGCGTGAGAGGCGAAAGGCGCTAGTGCTTAGCCTAGCCGGCGGTCATGCAAGGTGGGTGCTGACGAAAGGGGAGCCATAACCATTTCGCGATCTCGGGTATCGCAGAATTGGAGGAGGAAGGCTCATAGTTTCAACTCGTGAACTCGCAAAATCGCGAACCATGAAAAAGAACCTGTGGATCGATTTGAAGGGGGATTCGAGTAGAGAATCCGAAAGAGTCGATCCTGCTTAAGGGCTTATAAAACGATCATGTGAGCGGATCTCGGCCCGAGGGCTGATAGTGTCTGTGTCAGGAGATGTCCAAAAATTTCATTTATGTTTGAATGTATCTATGCAAACAACCGCGGTATTTGAGCACCAGATGTCGCTCAAAGTATTTGATACCCAATTTGATGTGCAGGGTATGGAAAATATTGGTGAAATCTGATACTGTTTGGTCATTTTCTTGAAACAGGGTGGTCCATCTAGTGTACTAGTCCTCCTAGCATCCAACGGGGTAGTATTGTTTGTAATATCCCTCGGCCAAACCCAAATGTAAATATAATCCAAGTATATTTAAGCTAGTGCGTTGTTTAGACATCATTTTTGTAATACACCTTTCATGGCATGGTGCGCGCATATACTGCATGGTAAAGGGATGTAATGTACACATTTTTGAATACCGTGCACAGTAACTAAGGTGCGCGCAACCTTAAAAACAGAGGATACCGTGCACAATAACTAAGTGCTCGCAATAATAAGGTCAACAAACCTTTGTGTATATAATATGCATTATAGGCTAGTGAGCCAGTATTATAAGCCAGAATGCTTATGTCTTGAATTAGGCTAGTGTGCCTAGATGTTAAACGCTAGAGAACCTACTTTGTACTTGACTCATGATTAATATAAAATACATCACTGCGCGCAGACAGACCACGATAAAATATATGGGGGACTGAACTTCACCAGTTAGGGAAAGGAAGGGCCAAAAGTCAAGGGAATATTATATTAATATTTCCTAAAACATAAAGTATGGATAATTAGTTTATCCTAAGTTCTAAAGTTGGGGACAAGTGGACAAAAGTAACTTTCGATATGACTAGTGTCAAGTTGGGGACATGCATTCATATCGTGGGGAAACTTAGCTCAAGGGGGATTTTTTCACAGAGATACCTTACGAACGGAAAAAGGGAGGGGGGGCGGGGGGCGAACCAATAGGCAGAAGATGATTTCTTTGATAGAGAGTTCACAGTGATTCCAAAAACACACTCAGTTATCCAGTCAATGACTCCATGACCATTTTCACTCATACATTCTGTTATCCTTGAGACAACCATGTCACCTTTTGGAAGACTGTTTCCTCATCCTTTTTGGTTAGTGTACCTGGTTAGCTTGGAGCGGGATTGAAGAAGCAGGTTGTCAGGCCCGTGAGAAGTTCTCTGAGCGAGAGAATTGTTGGGGATTGATTTCCATAGGCGCTAAACTATAGCTACAACGCTCTGAGACTTCCGATCTGGCTTGTTGTTGAAGCCCTGGAAGGGAAGTGGGGCAGCCGAGAGATTGTTGAGCAGAGAAGGGGCACACTTCCTTGGGTGGGACAGGCATGTGGGGAATGAGAGGCTGTAGGTTGTTAGTTGAGTGAGCACTTGAGATTGGAATCCCTTTACCCTGGGTAGAGTTCAGTCCCAACTCGGGGGTGATTCTATTGAGAGTGATGAACAGTGTAGTTTATGGCTGGGAGGGTCGTGGATGGTCTATAAGTAGTTGGTGACAGTCTTTCTAAGATAAGTAGCAATTGTGTGATATATGGATATGTTGTTTTTTTATTTACATGCCTATGTTACATATGTGACTATGATTGCTTGTGTGATTATGGGTAATTTCTTGTAAATGATGCATATTGATAAATATTGTTATTTTAATATAAAAGTTGTATGTTATAGAAAGTAATTGTTTGTCATGTTTAGATGTAAATCTTCTGTGAGCATGTTGTATGTATATGTTTTAGTTGCATGTAGTCTAAAGAGTAAATTTAGGTGGCATTGCTTAGTTGAGTACTGGGTATGCTATTGTATGTTCCCCAGTATGGGAACGAAAGTGTTCCCTAGAGTAGCATGTTCCCAGCCTGATGGTTGGGAATGTTACCGACTGGCGTCAGAGCATGAGTGGTTTCTCTGGAGTGGCGTACCTCGGCCTCAGGATGGTCAGGGGGATCGTTAAAGTATGGTATCAGAGCCTCAATTCAACACTGATCTTGGATGGACCAAAATTAGAGTCATAAAGTGTCCTTGGAAAAGGTTGGCGTACTGGTGCACGTGGTAAATTTGGCACCGCGCAGGAAAACGTGGTGTGCCAGTGTGCGCGGTAAATTGTGGCGCCGCGCAGAATATTATTATGTGTAGATGCACATGTTGAAATTAGCCTTGTGCGGTAAGAACACACATAATAAGGTGCACATGGGGTGCACAAGTATTGCTTAACACAGAGGACTTTTGTTGGTACCAGCATAAGTACGAGTATAAGTTGTTTCGCGACAGTTTATTCAGTAGTGTGCGCAAATATTTGAGCGCGGAGGAATATGTTAAACTTGACATGGTGAATACATAGGAAGAGAATGCATGTATCATATCGTTGCACAGTATCAAAACTGTGCGTAGTGGATATTGGCGCACAACACCAGAATAGTGCGCGTAAGTAGTCGGTACGATGAAGAAGAAATGCACAGTAGATTTAGGTGCACAGAGAAACGTTTACCTTGTAATATTGTTATGTATGATAATATAAATGAACAGGTCAAACTAATACGCGCAAAATCACTTGGAAGGTGAGGAGTCTGAGTTTAAATTGCATAATAATAAAAGAAAAATAAACACATAACCGCATTGAAGCATTAATTTCGAATTTAATTTCTTCCGATTTAGACAAATGAAAATAAAATATAAGATTACAAGAAAAACTATTATAAAAGAAAACAAGAGTCATAACATCACCAAATAGAAATTGTAATAAAACAGTTTAAAAATCCGTTGATGTATTTATATAATCATATTAATCACAAAATTACAAAAGGGTGATGACAACAGTTAGCTTGTTGTAAAAAGGGTCGTTGAAGAACAGACCTATCATCTCTTGTACTCTTTAACTCTGTTATCGGCTGTTCAAAATTCATTGAGACATGCTTATCTTAGTTGAATACTTACTTCAGCTTAGCGATCTCCACCCTTAAATAAGAGTCTAACCAGACCGGTTGATTTTCTCCAACACTTTCGTCCGCTTCAACCGCAGATTCCTCCTTCTTATGTCACTTACTCCTTTTCTTCTTAGTGGCTAGCCTGTTGATGACTAAATCCTTTATAGTGGGATTCAGTCTGACTTCCAATCGCGAGTCTATAACAGGATCTGTGTGGAACTTAGTTGTTAGAAGGTGCGCAAGGCCCCTTTCCTCCTTATTCACAAGAAAGCCTAGCATGTTTCTTGAATAACTAGTCTCACTCGACTTAGCTTTGTCCATGTATCTCAGGTTGGGGATACCGAAATGTGTATTTACAGAGAGCAAGAAGTCGAGCAGCTGAAGATTACTATGGTTATAGATACGTAGATATCTTCATACTTGGGGAGTGGTAATTATAGAACTCCATTTATGAAGCACAGACAGATTACGTACAAGGAGCGTTGGGTTGCCATGCTCGGCCAATCCATTTCGAATGATTAGTTTTTGAGTTCGTTATATGGCAGCGTTCAGATGATGTCACATGGCTATGAAGTACCGAACGAATGAAACAGGGCGATCTGACTAGCCGTCGCCGGCTCCACGAGTGGTGGATTTGACATGTTGAGAACGTAATATCGCGTCTTGGCGAAAGTGGTTTCGACAAAACCACCTTCTTGCGCAAGTGTATCTCAGAAGGAACTGCGTGTCAGCGTTCTCGAGACTTGGGTCTTATCTAGAATTGTCATGGTGATAACACTAGGAAACTGGGAGTGATAATGTTGATGTGTATGTTGAATCGAAATGGTGCATATCCTCATGAATTGTTGATTTGTTAGTCTGATCAATTTCGATGGCTGCACGTTTTGCAGAATTAACAAAAAATTGGTCAGGTCAGACCAGTGCAGAGTCTGTAGGAATGGAAGAGGCACAGGGTAATTATAGTCATCCAGAGAAGAGCAGAGGGATGGATGTCCATTTGGGCATGGAAGGAACGAACTCCAACGGACATGGAGAAGAAAGGAATGAAGATATGAATATGGCTGAGACCATTAAGAATTTGCAGAAGAATGTCCAAAGCCATAAATCTGATAATGAAAGGATTATGAAAGCCAAAGAGCAACATGATGAATTCAACATGAAGCTATTGGAAGGTTTGAACAGAATAGAGAAGAAATTGGTTAAGGAGAGTAACTCAAGTAGATCTAAGAGTCACAAATATTTAGAGGAGAAGGGAGAAGTAAAAAGTGCTAGTAGACATCACCATCATCCCCATAGGCATTCCCATAAAACAGTAGGCAACATCTCAAGTCTATCCCCTATCAGAAGGTATAAGAGATCTGGGATGGATGAGCTGCGAGGAGAAATGAACAAAATCAAACCACCTACATTTGATGGTGAGCACAAGAAGGATGAAGATGTCGAAACATGGTTGCCAGGCATGCGGAAGTATTTTCAATTGCATAATTATTCTTCCCATGCTGAAGGTAGAATCACTATCTATCAACTCAAAGGAAAGGCCTCCATGTGGTGGGATCAACTTGTGCAGGCACATCACATTGTAGAGAAAAGTGTTACTTGGAGAGAATTCAAGAAGTATTTTGAGAAGAAATACTTGACCAAGAGATACTATGACAAGAAAATGAAAGAGTTATTTGAACTTAAGCTTGGAAGTACGGCCATAGATGAATATGAGAGAAGGTTTCTTGAACTATTGAAGTATGTCTCTTTTATTAAGGATGAGACAGTCAAGATTCAATGGTACTTAAGTGGATTTTCATCGTTCATCAGTAAAAAAATACAGTATGATGATCCAAATACATTAGAATAGACCATAAGGAGAGCTAAATGCTTATATGACCAGCTGAAAGCAAGACCAACTTTCTAAAAGGCTTGGGAAGACAATAATAAATTCAAGATGGATCAGAGGAAGAAGGGAGCTAAGCCACCATTCTTCAGAAATAATCCACAATGGCAGCAAACACATAAGGAAACCAGAGTGATTGACACAGGGAGTCAAGGGACAAGACAACCACCTATGCAATGTTGGGGTTGTAAAGGAGACCATAGGTTCAGAGATTGACTTCATAGAGGTGAAAAATGTAGGGTTGTTCACAATGTACAACGAGATGAGACAGTAGAGGACATGGGTAGAAATGTGCCAAGGATTTATGCAACCATGGACAACAAGAAAGAAGAGTATCAGTCCCACATGATTGAAGTGGAAGGTATGATCAACAACCAAACCCTTGCTATTTTAATTGATTCATGAGCTAGCCATAGTTATATAAAACCAAAGATGGTGGAAAGTTTGCATTTACCAAGAAGCAAGCATGGAAAATCCTGGTTGGTGCAATTGGCTACAGGAGCCAAAAGAAAAGTTAATGAGATGGTTAAGTCTTGCCTCATAGACATGAATGGACTAAATACTAGGGCAGATTTGAACATCTTACCCTTAGGTTCCTATGATTGTTTAATTGGGATGGATTGGTTGGACCTGTTAACTCCCAAAATGAAACCGTTCTTTCGGTTGAATTTTGTAGTGGATATCATGGCTATTGGTAGCGTCCTTAAGTTACTTTTGAGTTTTTATAGCTGAGAACGATTTCAGATTTTGGTTTGACTTAGAAATAATTTGGATTGTAAAGTCTTCTTTTTCAAAATTGTCATTTTTTACTTTCCACAGCTAACATGTTTTCAAAAGATTCATTGTGCGCTGTGGAAA
>ML795201.1:202664-216128 GCA_009831015.1 Picea engelmannii | reverse complement strand
TGAAGGACTGGGTGGAGTCCTCAGTCAAGATGGATTTGTGATATGTTATGAATCAAGGAAGTGGAAGGAGCATGAAAGAAACTATGCCACTCATGATTTGGAATTGACAACCATAGTCCATGCCCTAAGGAAATGGAGACACTACCTCATGGGAAAGAGGTTTGAGCTAAGAACAAACCACAATGGTTTGAAATATTTATTTGATTAGCCAAATCTAAATTCTATACAAAGCAGATGGTTAGAATTTCTAAGCGAATATAACTTTGATATAAAGCATATCAAAGAGAAATAAAATAAAGTGGATAATGCACTCATCAGGAGGGTGCATGAACTACGTGCTACAACCATCATCATGTACCAGACTGATGTTAAAAGAAAAATTCTGGAGGCTGCAAATACAGATCTGCAGTACAGAGAATTGGTAGCAATGCCACAACAGGGTTAGATACTTCGGAAGATGGATATTTATAAGTTGGGAGTAGATGGAATACTACTGCACAAGAAAAGAAAAATTGTACCAAATGTCCAGGACTTGAAAAGTATAATTTTGCGTGAGATGCATAATGCTCCTTATGCAGGTCACCCCAGATATCAAAGAACCATAACAGTGGTCAAGAGACAATACTTTTGGCCAGGTATGAAGAGAGAAATTGCAGAATACATCGCTAGGTGTATGGAATGACAGAAAGTTAAAACAAAGCATAGGAACCCAGTAGGATTGTTGCAACCTTTGCCCATTCTTGAATGGAAGTGGGAAGTGGTGACAATGGATTTTATTACGGGATTGTCTAGAACAGGAAAGCTACATGATTTGATTATGGTAGTGGTGGACAAGCTTACAAAAGTTCCCATTTCATTCCACTAAAAACTAATCACAAGGCAATAGATGTCGCTGATATTTTCATGAGAGAAGTGGCACGATTGCATGGAATTCCTAAAATGATTGTGTCTGACAGAGACCCAAAATTCACCTTGAATTTATGGAAATGATTGTTCAAAGGATTCAGATTGAATATGAACTTTAGTACAACTTACCATTCTGAGTCTGATGGAAAAATCAAACAACTCCGGAACCAAGCCATGGGGATTGTAAAGATCCAATGGACCTGGTACAGACCTGAAGATATTATTTGGGAGAATGAGGATGCAATGCGGACAGAATACCTGCATCTTTTTGAAGAATTTTGAGAATTTTGTTGTATATGGGTACATTATGCACTGAGGACAGTGCATAAATAAGGGGAGGGGATTGTAATATCCCTCGGTCGAACCCAAATGTAAATATAATCCAAGTATATTTAAGCTAGTAAGCTGTTTAGACATAATTTTTGTAATACACCTTTCATGGCATGGTGCGTGCATATACTGCACAGTAAAGGGATGTAATGTACACATTTTTGAATACCACACGAAATAAATAAGGTGTGCGCAACCTTAAAGATAGAGGATACAGAGCGCAGTAACTAAGTGCGCGGAATAATAAGGTCAACGAACCTTTGTGTATATAATATGCATTATAGGCTGGTGAGCCAATATTATAAGCTAAAATGCTTATGTCTTGGAATTAGGCCAGCGTGCCTAGATGTTAAAGGCTAGAGAACCTACTTTGTACTTGACTCATGATTAATATAAAATACATCACTGCGCACAGATCGACGACGATAAAAGAGATGGGGGATTGAACTTCACCAGTTAGGGAAAGGGAGGGCCAAAAGTCAAGGGAATATTATATTAATATTTTTTAAAACATAAAGTATGGATAATTAGTTTATCCTAAGTTCTAAAGTTGGGGACAAGTGGACAAAAGTAACTTCCAATATGACAAGTGTCAAGTTGGGGACATGCATTCATATCGTGGGGAAACTTAGCTCAAGGGGGATTTTTTCACAGAGATACCTTACAAACGGAAAAAGGGAGGGGGGGGGAATCAACAGGCAAAGGATGATTTCTTTGACAGAGAGTTCACAGTGATTCCAAAAACACACTCAGTTATCTAGTCAATGACTCCATGACCATTTTCACTCATACATTATGTTATCCTTGAGACAGCCATGTCACCTATCGGAAGCATGTTTCCTCATCCTTTTTGGTTGGTGTACCTGGTTAGCTTGGAGCGGGATTGAAGAAGCGGGTTTTTAGGCCCGTGAGTATTTCTCTAAGCGAGAGAATTGTTGGGGATTAATTTTTGTAGGTGCTAAACTGCAGCTACAACGCTCTGAGACTTCCGGTCCGGCCTGTTGCTGAAGCCCTGGAAGGGAAGTGGGGCAGTCGAGGGACTGTTGAGCAGAGAAGGGGCACACTTCCTTGGGTAGGACAGGCATGTGGGGAATGAGAGGTTGTAGGTTGTTAGTTGAGTGAGCACTTGAGACAGATTCTTTCCTATTGTCCATTAGCCTTAGTTTGGATAGGAATCCCTTTACCCTGGGTGGAGTTCAGTCCTAGCTCGGGGGTGATTCACTGTTTAGATTGATGAACAATGTAGTCTATGGTTGGGAGGTTCGTGGACGGTCTGTAAACAGTTGGTGACAGTCTTTCTAAGATAAGTACCAATTGTGTGATATATGGATATGTTGTTTTGTTATTTACATGCCTATGTAACATATGTGACTATGATTGCTTGTGTGCTTATGGGTAATTTCCTGTAAATGATGCATATCGGTAATTACTGTTATTTTAATATAAAATTTGTATGTTATAGAAAGTAATTGTTTGTCATGTTTAGATGTAAAGTTTCCACGAGCGTGTTGTATGTATATGTTTTAGTTGCATGCAGTCTAAAGAGTAAATTTAGGTGGCATTGCTTAGTTGACTACTGAGTATGCTACTGTATGTTCCGCAGTATGGGAATGAAAGTGTTCCCTAGAGTACCATGTTCCCAGCCTGACGACTAGGAATTTTACTGACTGGCGTCAGAGCATGATTGGTTGCTCTGGAGTGGCGTACCCCGGCCTCAGGATGGTCGGGGGGATCGTTACATTGTTCTTTAATGACATCCCAGAAGGAATCACATGTAGGAGAAACCACAAATATTTCATATTCTTTTATGGCCCTTTGCTCCGATTAAGTATCCCACCAGTCCTTAACATGGGGGATGGCCTTGAGGAGTGCAAAAGTAATATTTTCCATATCGGAAAAATTTTTGACCGAAAATACCATTGGAGCATATTCAACCATTTATCTACAACATCCACATCTATCGGTCCTTCAAATAATGGAATATCAAAATTTACCTGTACTGTGAAGGAGGTTGCATGGCTGCTTGATGAAGATGCTTCTCCTGTGGGCAGTCGTCGAAGGATCTGCGCAAAGTTGTCCATCATTTTGTTCTTTTGTCGTGTGATGGCTTCCTCAAGAAACATTTTAAAAAGGATCTCCTACTCCATCATCTTTCTTTTCGTCTCCCATGGGTTTTTGTCAGGCTCAATGCGACCGATCTTGCAGCGACTTGATTGGTTCGAGTCTCAACTTCTTGTGCCCAGATCTTGTCGGGGACATGCACAAAGAAAAATAAATGAAGGGAAAACTACTCTGATACCATTGATCTAGATTTAGGAGCGGAAAGAGCTGATTAACAGACTGAATACAATAAACATAGATATATGAAGAACAACATAGATATCCAGTGAACAATATCTTCTATTGAATAAATGAAATAGGATGAAACTGTAAAACATCATAACTGAAACACTTGCTCGAATGGTGGTAGCTATCTATGAGAATAGATGTGGTTGCTAGGCACATCTGTCTGAGAAGAATGATTACAATGAGGCTCGAGAGGCCTTTTTAATATTACTCATGAATTCCAAAACCCTAGACATCCAAAAACCTAACCCTAGGAGATGAAATACCAAAAGTTATGTGGGCCCCTATGGGTAAATTTATACCTGAACTTCCCATGGTCATAAATTTTTCATACAACCTCCGTTTTAGGCGCATGATAGCCAATTGGAAAGGTCTTTTAGAAAACTACAGATTGTGCCATCAAACTCTAACTCCGTCTACAATTTGACTGTGATGAGCCAAAAAAACACTATTTAGGGCCCCAAAACAATCGTGGAAGTACAACAAGATGTGATGATATGAAAACATACAAAATAAGCCAATTGGATTAGGTGGGAGGTGGATTAAGTGGGAGCTACCATTATCCACCTGGAAGATGTGTAGGGCTTCAGACAACCTTGAAAGTGTAGAGCCCAAAATTACAAAGTACAAAAGAACGTGTTGAACTAAAAAATGTCAAGATGAGCCAATTGGAATAGGTGGGTGGCCACCAATATCTACCCAGATCACCTAATTTGTAGGAGAGTATTATCAAGAGACAATATTCTCATCAATGGAAGCGCCCTCAACATTGGACTATCAACTTTAGGAAAAGAATTACATAGGTGAGTGTAATATCTCCAACACTTGTTGGGCATTTATAAAATCATATAGAATGTTTGTTGTATCTAAGTTAAAACATTGTCATATATGTTGCATCGGGTGCATGTTCGGTTGTACCCGACACCCGAGACAAAGCTTATGGTGCATTTATGTTCTTCTATCTCTCTAACTTGCAAGGTACACAAATAGTGATTTTGAAGGCATAATTGATAACAAGAACAACACATATGGTTATGCTTTTCATTAGGGTACCAATTTGATCTCATGGGTATCAAAGAAACAACCCATAATTACAATATCTTTAGCAGAGACAGAGTATGTTGCAACTTTAACATTTTCACACATGGAAAATGAGCCAACTCCTATTTTTTGTGATAACAACTCAACGATAGCATTGTCAAAGAATCATGTTTTTCACAAAAATAGAAAACACATTGAGACAGAGTTTCATTTCATTCGAGAGCTTTTCAATAATGGTGACATTTCTCTTCAATTCTTGGATCAAGAAATCAACTAACAAGCATTTTTACAAAACCATTAGAAAAAATTATTTTTGAATTTCAAATACAATACTAGCCGTTGAAATTAAGGGGGAGTGTTAAAATATTCTCCAATTAATTAATCAATATTTTTTGTCAGCTGTCCAGTTAGACTCTAGTTTAGTCTAATTAGTTTTGAGTCCAGTTTTAGTCCTCTCTAGTGAATAAGCAATCAGTTGGATCCTCATTTATATCATTGTAATCTATTTAATACATAGACAGGTAGTGAAACCCCATGATTTCTCCCGTATCTCTGTTTTCTTTTTTAGTTTGTTTCTCTCTGAACTTTGTCAATGCCCGATTACCATATACCTTGGTTTCCAAGGAAGTCAATTTTATCCCCTTTATTTATTTATGCAGGAAGAAACAATGAAAATTAAGCATGAAATCTTGGGCAACACATGGAACTATTGACATAAGTTAATTTAGCTGAATCATATAATTCGTAGCAACCATCGCCAATCCTACATGGATAAAGAGCGGGCGTGAGAGTGATTTATGAATCTTTAATAGACATCTCAAACGCTTCTGTCCTTTGAATTTGGGTTTTTTACCTTCCCGTGAATCTACCTACACAGAGACGAAAGAAACCTAAAACATTTTCAGTATGTCTGTACCACAGACGCGATTTTACAGAACAAAATCTTCTCATAAAACAATTATTATATGCAATCTTGCAGATCTGACCTTAAGCTGCGATCCTATTCTGATACTGCTTCATAATGTTGTATCGAATATCCAGAACTACACGAAGTACTGATAGTATGCATACTATGCATTATTTCGTCTTTAGCCATCCTATTTGCTTGAAAATTTCTATGGTGAATGGAGACAAGAATTAAGTGGGGTACATATTGACTGGACACATTAGCTAAAAAAGCTTCTCAACATTAGCTAGTGATAGACAGGGGTCGCATTTTGTGGTTCTGAATAGTGTAGAAGAAATAGATCCGGTGGAGGAATAGTACGACACTAAATCCCCCCAAGAATGCTCCATGTTTCGACTGTGCACTGTTGAAAGCAAGGGTCAAGGAAACGTATGGATAATAACAATATAGATGATCTTCGACGCCCTGACAAATATCTTTATAGCCTGTTGCACCAGCTGTAGGCGAAATGAGGGTTTGGGAAATATGAGACAGAAGCTCAGTCTGCACCGTTGAGTTGCACTGCCAACTCCATTTTCATGAATGCGGCATCCTTTCCCGTCCCACATTGAGTAAATTTAATCAATTCCTGTGTCATATCGAGACTAGGAGGAAGGACTTCGAAAAAAATATTGACATGACCAAACCTGCCTCCTGGTCTGGAATATGTGGTCTGCAAATAAGAGGACATGAGAGCAAACATATATAAAATGTCTGCACTAAGAATTCGGCTTCATTCTTGCCTGCTAAACCGGCTATTAGAAAGCAGAGAAAAAGTGGTCCTAAAAAGCGACTACATACAGGAATCTAGCTTCCTAATTTCTTCATCCATCTTATGTTACAGGTGTTATACGACACGAAAACAAAAATCAAAGTAAGATGAGGCACTTGCCTCAATGGCCCCGCATCTTTCAGCATTTCCAGTCGTACACATGAGCAATATATCCCTCCATTTGTGGCCACGGCGCCAGTCAATCCCTGTCCTCATCCCCGTCCCACTTCCGAAAAGTGTATCATCCACCTGATGATCATCGTGCTGAGGTTGCTGGGAGTTCATTGCAGCTGCCCCGAGAAGAAGAATTTGTTTTTCTTCCTCATCCTCTACTCCATCTGTGAATGTACGATTCCCTGCCTTCTTTTCACATGACCCCCGCCATGAAAACACAGCGCTGCGCTGCAGGAACGGTTCCGAATCCTCATCGACTCCTCTCATTCCTGCACAGCAAACTTACACAAAATGGAATGGATTGGATGCCCTAACAAACTCAGACCGAAACTGAAACCGATGCTCGGCCAGTCGGATAACCTAAATAGGGTTGGAAAGGAGATCGCATGAGCGTGTGTGGTGAGGAGACTTCCGGTGGCCACTTTACTGCCGGGAAGTGTACCGGATCTCCGCCGGCGGCACACCGGTTACTGCCAGTCAGCCTTGGCCTTTTTCGTCAAAACGCTGGCCTAATATTTGGAAGTGTTATTCACTGCACTCGTCCCAAGTCCGGATTATAAATGTGATAACTGCAAAATAATGTTTTCACATCATAGAGGAATGGTACTAATTTAATGTCATGTGTGTGGGGGCTTTTGAAAATAGTGGAGCACCACCTCACCGGCGTGAAGCGATGGAATTTGACGGACAAATTGCCCGTCATGAAGCAATTTAGCCGTCAAATACGGTAATAATTTTGTGATACTAAATGATCAATACGTTTGATAAATTCTGATTAACCGTCAAATTTGACGGGTGGGTTGGATTTCAAATTCCAACCCGCGGCGTCGGCGTCGACTACGGGGCAGGGCCTGACCGGGAAAGCGGGGCGGTTTATCCCACACTCATCTCACCAACTCATAACAAGTATAATAATAATACAGTACAAGGATTGGAATATTTGTCGGATGGTTTATATAAAAATACGGAATTGCAATAATGTTCGTGTTTATATAAAAATACGGAATTGCAATAATGTTCGTGGGGTCCTTCATCTCCACATGATAATCCAACCGACACCCAATGATAAAGGCAAAAGTTCGATGGAAGTAGTTATTTGTACAAATCAATTCATAACCTTTTCCTAAAGACTAATTTGAAATATTTGTATGTGGGGTTGGAGCCCTTGAAATATTTGTATGTTTTAAAACAAGTTAAAAATAAATGATTCTCTTTCTTAACTTTATCCTCTTTTATACCTTAACTTTATCCTCTCTTATATCGTAAATTTTATAAATATTAAGGTATTAATTTTGGGTTAGTTTAGTAATAAAGTAAATTAATGTCGTAGTAAACATAATTTCATAAACAAGTTTCATAATTCTTTAGTAAAAATTTCATAAGTAGAGTTCTACTATGCTAAAAGATTTATGTATGGTGAAACAATACTTTTAGCGGTTTTACCCAATTTTGAGTCTACATGGTTTGTCAAAAATTCAATTAAAGTTCCATATCCATGGAACACTAACCTTTTGTATCATGAGATTCCACCAACTAGAGGAAAGTTAGTTATGTAAGATTATACGGCCTTGTGTAGTAACTAGTATTACTGTGGAGTTTAGGAGCATTGGTCCTAATTTTAACAGTATTCATTTTTAAAGTAACAATATTGAAAAAATAGCTTTAAATGTCAAAATTAAAATGGATAAAATATATGTAGTCTTTCAACTTTCTCTTATTAATGATTTCAATGTTGTTCTAAGTTTTATCTTTAATTTCACAGGGATGCAATCTATTTAATATTATCGATTTATTATTTGTATTGTCTTATTTTATCTCCCAATATTCAAACTACACCTTCAAATTTCTACCTAATGTCTTTTAAGCCTCCGATGGTTTCTTCTCATACACACAATAACACCTTATCTTTCATTTCATAGGGATGTAAGATTTAATATTATTGATTTATTAATTTTGTTGCATTTTTTTATGCCCCAATAGTGAAGCTACACCTTTGAATATCTACCTAATGTCTTTTAAGTTTGGGATGTTTTTTTCTCATACTAGACGCAATAAAAGGGAGCCTACCCTTGCTCATGCTAATTAATTTATGTTTATATTATAAATATATAATCATTTTTTTAGACTATGCAAAAGTAAATCCAACTTCAATAAAGGGAATGGGGCAATGAGTAATGCATTTATCTTAAAAATTGTAGTTAATTTTTTTTTTTTGGATTTACTCAATTTTATTTTAAGTCTCATGAGAGATGGTGTAGGCCCAAACTTCACAGGGATTATATAGAATAAAATTAAAGTATTGATTTATTTTCTTATCCTGGTTCTAGAGTTTAGCATTCCTATATATATTTTAAAGATTATCATAAACTTTCTAACCATGAAGGACTCTTCTTTGCACTCTAGTTATAGTTTAAATAAAAATTGAAATTAATGGCTAAGTATTTATAATATTGTATCCCTTCAAGGGTGTTATCACCATACAAATTGAAGGAAAGAGTGTACTCTTACATATAATTAACACAATCTTGATTTTATCAATATTAATAGTTTTTTCATAGTTTTTTTCACAATTAACAAAGAATTTGATTTTCTTATGAGGAACATCAATAGATTTTGCAAGAAGAACAATATCATCAACATATAAGAGAAGGACAACATCAAAAGCGACCATGTTAATACCAACACACTCCTCTTCTAAACGTCGTTTAATTTTACCAATATAAATCCTAAAAATGATGGGAGAAAAGAGACTTCTTTTCTTATTACTATTCTCACAATTAGTGTCCATCAACAATTCACTATTACATTTCATCTTAGCAACAATTTTTTCATGCAACTTGATCAAAGTGCTACATAGCCAAAGGGATAACTTTTTCTTTAGTCTTTTCCATGTCTTGGCTCCATGCATACTAGTGAAGTATTTTCTAAAATCCATAAAATAACAAATTAGATCTTATTTTTTTGTCTAAACCATCCTCAACAATAAATCTAAGGGCAGAAAAGTGAGTGAAAGTGATCAGTGATAGTATGTTGATCCCTAAGAAGAGCTTGTCCTTTAACTCATTTATTATTATCTTCAATTTATTTACTAATTTCTCTTTCAAGAATAAAGCCAAATATTTTTTGAATGGAAAATATATATAAAAAAGAGGAATGAGTACTTACCTAAAGCACAATGAAGGTTGAGGCTAAGAAACAAACATGTGGTCCAACAAATTGAAATTTTTGTCTTTCCTTTAAAATCACACTTCCTTTGCATTTCAATATTCTAACTTCTCTTTTTCATTCATCTCATGTTTTGTAGATAATTGAAATTTAATAATAACAATCAAAGAATAAAATAATTAACTTTTAAAAATTATACATATATATATATATATATATATATATATATGATAACCTAAATAAACATTAACAACTTGCAACATAATATAATAGATGCCACCATGACAATCAATATTTATAAGAAAAAAAAATACAATAGACATGACCAACAACCTAACCCATAAAACATATAAGTTGAATAATTTATTTACATAAATCTTAGTCATTTTTGTTTATCACTAATTATAAAACTATTCTAATTTAATTTTAAATTTCAACCATACTATATATAATTTTACATAAACACTAATTTATGTTAATTTAATTTATTTCACATGCTTTTATCACTTACTCTTAAACTTTCCTTGGATACTCTACATCATCAAAACATAAAAGAACCCAACCCAATCTTTTGAAGCAAATAAATTCAAAATATAATAAAAGATGAGAATTTTGACGCAACACCTTCCATCACTTCAATTTTTATGATATGATCGGATAACTTTACACCAAAAGTATCATATAATTAGTTTCCATTCATACCATTTGACCGAGTCATGTCGATCACCTAAAATTTGTAACAATATGCCGAATCTCCAATTCTATTATTTCTACCAAATTTCATGTCTATGCTTTTAGACGTTCCTTATTTTTTTCAAATATGGGATGCATTTTATATGACTTTATTTCACCTTGTATTTTATGATTAAAATATTAAAATTGTTGTAAGTTTTTTCACAATCATCAAAGAAACCAACGCTTCGGTAGTTGTTTACAAATTATATTTTTAATAATTTTTAATAATCATCATTTGAGTTATATGAAAAGTATAAATAAATTTTGTGAATATTTAGTGTAAATGTGAATAGTGAAATGCATTTACATTTCAAGTAGATATAGATATGTTCCCAAAGGGTTCGGGGTTGGTTGTTTGGCAGATTTTTATATATTATTGGAGCAGGGTCCTTTTGTAAGGGTTTAAATTGGATACTGTTTTTTTTATTATTATTTATGGTTTATTATGTGTCGTTTAATCTATTTTACATTTCTCTCATTTTAAGTATGGTATTTAAGGTAAATCAAATTATGTATAAGCTCGAAGTTTTGTCATGTCACTTACAAGAATAGAACCTATGTAAAGAGGATAACACTTTATCAGAAAACTATTTGGGCAAAGATCCAATTGACTATGCATTGAGTTATATAAAACATACATTATTTTGTCAATATTTATTTAAACAAATTTAGTGTGTTGAATATATGTTAAGTTTTTTATATCTAAGGAAAACCTTGTGGGAAAAATCAATGGGTGTTTTACCACATTCATTGATGACATCTCTAATGCCATCGACATAGACTAGTATGTCTCACCTAATGGGATTTGAACTAGGTACATGCTAGGATGGAACTAGCCAAATACCCAACAATATCGACAACCATTGATTGATTTAACTTTTATCGACAACCATCCATCTCTTTAAAATTAAAAGGGACACCCATATCTCATCTTATTTTCTAGGTGATGTTGATATACATCAACCTAATAGTGGCATATTTAACCTATGTATTTTAAATTCATATATGAATTTTTTTGCTGAAAAAACGCCTTAACGTTGTCACTAATCTTACTTGCATATGTCTACACCAACAAAATTGTATTTGAATTATAGGTACAAAACAACATGTATTAAATGAAGATGTTAACCCAAAAGATTGAAATTTTTTGTTACCATAATCAGAAACCCATTAAATTATGACCAATAAGTTGATAAATGTCTCAATATACTTAATCCAATATGGTAATTCTCTTTAGAAGCCTTTGTGCCCCTCTTGTTTCCATACAAAAGCCAAGAGAAATATTGATTCTAACCCTTTTCTTTTGTAACCCTTACCTTTTGTGATAAAATTTGGGAATTGTGGCTTCACCTTATTGCAAAACTTAATACAAAGATGATCATGCGTTTCAATTACCTCTGGTTTGCTAAAATTCCTTTGTTGCATTTCAATTACCTCTAGTTTGCTAAAATTCCTTTGTTTTTAATTTGTTTCTCCCATAAATATGCCAAGAAGCATGACTTATTTACCAATCCTCATGTCAAAAGCCTCATACTCACCATGATTGTAAGTCATTCTTGATATAGGAACGAGGATGTCTACCAATGCCAAAAATGGTTTCCACCATGAGTGGATAATGTTATTATCACATTATGTAAAAAAAAAGAAAAAGCATAAAAATAAAAAAATAAAAAATATCCCGTTTATCTTTTGATTTTAGTTATTTATTTTATGTTTTCTTTACATTTCTTTCTGTATTGTTTTATTTTTGAATTTTATCATTACATTGTAGATATAGGTATATTATTACCTTGCCTGAAAAGGATTTATATTATAAATACTATTTCCCACATCTCTATAGCATATTATTATATGTTGGTTTGTTGAATGCTATTATCAAAGAAGGGTTGTATGACAGTTTAGTCCTTGCTAAGTAAATCTGGAAATTAAGATGATAGCTAATACCCTATAATTATTTATGATGATTACTTTGAAACATGAATAATATTCTAACAAATGAGCTAGTTTCATAATATTAAAAGAAATCAGCTTCTTAAAAGAATTCGACATAGACTCACAAGGGATGGAGAAAGCCTTATTGCTCCATGATGACACATAATTTATAGATTTATCATAACTGGTACTGAACAAAATATCTTATCATGATTTTATTTTAATGTAGCTGGCATATAATTTTTGGATTAACCTGAAATTCCTTTTAGTTAAGCTAAGCAAGACAAATACAAATCTTATTTAAAAAATAAAAAATAAAAATAAACATTTCACATTTTATAATATATATATATATATATATATATATATATTATAAAACATAATACACATTTTAATATATAATATATTATAATATTTTATGTGTTAACTTATATATTATAAAATGTATAATATATAGTGTAATTTATATAATATATATTTTAATATATATAATATTTTACTATCTTAACATATATATATTATAAAATATAATATACATTTTAATATATAATATATTATAATATTTTATGTGTTAACATACATATTATAATATGTTAACACATAAAATATTATAATACATTGTATATTATAATATTTGGAATAGGTTGGAAGAGATAAAAGTGTCTCTCGAGTTGAGGGTTGTTGCAATAAGAATGCATGAGGACGTTATTGCTAAGTTTAAAAACACCAAAAGAGATTAACTACAATATCGGAGTCAAACAAGGTTGTCCGTTGTCCCCTACCCTTTTTGGCATATACATTGATAAATTAGAAGAATGCTTGGAAAAAGCAGGTTGTTTCGGCCCTACTCTCACTGGTATAGTCATCAATTTTCTTCTTTATGCCAATGATATTGTTCTTATGGAAAGGAGTCCCCATGATCTTGAAAACCAACTAAGAATTCTCAAGGATTTTTGCTCCAATATGGGTATGATTGTTAATACTGATAAGACTAAGGTCATGATTATTAAATCCAATAAGATCTCTTATGATACCTTGGTATATGACAACAACAACTTGGAGGAAGTGACTTCATACAAATATCTTGGAATTGATATTCACCACAAGCTTAATTGGA
>ML795201.1:166613-202415 GCA_009831015.1 Picea engelmannii | reverse complement strand
TGATCTTGGAAAGCTTCTCTTAATGCTTTTTGAGCACAGAAACAAAATTCTAAAGAATCACAAGTAATCACTTACCCTCTTAAGGTCCAATAGACCAATTAGGTCTTAGTGGACGTTAATCATCATCATCATCATCATCATCATCATTATATATAATATACACTGTAATTTATATAATATTATAATATATATTTTAATACATATAATATTTTAATGTGTTAACATATATATTGATGATGATGATGATTAACGTCCATTAAAATATATAATATATATTTTAATTTATATAATATTTTAATTTGTTATGACATGACACATCCAAAACATCAACATCATTATTCATTTCTTCTTCTATATTGGGAAATGTAAATTTTAAAAAATATTTTTATTGTGGTGGTGTAATAAGTGCTAGATATGTTGTACTACTAATTAGAATGTATTTTTATTGATTATGTAATTAATTTTAAATATTGAAATACGTGAAGGCAACAATAAGACTCAAAATATATTAACCAATTAGAGATGAGAAAAATATATATTTTTACTATATCAAAAAATATATATTTATTTTCTTAAGTTAAACATTACTTTTTACAAACAAATTTAAAATATAAAATAAATTAATGTCAAATCAATAGCAAACTCATTGCTATAGTCCTCCTTTGACAAGACTAACAATACTACATTATATTATTAATGTAAGATTATTTTTTCTCTTCTCAATTTCACATAGAATGCATAAGTTTCATCATTAATCAAATTTCAAGTAGACAAGGTACATAAATTTCATCACTAATCAAGTCATGTTTTGGCTTTCCAATTATTCTTACTCTTTTTTTTTTTCAACCCCTTAAAAATTCTCACTCTCATACTCTCCCTTATGTTTTCATACTCTCCCTTTTTCACAAATTGTCCATGGATGGCCTTAACCTATTCTTACTATCAAATTATGTTTATGATTTTGACATACATTTTGAATTTTACCCATCTTAATTATTCATTCTAGACTTACCATCTTAATTATTCATTCTAGACTTATCTTATTTGAAGCATATATTATATATTTCCATGCTATTGGAAACAACATTCTCTCATGTGGAGTCATTAGATGTTGATATTGTAAATGATCAATTTGTAAAATAGCCATGAAGAATTACTTGTGATTTTATAAATCAATTTTTCATCCCCTATATGTTTTGAGATGGTTTGAAATGATACTTTTTATAAAATAGTTATGAAGAATCACTTTTGATTTTATAAATCAATTTTTCATCCCCTATATGTTTTGAGATAGTTTGAAATGATACTTAGGCATGCGTCAAATTTGAAATTCCAAACTGGTAAAATACCTATAATTGAAAATTCCCTTAAAATATGATATGATATAACTATGTAATATACTAGCAAAAACGACATTATTAATATTAATGTGTTCACATACAACTATAGATGTATATTTAGTATATTTTGCATGTAAAAACATTATTAATGTGTCAAATATATGTCTATTTATATAAATAGAAACATTAATATTATTAGTATGGTTGTTTCATGTAATTGATTGGTGCATAGAGATATTTCAAAACTATTAATAATATTATATTATAAGATAATAGAAATAAAAAAGATGAGTAAACCCTAGAATTTCGAGGGCAGAAGGCTCAAAATCGTTATAATAATATACTTGTTTAAGAGTTCAACTTGTCACTTGTAAGAATTGAATCTATGTGAGGATAACAATCATTTCTCCCAACCACCCAAACTAAACCCAATTTACAAATTGTAATATTATATTATTTTATAATATATATTAGATACTTAATATAATAATTAATACTATATTATTTACATAAAATAAAATTTTAGTAAATAGTAATAATATAATAATTAATTTGATATATTATTTGTATGAAATAAAATATTAGTAAATAGTAATAATAAAATATTATAAACATAAATAGCAACATTAAATATTAAATATTAAATATTAAATATTATATATATATATATATATATATTTCAAATTTATAAGAAAATAAATTTGAGTATGCTAGACTTTATTAAATTATGGTTAAACATGTTTAGCTATATTAAATTGGACATATTTGTGTATGACTTTACGTTGTATTTATGGGTATTGTTGCATAACCCATTCGATCATATTAATAATATATATTCGTGTTTATAATTAGCTTCTTTATGATTTATTATTTATGATAGTAATATCATCCTATGGAGTGATATTAATAATATATATTCGTGTTTATAATTTGTTTCTTTATGATTTATTATTTATGATAGTAATATCATCCTATGGAGTGATATTAATAATATATATTTGTGTTTATAATTTATTTTTTATGATTTATTATTTATGATAGTAATATCCTCTTATGGAGTGTAAGGATTGATTACAAATTATTTTGATTAATTATTTATGAATGTGGTTGATTATGATTTGAGTATGTCAAACTATATTAAATTATAGTTAAGTATGTTTGAGTACATAAAATACAACATATTTTTATATCAATATATGTTGTATTTATGAGTTTGGTTAGATGGTATTAATATATAGTTGATGTTGTAATAATGAGAAAAGCAAAAATTATTATATATAAAATAATATTTTATATTATTTTATTTTGATATTAATTCAGAATGGATCATTATATTGTTTGTCATCTATATCGATCTTTTTAGAGTGGAAAAAATTGGAGGAATAAGCTTGCAGGGTCATTTTAGTGGTAGGTTCTAGTTGGAAAATTGGGGTTTGGAACCTTTCGGAGCCATTTTGAGGCATTAAATGCATTTTTTGCAGTTTTGGGGACCAAAACTTGTGTCCACCGCCCTTGATGGTGTTCTACACTTCCTTTCCAACTATGCATATTGTGCATCAACCAGAGTTCGTATGCAAACGTTATGCCTCTCACAAGTTGACCTATCGTGTTTATCACCATGGTACGAGAGGATGTCACATCAACCCCTGCTACTCATGCATATGGGGTTTTCCACATATGTATTTTCAAGAATATTCTAGTAGGTTCAAAACCCTATCACAATTAAGGGTTGAGGAAGTCAAAAACCTACCTCTATATGGCTATTGAGCTATGTTAAATATCATGCCACTAGGAGGAGAAGGAGTTCCATTCTCTACTATTGTATTTTGTTCCATAGCTGAGAAGAGCAACTGGGAGTGAGAAATTAGAGAGCATAATAGAGGGGGTTAATGTTCTGTAACATCCTAACATGCCATGGGTCTCAGGTAACTCCATAGAAAGTGCCTTCTCCTTTTTACTTGCATTATTTCCATACCAGAGAAAAGAAAGAAAATAAGTCTCACCTTCTAGATGGGTTTTCTCTCGTAAGGGTTTCTCAGAGAAAATATTTATGTCATTTTGTGGATGGTGTGTGATTGTATTTTACTATTCTTTATTTTTCGCATTTGATCTATTTCATGCATAAGTAGAAAATCAATAACTAAATATTCTGGAATTTAAAAGAATTTAGCCTTCATAGTGTAGATTTCAATTTTGTTTGTCTAATCTGTTGTGATGAACTATTCCAGTGGAATATCCACGACAGTTTGTAGATCAAATATTAATAATATATTCATGTTTATAATTTGTATTCTTATGATTTATGATATATAATTTATAATTTGTTTCTTTATCATTTATGATATTAATATCACCTTATGGAGTATAATAATTGGCCATAGATGATAGAAATGAGGATTTAGATTATTGATTTTTGAATATGCTTGACTATGGTTTGAGTACTAGACCATATTAATTTATGCTAAGAATGTTTGACTACATTAAATGTGATATATTTTTATATGAGTTTATGTTGCATTTATGAGTATGGTTACATAGTATTAATATATAGTTGATGTTATCGTATGTTCATTATGAGCTATGTCTCGTTATAATGATAATAAAGGATTTTGTCGTAATGTGATGTTTCATAAGGGTTATCTTGGATTGTGATGCTCTTCAATGGTAATGTCAAATTGAGACATTTATCTTGATTGACTTATGTTGAATTGCTACATTCTCAAATGGGTGCATTGCATTGCATCATAATTTTTATTTATCGAGAATAATGTCATATTTGTTGAAACACACACTAACACTTGGGGGGGGGATGAATCAGTGTCTGGAACTTTTGACTGTTTTTCACACTTTCATAGATTAACTGAATTAATTGAAAAATATATATGCAACTCAATTAATTATTCATAAACATGTGTAGCACAAATTGTATGAAGTAGATAAAATATCTTTATTTTATTTATTTAACTTTAATGAATACAAATAAAATCAATCCTTTAATATCTTGAGCTTCAACTGAAGATGAGAGATCCAACTCTCTGATACAAGACCCAACTTGTTCTCATATCCAACTGAGAAATGAGGAATCCAACCCTCATAACAAGAACCAAATTTCCAATCTCAGATCCAACTTATATGTGAGGAATCCAACCCTCATAACAAGACTCAACTTGTAAACATGCACCAACCTCATAGAATGAACTTCCATTCAATCCATTATATATATATATATATATATTTATATATATATAATCCACCAAGACACCTTTCTTTCACCATACCTTTCTGTTTATATAGTATTCCAAAGGTAAGACATTGAACCATTGTGTCTTTTAATAATGAACCATTGTACATTTCATTTAATTAATTCAAAGTATTTTGTCATTAAGCCTTTTATTTCTTTATTCATAATTCTCATGATTTATTTTTTAATCATGATTGTGTATCAGTTCATTAGTCTACAGATCTCGAATTGTTGTGAATTCGAGTCTTAATCAATAGGTGCTCCCTTCAATTCAAAATTCTTGTGACCGTGGGCTCAAAACCACGAGCTTATCCATTTCAAACGTTGTTCTATTTAGCGTTTTTCTTCTTCCACTCATATTCTTCTACATGGGATCGTATTCAAATGTTCGAGGGCTTTAATTACTTATAGTACCTTTAGCTTATTTTCCTTATCACGTGACTGGTGTTGGAAACGGGTTCTTCGGTACTTCATCCTTTGAGACTTCCGACCTTTGCAATCATTCAACCCTCCTGAAGTAAATTTCTCCCAAGTGTGTACACTGTATTCACTAGTAGATCATACATTCAATATTTAATCTTCCATGGATAGAAAATCCTTGCTTATTTAGAGGCTTAAAAAAAATCAGCGATCATGACTTAATCAAGAGTTGAGATGAATGGTTCTCATTCACTCTGGGACTTCGATGATTCGTGACTCTAGACTTTGCAGTCTTCCAATTCTCCTGAAGAAAATTATGTCGGAGTGCATATCAACACTTCTCTTCTTAATAACCTTCACATGTCCAGGAGCTAGGAACATATGCTTAGGCGAAATTTCCGAGTATTCGACTATTTGTGACTCTAAGACTCTAGGTTACTCAAACTTTGAAGTACAATCCCTCTAGAGGTTTTACCTACCGAATAAGTCATAAATTTGCAGTGACCGCTTGATGTCAGTTAACTCCCCATGCTTACTCTATTCTTCCACTGTGCTTGATCAACGGTTGAGAATTCTCCCGAAGTAGATCAGCGTTTAGCGTTACTTTTCTATTCCGAACTTCAGTGATTAGCTGATAGAGGAAGCTTAGATATCCCCGAAATTAGTAATCCCGGAGTGACATGGCTTGTTGACGTCACTGTTGACTTGGCATTAAATGAGTGACTGCCACATGTCACCTAGATTCATGACTTTCGTATACCTAAAGTGCCAACTAGACCTTGACACTTGTCATCATCTGATTGGACCACGTTTCCTTATTGATGTGGTATTGTTGACATGGATCTCCTGAAGTGTCATATGTATTTCTCCTTTGGATCATTACTCTATATCAGATAGTCTAGTTTTCACATGAATTATTGATCCAATGACCCTCATTCACTTCGGGACTTCGGGGCTCTGGCCTTTGGGTAAACTTACATGTTTAAAACTCCTTTTCACCGAAGTGATCAGCGACGAAGTTGATGTCCATTTGACCCTCCTATCCTCATCCAATGATCACCATGCATTTACTATATCTGATGTGCCTTATTCACTTCAGGACTTTGGGGGTTTCCAGAATTTGTGTCTTATGGGGTCTTCTTATCATGTCCTTTCACTTGGTTCTATCTGACGATCAGGATAGATCCCGGACTGATCTAACAGTCGAGAGATCACTTGAATTTCCTCCATGAAATATTACATCTCTTATTTAATCCCTCTCGATCTATTATTCTATCTTGATCCAACTATCCATAATTATACTGCTCCAGATCTGACGCTTGAGATCTAATCCTTCCAAATATCTAACTTTACCTCGATCTAATGGTTGTCGGGATTTCTATGGGATTTTGATCGATGATTGACATATTTTTTGACTGTAATAGAGTTTCCTTACAATTCTTGAAGGGTTTCAGTGCTCTTCTCTCTGATCTATTCATCTCTATTTCTCCTAATCTTTTAATAATTGTTTGTGCATTCTTTTATGCATTGATCTTTAGTCACTAACCCTCCTAAGCTCTTAATTCCTTGTGCTTTGTTACTCCTTTTGTATGTGGATTCTCTACGTGCTGCCTCTCCTGAGCTCTTAATGCCTTGTGATTTGCTACCCCTTTTGTATGTCGATTCTTTGCATGCTGCCTCTCATGAGCCTTAGGAACATAGGATCACTGTTGATCCTATCGTGATCAACAATGATCACAAATTTCTTCTACCCCAAGGTGATCTACCTTTGCTCCAAGGTGATGTTTCTTTTTCTCTATTTATTGTAAATGTTTGACTCATGTTGCCATCAATGAAAACACACAATCAATAATGCCAACAATATTCATATTTTTTACTATGAAGTTGGCTATATGATTATCTTATATTATTATTTAAAAAAAATCTTTTATATAGTTTAATTTAGTTGAATATTGTTCATTACATATAATATTTTTTATATAGAATGTGCTTAATATATGCATATCAACATATGCAAAACACATTAATGGTATTAGTATGTCATGGTTGATTATGGCTCATAATGGTTGATTATTTTTAATTATAGTAGACCATGTAAGTATTCTTTAAGCATGGTTGATTATGGTTGACCATGTTATGATTAAATATTATGTTTGACTTCAATATTATGTCACATTCTGACATTAAGAAGTAGAATTTTATGTGTTTTTAAAAAATAATATTTGGTCATCGTTGAATATTGTAACACCCTAGTTTTGATCCCTGAAATCTAATGTAATGTATATATGTGAATTAGGCTATGAGATAAACAATATGACCGAGGGACAAGGAATGTAAATGATGTGCATTATTAATAAAAAATACAATGCTAGTTGCGAAACAAGGGGAATAAAATGACGGGGGGCTGTGAGTCCACGATAAAGGAATGAGAAGGGGATATGAAGCCTAAAAAAAGGGCTTAATTCCAAACAAAATATTATATTTCAAAGTAACAGTCACATGAGCATTTTATCCTAGAAAGGAATGAGAGGGGGATATGAAGCCTAAAAATAAGGCTTAATGCCAAATAAAATATTATATTTCAAAGTAATAGTCACATGAGCATTTTGTCCTAGTTTTAGAAAAAGGTCTCAAGAGTAGTTCTTTGAGTACCAAATGGAAATTTTAAACCATGCATATTTAATCCTTGTTTTGGACGAAGTTGGGGATTGTTGACCATAATTCTTACCATCATTCTACCATCACTCTACCTAGGAGGGAGATGTAATAGTAATGGAGCCAAGCCTGTAATGGGGGTTGAAATGTAACTCCATTGTGAGAATTGACATTGAGAATCCCTGTAAATCTCACTATTGAGATTTTCCTAGCCAGTCAGTGCCAAAGCCCGGAAATGGGTGCGATAGCCCAAGGGACTCCACTCTTTGGGTTGTGCATACTGAAGGGGGAAATAGAGCTAGTGATTTGGATGTTTGCATGAATGAATAGGCTAAAAAATAATGGGAATTGGGTTGAGAGAGTGCTTGTTTGTACTTATGGACTCACAACCCTAGCTTGGGGGTGGCTTGTAGGAGAAAGACCTGGTACAAAAATACCTATGGTTCGGAGGAACATCCCATTTAGCAACCATTTGGTGTAATTAATTATTAATGATAATTTCTTTATTATTTATGTTTTTATGTTGTTTATGATGTGTAAAAAATGGGTTTAATTGTTGTTCGATTAAAGACTAGTTTTGAATTTTATTTTTTTGAATGTTTACATGAATTGCATGAGTCTCAATCTCATTTTGCAGGTAAAAATTCATCACAAGGCAGAGTGGAACAATTATATGGTATCAAAGTTTAATGGTGTGGCGAAGTTGTAGAAATTGGAGAAATGTTTTGAGTACCCCACCATCTCAGTGGGTACAGGGGTGGTTGGGTACATTACAATGTGGTATTAGAGATAATATAACAACACTAGGGATGTTTGAGCAAAAAATGAGAATGTAGAAGAAAAAACTATAGGCTTCTTGTGAAATGTTTGAAAAAAGTCCTCAAGTAGAGAAATTGGGGAAAATGTCCAAATTAAAAAAAATTAGGTTTTGAAATTGGAAAGCATGGTTGAATTCAATGGAACATAATTTATTGAGCCATGTATTCTTGAGTTCATGGATATAGAATCAATATTATTGGGATGGTTTTTAAATTTGCAGAGCCGACCATGGAGAAAATGGGTGAAATCTCTAATTCTGGGCGAAATCCAAAGGGGAAGTTGGCTCATAAAGGTCGAATTGATAAGTATATGATGTAGGAGCATCTCCCACATCAAGCAAGCCAGCGCAGAAGCGGAGGACAGTTGGACAGCGCCATCACAAATTTTGAAAATCACTTTGGAAGTTGTTGCGCAATCTTAAATAAGTCATTAAGAGAAGGCACACTTGTATATTGTAAACAAGCCTTGAGCGGATTGCTCTCGTCCTTAGTAGGTAGGAGGCATTTATAGTAGTTTTTTTTTGTTAACAAGAATGGTTATGTTTCATTAGGCGACGTTCTGGTAAGCCAGAACCAGAAAGTTACAGATCTGAAGAAGGTTGGTGACCTCTAACAGTGCTTCCAACCTTCTTGTAAATGTCTTGGGAGAGCCATCCCATCTGCTTCTGGAGCTAATTCGAAAAAATGGCAAAAATTGTTTACATGAGTAAATTCTCACAAACTGTGAGCACAAAAGGAGACAGAAGCAATACATTAACCGGAGGGGGGTGGAATTTTCCTCTTAAAGAAGGGATCTAGCTTTTTCTGAGAACCTGAAGAGATGTTGGAGGCCGCCTCCTTTTCTCTGCGCGCTTTGTTGGACTTTCGTCCTCGGGTAAGAGGTGGAGACGGGACTGAGTTATCTTCAGAATCAGAAGTTTCCACAGATTTGCTAGAAGGGACTGAAACAGTCAAACCTGCCGAGGCAGAGGGAACCGGACCTGGGGCCTGCAGTTCACTCGCTGCTACTGGCCCTGGGGGGGTGATGCTCGGAAGGCTTTCGTCTGCCGGAGGATCTTCCTTCACTTCTGTTGCTTCTAGATCTGGGGCTTCATCTTCCTTCAGCGCCTCAAAGCTGTTTTTATTTTCTGGAGTTGCCTCTACTGAATGAGTGGCCTTTGGAGCCTGGGTTAGCGGATCCTTTCGTCTCGATTGCCTTCTTCGGTTGGCTACTGGCTGAAAATCATCTTCTTTGACTGGTCCCGGCTCCTCAGAGACTTTGGGGCAGCTTTTTGCGAAATGACCGTATTCATGGCACCGGAGGCACTTAAAGGGGATCTGCTCGTAGTCTAGCTCTTGGATATGGCTCCACTCCCCCAGGGAGAGCTTAATGGCTTTCGGTAGGCCTTTCTCGAGGTTAACCTCAACACAAATACGAGCGCAGGTAAACTGGTCCCCTTTCGGTGCCACACTGTCCAGGAAACGTCCAAGCTTGTTTCTGATGTCCTCTAGAGAGCTTATCCCCCAGAGATGTATGGGGAGGTGAGGCAGCCTAACCCAAACAGGGGCTGCGGTGATCTCGTCTCCGGGATTGAAGTCAAGAGTCCAGGGGGCTAAGAACAAACCTCTCGACCCCATGAAATAGGGTCCAGATCTGAAAACTAGATCGCGGTCCTCTTTGCTTGAGAAACTGAAGACAAAAAAACCCCTGCCTACTGCGCTCCGAGTAATTCTTTCCTGTATCAGCGGCCTCCATCGTTCTTCGATCCATGCGTCTACCGTTTTGGGGCTGGGCCATAACCCCGTAAACTTTCCAATGAGGGCCTTTTCTGCCAGATAGAGGGCAAGGTTGCAAGGCTGCTCTGGAGAAAGCTCCAGAGAAGGAATCTCCTCCATCTTCTTAACAAACTTAGACGGAAGAGAAGGCTTGGATTTAGGTCCTGTTGAGCGGACTAACGCTTTGAAAGCTTCCAAAGGATCTTCCTCATTCTCGGCAGTCGGATTTGGAGCCATCTTGACAAGGCGGCGGCCACCAGAGGCTACCACTGCTTCAGACGTGCAGAAGGGACGCACTGGACCGAAACACGTCCTGTACGCTGAGAGAGCGACGAGCTAAGGACTTCACCAATACGCATGCAGAATCGTAGGCAAACTCAGGCGCAGGAGCACTCTGAAGGTGCCGATTCGCGCCTCTGTACCCTGATCTGCTTCTTCCGCCGAGAATCCGCGCCCCTGCAAACGAAAACCAGAGCTTGGGCGGCTAGGGTTTGGTCCCTAGACGCTTTGAGTTCTGTCTCGTCTCGCCCATCCTTCCTTAACAACCCTATTTAAAAGTTGAAGGACATGGGGGTGGGCTTTGATCCACTTATGTGTGCACGGGTCACAATACCATTTATTGTAGTATCTCTGGGTGCAACCACACGTTCGACCACTACCTCAAGGTGTCCCCATGGCTCCAGGTAAAGCCCTCACGAGAATTGAACCTTGCCCAACGGTGAAAAACTCCTCGCTTTCCACCATTGGATCCAACCCCTTTGGGCAAGGCATTTATAGTAGTTAATGCAGGTAGATAGAAATTAATTCTAGATTAGACAACTTCTAGAGCGCAAGAGGGAAACGTGATATAGACACCCTCATTGTACATTGTATCATTAGAATTGAAGTAGCATTGTTGAAGAGAGCAAGAGCATGCAGAGAGATGTGTAAAAACACTCATGTACAGATATTTGAATTAATACAAAGAAGTTGGTTCAAATCCATGGTTTTGTGTTGTTCTCTATGTATTGATGATGAATGATATGCTCATGAATGTTTGATTCCTGTTATACATTTGCTTTATATGCTGTGTATATGATTTCATGTTTGAATTGAAGTCTGAGAGGAAGTAGGAATTAGTTTCAATTGTTTCTCTATTTGAGCCAGAGAATTCCTGCAAGGAGTGCAGTTGAAGCATCCACAAGGAGTGCGTTGACGGAGGGCTCAGATAGTTTAACCTTTGTTCTAAGTTCCCAGAAGTGCAGTTGAGCATAGGAGCCATGCAAGGAGTGTGCAGGCCAAGCTAAGACTCAGAGTTGCGATTCTGAGCAGAGAAATTGAAGACTGCTCTTGCAGGAGTGTGCAGAGTCGAAAGACTTCAACATTTGGTCGAGGTTGAAGATTTTCCGGAAGGAGTGCGCGCAAGAGTCTTTCCTAAGACTCAGAGTTGTGAAAAGATCAGGAAGGATAAGGCCTTCAAGATTTGGAGGGACAGCGTAGGGAAGCTGTAATTGGAAGTTCATAAGAAGCGTTGCAAGTTTGCACATAGGTGGACGGATTTTGCGGAGGAACACTTGGTCATTTCGTAGATTTCTCAAAGGAGGAAATACGGACGGTCGGTATTCTCCGAGGAGGAGTCGCGAAATCCCGTGAGCCGGAATATCTCAAGGAGGAGAAGGGGGGATACTGCAAGTATTTTTCGAGAGGTTCGAAGCTCAGGAGGGGCAGAGTCGTTGATCTAGGTCATTAGGACTGCCAGATTTACATGTGGGATCGTGTATCGGGGTTTCGTGGGTGGAAGTCCCGTGCACATAGCATCAAGAATCGCGATATTGCGATACGCGATATCCCGACGGCTACTAGAACAGTGTGGGGCCACAAGGGTCAGAGTGGTGGATAGGTGGCACGAGTTATCGGGTTTTCGCAATGGGAAGTTCCGAAACATTGACATCAGGATTTGCGAAATCACGAACTCCAAATACCCAATGAGGTGAGGAGTTGAATAGTCAACTCGCGCATGTGTCGAATTTTTCGGCATATCGGGCATCGTAAGTCGAGGAAACAAAGTGTTTGACATCGCGAGTGGCGAAATCGCGATAGGGAATGTCCCGATATGAGAAGGAAGAGTCAGCGTTGACTTATATCAGGTTTTGGGAATCCGAAAGTACAACGCTCGAACACTGACCTCGCGATAGCGCGAAGTTCGATCTCCCAATAAGTAAAGAGAGGGATCGCGGGAAGAGTTCTGTGGGTGCAGATTTCCCAATAAGGAAATAGAAGAACATTTGAGTTCTTCGGGACGAGAAGGAAGAAAATATCCTGAGCTGACGTAGACCTTCCAACCTGCGGGTTGTGAGGAAGGGCATTGGGGTCAAGTGGTATCAGAGAACAGAAAAATTCTTTGCTTTCTGTAGCAGAGAAAGAGAATTCACCATGTCACCAAGAAGAGATAGGCAATCACCTGATCCAGAGGATAGGGAAATTTCGCGGAGAAGGGGCAAGCAGATGACAGATCCAGTTATGGAGAGACAAATGCGAGATCTCCGAGCTAGAATCGAAGACATGGAGACAACACATAGACGCACAGCCAGTGCGGGGGATATTAGTGATTCCGAGAGCGAAGTTGAGGCTGAACGTGAAGAAGAAGTTGCAGCTAAAGATGCATCAAACGAGCGTTTGATCAGAGCTATTGCTAGGATGGGTGCAAGAGAAAAGATGGACATTCCATTTTACGAGGGAAACTTGGATGCAGAGGAGCTTCTAGACTAGATTAGAGCTCTAGACACATACTTCGACTATGAAGATGTCGAAGAGGACAAGAAATTCAAGCATGCTGTCACGAGATTGAAAGGACACGCAACATTGTAGTGGGATGAACTACAAGCTGACAAACGCTGCAAGGGCAAGCAGAAGATCAAAAGCTGGGACAAAATGATCGCGAAGATGAAGGAGAAATTCATCCCGAGGGATTATCAAATTAATCTGTTTAGGAGGATGTAGAACCTGAGACAGAAGGTGATGACAGTAAAGGAATACACTGAGGAGTTCTATAGACTGAACATCAGGGCAGGTCATCGGGAGAGTGATGATGAAAAAGTTGCTAGATATCTGAATGCTCTGAGATATGACATTCAGGATGAAATAAGCATGCTAACCATCCGAACGGTGGAAGATGCTTATCAATTGGCTCTGAAAGCGGAAGAGAAGCTGAGACAAAAGAAGATTCAGAGGGGCAGAGGAAGAAGTCATCCCAGAGGCAAGTCAGTTGCCCAGGACAGATATCAGAAGCCCAAGGAGGAATTTAAGAAACCTCAGACTCGAACAGAGAGAGGTGGAAGTTCACAGCATGGGCAATATGTTGAACAGAGAGGACAACATACTGAGCAAAGAGGAGATTATGTTGATGGAAATACTTTTCCTCGTACTAGAGGTAGAGGAAGAGGAAGAGGTGGAGTAATTACATGATTCACATGTGGAAAGAAAGGGCACAAGTCTTATGAGTGTCCAGATAAGAAGAAAGAGGCTGGAGAAACTCACATCGTCGAAGCATAGAGGAGGGATGTTGAGGCAGAAGACGCTGAAGGCAGAAGATCGCTTATGATGAGAAAAGCTCTTTTGACACCGGAGAAGGAGGTGGAGAGTTCAATCCAAAGGACCAGACTTTTTAGGACTGCTTGCAAGACCAAGGACAGGGTATGCAAGGTTATAGTAGACAATGGTAGCACGGATAATCTCGTTTCAACCGAGATAGTAGAGAAGCTGGAGCTGGAGACGACTGATCATCCGAGCCCATACAGAATTTTGTGGCTAAAAAAAGGACACCAGGTAACTACCACTAAACAATGTTTAGTTGAATTCAAGATAGGAGGGTATAATGATAAGATATTATGTGATGTCATTCCTATGGATGTTTGTCATCTATTGCTGGGTAGACCATGGCAATATGATAAGAATGTGATTCATGATGGGAGAATGAACACATATACCCTGGAGAAGAATGGGAGGACACACATGTTGCTTCCGATAAAGGATAAGGAGGTGAAGCCGGAAGTAAGCAACACAATACTTCTCATGAGTGGGAAGGAACTTCTTACAGAGGTTAAGAAGAAGGAGGATCCACAATTATTTTTGGTCAGAAAACCAAGGATTGTTTTGACCAACACGAGAGTGGATGATTTACCAGAGGAGATTCAGGAACTGCTGGAAGAGTTCACTAATATTGTAGTGGACGAATTACCTCGTTTGTTGCCACCGATGAGAAGTGTAAGTCATCATATTGATCTCATACCAGGATCTAGTTTGTCGAATAAAGCCACGTACAGATTGACACTGCAAGAGAATGAAGAGGTCAAGAGGCAAGTCCAAGAGTTGTTGGACAAAGGTTTGGTCAGGGAAAGCTTGAGTCCATGTGTTGTTCCAACAATACTCAGTCCGAAGAAAGACGGAGGCTGGAGGATGTGTACTGACTCAAGGGATATTAACAAGATAACCATCAGGTACAGATTTCCATTACTGAGGATGGATGATCTGATGGATTGCTTAAGTGGAGCAAAATACTTTTCAAAAATTGATTTGAAAAGAGGATATCACCAGATTCACATGAGGGAAAGTGATGAATGGAAGACAGCATTCAAAACAAACGAAGGTTTGTATGAATGGCTTGTTGTGTCATTTGGCTTAACAAATGTGCCAAGTACCTTCATGAGGTTGATGAACGAAGTCCTGAGGGAGTTCATCGGGAAGTTCGTTATTGTGTATTTAGATGACATACTGATTTTCAGCAAATCAGTGGCAGAACACTTGAAGCATTTGGCTACAGTGATGCAGAAGCTACAGCAGGAGAAGCTGTTAATAAAAATGAAGAAGTCCTCATTCATGAAGATGGAGCTCATTTATCTGGGATTCGTTATTTCTGTAGATGAGTTGAGGATGGATCCAGATAAGGTGGAGGTAATCAAGAATTGGCCATCACCAAAAAATATTTTTGAGGTGAGAAGTTTTCAAGGATTGGCTAGTTTCTACCGAAAATTCATCAGGAATTTCAGTGAAATTAGTGTCGCAATGATGGATACAGTGAAGAAGCAGCATAAGTCTTTTCACTGGACTGAAGAGGCTGAAAAGAGTTTCAGATTGCTGAAACGGAAGATCACGGAACAACCGGTTTTGGTGTTGTCGGATTTCCGAAAGACATTTCAAGTGAAATGCGATGCAAGTGGATTTACAATTGGGGCAGTCTTATGTCAAGAAGATAGGCCGATAGCGTATTTCAATGAGAAGTTGAATGAGGCGAAATTAAAATAATCCACGTATGATAAGGAGTTTTATGCCATCATACAGGCATTGAAGAAATGGAGGCATTACTTAATCCCGAAAGAATTTGTATTGTACAGTGACAATCATGCATTACAGTTTGTGACTCAACAAGAGAAGTTGAATCAAAAACATGTCAGATGGGTTGAGTATATGCAGAATTTCACGTTTGTGATTAAGCATATTTCTGTTACTGCTAACAAAGTTGCTGATGCTTTGAGCAGGAAGTGTTTGTTGTTGCAGGAGTTCCGAGTCAAAACTTTGGGTTTTGAGGATCTCAGAGACATGTACGCAGATGATCAGGATTTCAAAGAAGCATATGAAGAAACTGAGAATCCAGTTCTCAGAGACAGAAGCCAATGGATAGAGTATATGATCTAGGAAGGATTGTTGTTCAGAGGCAATCAACTGTGTATTCTGAAATGCTCCATGAGGGAGAATCTGCTGAAGGAGAAACACAGTGGAGGATTGGCAGGACATTTCGGTCATAAAAAAACATTCGCGAAGCTGAGCAAGTCATATTTTTGGCCAGGAATGCGAGTTGACGTCAATAGATTTGTAGACAGGTGTAGAATTTGCCAGCATTCAAAGGGAAGAAAGCAGAATGCGGGGTTTTATCAACCATTGCCCATACCAGAAAGGCCGTGGGATGCGATTAGCATGGATTTTGTATTAGGGTTGCCAAGAACACAAAGAGGTTCTGATTCAATCTTTGTGGTGGTGGATAGATTTTCCAAAATGGCACACTTCATTCCATGTCAGAAGACCAGTGACGCGACTCACATCGCGAACCTGTTTTTCAAAGAGGTCATTCGACTTCATGGTTTGCCGAGGAGTATAGTCTCAGAACGAGATACGAAGTTCATAGGGCATTTTTGGAGGACCTTATGGAAGAAGCTGGGAACTAACTTGATGTTTAGTTCAGCGTATCATCCTCAGACGGATGGACAGACAGAAGTGGTCAACAGAAGTCTGGGAGACTTACTGAGAAGCTTGGTGATAGAACACCATAGCAGTTGGGACAATATATTTCCACAGGAAGAGTTTGCATATAATGACTCAGTTAACAGGAGCATAGGGAAAAGTCCATTTCAGGTTGTATATGGTATGAAACCGAGAGGAGTTTCTGAACTGAGAGATTTAGAACAGACTGCGACTAGGAGAGCTCATGCAGAAGAATTCACAGAGGCAATGAAAGAACTTCACAGCCAGGTGAAGCAGCGATTGCTGGGGTCAAGCTAGGAATATAAGCATAGAGCAGATAAGCATAGAATACAACTTCAGTTTGAGGTTGGTGATCTGGTTCTGGCACATTTGAGGAAAGAAAGGTTCCCGAGAGGAACATATAATAAATTGAAGATGAAGAAAATCGGGCCATGCAAGGTCTTGAAGAAATTTGGGGCGAATGCTTATGAGATTGAATTACCCGATGGGATCGGAATTTCTCCGATATTCAATATCTCTGATTTGTACCCATATAAGGCTGAGGGAGAAGAGACTGGAAATGAGCAGCCAGTGATCTAGTGGACAAAACAGATGCCAGTTGCAGAGAAGCCACAGATGGAGTGCATATTGGACAAGAGAGTGAGCAAAAGGACCAGGCGAAAGCAATACTTCGAGTATCTGGTCAAGTGGAAGAATCATCCAGTTGAAGATGCCAGCTGGGAGACCGAAGAAGAAATCTAGAAGCATGGACAGACCATGTAGGATCTCATGGACAGGAGCCCAGGAATTTTTCAAGTGAGGGAGTATGATGCAGGAGCATCTCCCACATCAAGCGAGCCAGTGCGAAAGTGGAGGATAGCTGGACAGCGCCAGCACAAATTTTGAAAATCACTTTGGAAGTTGTTGCACGATCTTAAATAAGTCACTAAGAGAAGGCACACTTGTATATTGTAAACGGGCCTTGAGCGGATTTCTCTCGTCCTTGGTAGGTAGGAGGCATTTATATTAGTTAATGCAGGTAGATAGAAATTAATTCTAGATTAGACAGCTTCTAGAGCGCAAGAGGGAAACAGGATATAGACACCCTCATTGTACATTGTATCATTAGAATTGAAGCAACATTGTTGAAGAGAGCAAGAGCATGCAAAGAGCTGTGTAAAAACACTCATGTACAGATATTTGAATTAATACAAAGAAGTTGGTTCAAATCCAAGGTTTTGTGTTGTTATCTGTGTATTTATGTTGAATGATATGCTCATGAATGTTTGCTTCCTATTATACATTTTCTTTATATGCTGTGTATATGATTTCATGTTTGAATTGAAGTCTGAGAGGAAGTAGGAATTAGTTTCAATTGTTTCTCTATTTGAGCCAGAGAATTCCTACAAGGAGTGCAGTTGAAGCATCCACAAGGAATGCGTTGACGGAGGGCTCAGATATTTTAACCTTTGTTCTAAGTTCCCAGAAGTGCAGTTGAGCACAAGAGCCGTGCAAGGAGTGCACAGGCCAAGATAAGACTCAGAGTTGCGATTCTTAGCAGAGAAATTGAGGACTGCTGCTGCAAGAGTGCGTAGAGTCGAAAGACTTCAACATTTGGTCGAGGTTGAAGATTTGCCATAGGGAGTGCGTGCAAGAGTCTTTCCTAAGACTAAGAGTTGTGAAAAGATCAGGAAGGATAAGGCCTTCAAGATTTGGAGGGACAATGTAGGGAAGCTGTAATTGGAAGTTCGTAAGAAGCATTGCAAGTTTGCACGTAGGTGGACGGGTTCTGCGGAGGAACACTTGGTCATTTCACAGATTTCTCAAAGGAGGAAAGACGGATGGTCGGTGTTCTCCGAGGAGGAGTTGCGACATCTCGTGAGCCATCAGATCTCAAGGAGGAGAAGGGGGGATACTGCAGGTATTTTTCGAGAGGTTCAAAGCTCAGGAGGGGCAGAGCCGTTGATCTGGGTCATTAGGACCGTCAGATTTACACGTGGGATCGTGTATCAGGGTTTTGTGGGTGGAAGTCCCATGCACATAGCATCAAGAATCACGATATTTCGATACGCGATATCCCGACGGCTACTAGAACAGTGTGGGGCCACAAGGGTTAGAGTGGTGGACAGGTGGCACAAATTATCGAGTTTTCGCAATAGGAAGTTCTGAAACATTGACATCAGGATTCGTGAAATTGTGAACTCCGAATACCCGATGAGGTGAGGAGTTGAATAGTCAACTCGCACGTGTGTCAGATTTTTCGGCATATCGGGCATCGAAATTCGGGGAAACAAATTGTTTGACATCGGGAGTGGCGAAATCACGATAGGGCAAGTCCTGATACGAGAAGGAAGGGTTAGCGTTGACTTATATCAGGTTTTGGGAATCCGAAAGTACAGCGCTCGAACACTGACCTCGCTATTGTGCGAAGTCCGATCTCCCGATAAGTAAAGAGAGGGATCGTGGGAAGAGTTCTGTGGGTGCAGATTTCCCGATAGGGAAATAGAAGAACATTTGAGTTCTTCGGGCCGAGAAGGAAGAAAAGATCTCGAGCTAACGTAGACCTTCCGACCTGCGGGTTGTGAGGAAGGGCGTTGGCGTCAGTATAGGAGTCAATTTGGTAGTTGCATGGTATAATTCAGTGAAGGAGGACATATTTGAAGGGTTGAGTCTGTGATTTTCATAACAGATGAAAAATTTCTAGAGAATAAGCATTATGGAAAAAATTGGATTTTTTTTTAAATTTTGAGTTTTCCATATGGGGGACATCAATGATGACGTGTGTAACGTACCCATCCCCTAGTTGGGTCAGGTCACAACTAAAACGACCCAATAAATATTTACAATACTTAGTATAATTGCATAAATAACCCACAACATGACATTCATACACTTGCAACTATCTATGCTGCTTAAAAATATAAATGAAATTGCTTAACTATGCATAGAAACAACTAATTAACATATAACAACATTCCACCACATAAACAAGGACTTAAATGTATCATTATTCTCACAACAAACAATAATAATGAAACATATTTTAGAGTAAACTACACAACATCTATATCAGAATTATGCATGCATAAACACAACAAATAACAACATTTATATTATAAAGAATGCAACCCGTTGCAGAGGAGAAACGTTCCTCCCAACGATATCCTTGTTATTCCAATTCTCAATAGAAAGAAAACCTCGAGTTGGGGCTATGAATCCATAAGAGACGAAGGTCCCTAAAGTTGGATAATGTCCCCCTTTCAGTAGTTAAACTCTCAGCTAATTCTAGTCCACCAACACACTTCCCCTCAACTTGCACAACCCAGTGGATGGAATACCCCTTCACTTATCATAGTCCCTCAGGAATTTCCACTTCCTTCTAGGGATTCCATCATAAGTTGGAAAATAATTAATCTTCTTGGGACTTTAGGAATTCCACAACTGCAAACAAAAATTTGCCCAGCAACAAAATGCATGCTTCCTTGAAAAAAATTTAACTTGATATTCCCAGGCACACAACCTCTTTCTCCATTAATTTATAGCTATAAACAGTAGCCAAACATTCCCACAACAACTTCCTTCAATATTCAACACTTAGATCTCCATTGTTGGCTAGAAAACTCCATGTAAAAACAACTCTCTATGCAAAAATGTGAATGCATAATTCTGGTTCCCTACCCATACAAATTTTCTCCCTTTCTCTTGCTTACTTGACTTGCACTCTTCCCAAAGTTGATTGTGTTCATCCTCCATTCTCACAATAACTATGGAAAGTGACACTCACAACAACCCTCTTACATGAATTCAATGATTATTCTCTAGAAAACACAATAGCTAATGGAAGGTTCATGGTAAGGATAATTTAGAAGGAAATAAGAAATGGGTTTTGGTTTAATAGATATGGGTAAACCCTCCCCCTTGGACCCCTTCCCTCTCTTATAGATAGTTGTCCCCCAAATCTTCACCTGTGTCCATATGCAACCGTAAAAACATTTTATTCATTATATTCAATTTACATCATTTACATATTACATCACTTTGTCTCTCAACCATATACTATATTTACAATATACATCACTAGTTTGGGGTTTGAAAATGAGGATGTTACATTCCCCTCCCCATACAAACTGCAATGTCCTTAGTGCACATAACCATACAATTTGCACATTGACATATATAAAAACATTACATCAGAATACTTGATAATTCCGCAAATTAATGACTCGTGCAACAATTCCAACCAACAAACCCCTTTTCCCCACAACCCACACATTGGTTGGACATGAAATATCATATTTTTGGCTCCATCAACCCTATTTTACAAAATGGAGTCTCCATTCACTTATGTGAAAAAGTACATTCAATTTTATTCAAAATTTGCAAAACATTATGGATATGCCTTCTGCATGGCTTCCTCGTGATCCCATGTAGCGTATTCAAGACCATAACTAATCCATTGAACCTTAACCAAGCCTATGGATTTTTTCTCCAGAACTTTGATTTTCCGGTCGATGATGCACATTGTTTCCACTCGGAAATCCCCTTCATGTTCCACCTGGATCACATTCCAATCAATCACATGATCAGGATCAGGTACATACTTTTTTAACAAAGACACATGGAAAATGTTACGAATTCTCATGGATGGAGGTAATGCTAACATGTATGCAACTAGACCTATCTTTTCTAAGATCTCAAAAGGCCCACAATATCTCACTACCAACTTTGGGAAAATTACCAATTTCAACGAGCTTGTCTTGGCTTTAACTTTTAAAAACACATGCTCTCCCACTTTGAATTCTCTATTTGTTCTCTTTTTATCAACATATATTTTCTGTCGATCTTTTGCAACTTTCAAATTCTGTTTGATCTTTACAATTTGTTCTTCTATTTCTTGTAACAATTTTGGCCCAATCAGGACTCGGTCTTTTGGGTTATCTAAACTTACTGGCATGTTTCATTTTTTTCCACACAATGCTTCAAATATGATCATCTTCAATGATTCCTGATACCCATTATTATAATAAAATTCAACTAAATGGATACAGTTCTCCCACCTAGAAGGCTTGTCCATTACATACATTCTCAACATATCTTCAATTATCCGATTAATCCTTTATGTCTTCCCATTTGAATTTGGGTGATATGTTGTACTGAAATTCAAATTTGTCCCAAATCCTTTAAACAACTCCTTCCAAAAATTGGAAACGAGCTTGGGATCTCAATCCGACACTATTGGCTTAGGCACACCATGTAGCCTAACAACTTCTCTCATATAAATTTCTGCAATATTGGATACCTTATGACTTACTTTTACTATAATGAAATGTAAAGGCTTTGTAAACTTGTCCACCACTACCATGATGGAATCACGTTCCCTTGTTGTCCTAGGAAATTTGGTAATGAAATCAATAGTAAAAACTTACCATTTCCATTCAATAATGGGAAATGGCTGCAACAATCCCATTGGATGTCTATGCTTAGACTTTACCTTTTGGCATTCCATGCATCTAACCAAATAATAAATGACATCTTTCTTCATACTAGGTCAAGAATATTAGTCTCTTGCAACTGTATTAGTTTTCTGATATCCTGGATGTCCAACGTATGGAACATGACGCATCTCCTTTAGAACTAAATTTCTCAATTCTTTAGAATTGGAAACAAAAACTCTATTATGAAATAAGAGGATTCCATCCTCTTCCAAATTCTAATCCTTATATCTTCGTTGTTTACCATTCTACTATACGATTTCTCTAATTTTCACATAATGTTGATATGATGTTACACCATATAAAATGTTGTCTTTTAGATATGTCATGTACATACTAATGGCTTTAGCATGCATTTTATGCACCCTTCTGCTGAGTGCATCAACCACCTTGTTCTCTTTTCCTTTTATGTGCTTGATATCAAAGTTATATTCGCTAAGGAATTTTAACCATCTAGTTTGTCTAGCATTTAGTGTTGGTTGATCAAACACATATTTCAGACCACTATGGTATGTTCTTAATTCAAATTTTCAACACATAAGGTAATGCCTCCACATCCTTAGGGCATGTACTATGGATTCCAACTCTAATTCATATGTGGCATAATTTATTTCATTTTCCTTCAATTTTTTGCTCTCATAACAAATTGCATACCCATTTTGCATAATGACTCCACTGAGCCCTTCCTTGCATGCATCCATGAAGAAAACTAAATCCTCGTCTAGATATGAAACCTTTCAAATAGAGGCATTGGTTAGCAAATACTTTAAACACTGGAAATTTTCTTCACACTTGGCACTCCACTCAAATTTTACTCCCTTATTTTGCAAAGATGTTATTGGGTGTGCAATCTTGGAGAATCCTACAATTAATATCCTGTAATAACCAACTAGATGCATAAATGATATAACCTATGAAATGTTTGTTGGATCTAGCCAACTCTTGATTGACTCAATGTTTTTTGGATTCACAACTATTCCATCTTCTGAAACAATGTGACCCAAATAATGGATTCACTTTTGATAGAAAATACATTTACTCAATTTGACATACAATTGGTGCTCTCTCAACACTTGTATCATCGTCCTCAAATGTCACTAATGCTCTTCCTTTGTCTTAGAATAGATAATGATTCCATCTAATAATACAATGAAAACCTTGTCCAAGAAATCTCTGAACACCTCATTCATCAGATACATAAATGTATCTGCTGCATTTGTCAACCCAAAAGGCACCACCACAAATTCATAGTGTCCATACCTTGTCCTGAAAGATGTTTTTCTAGTATCCTCTTATTTGATTCTCACTTGATGATATTTTTACCTCAAGTCAATATTGGAGAATATCTTTACTCCTTTTAGATGATCAAAGAGATCATCAATCCTAGAAAATGATATTTATTCTTGATTGCAAGCTTTTTCAATTGTTTGAAGTCAATACATAACCTCAATGTTCTATATTTCTTCTTGAAAATAGAACTAGGGCACCCGAAGGAGAAACACTTGGGTATATGTACCCTTTCAACAACTCTTCTAGCTACATTTTCAACTCTTTTAGCTTTGGTGAGCTCTTTCTATAGGGAGTCTTGGATATCGGGGTAGCTCTAGGAATTAAGTCAATAGAGAAGTCTATATTCCTCTTTGGTGGAAATCCTGGAAACTCCTCAAATACGTCTTCAAACTATTTCAATACTGGATAATCTTCAAGACTTGGATCTTTATCCTTCAATGTATATTCAATATGGGTTACATATATCTGGCACCATTTTCTAAAATTTATTTGTAGCTGCAATGTTGAAATATCTCGGATAGATATAGGACTTGGAATACCTCACATTGTCCTTGAATTCCCTTCCTAATCAAGACATGTGAAAATCTTGTTATAACAATCTAAAACAACATGATGATTTTCTAGCCAATCCAATCAAGAAGTCATATGATCCCAACTTTATGATGTTCAAATCTACCTTAGTGTTAGTTCCATTGATTTTTATAGGGGATTCTTTAACAAGCTCATTAATTCTTCTCTTAGTTCTAGTAGCTAGTTGAACTAACCAGGAATTTTCATGCTTACATTTCTTCAATTTAAATCTTTCAACTAGATTTGGATCTATATAGCTATGAGTAGCTCCAAAATCAATTAAAATAGTTATGGGTTGAGTATCAATCTTACCTTCCACTTCAATCATGTGGGACTAATAGCATTCTTGTCTATTTTGCAAGGCTTCATAGATCATTGACATGCTTTTTCCCATGTCCTTTACTATCTTATCTTTCTTGATGTTATGCAAATTCTTCATCTTATCTCCTCGGTGAGCACAATCTTTATACATGTGATCTCCTTCACATGCCCAACACTTTATGGGTTGTTGCCTTCGCATATTTCCCAAGGCCTTTGTCATTTTTTGATCACCTTGAGATGGCTTCCCTTGCTTATATGCTTGAGATCTATTCCTTATGAAAGGTGGTTTGAATCCTTTATTCATTGATCCATTTTTCCTTTCTTCTTGTCATCCCAATCCTTTTGGAAATTTGGCCTTCCTCTATTTTTCTCATACAAATACTTAGCCTTCCTTATGGCTTCCTCTAAATTCTTGGGCTCATCAAATTGAATTTTATCCTTGTAGAAGACTGGAAGTCCACTCAAGAACCCTTTAATTTTGACCTTCTAAGCTCCGATGAAGCTCATGTACTTAAGAAGTTCCAATAACTTTCTCTCATATTCATCTATGGTCATGTTCCCCAATTTGAGTTCAAATAACTCTTGCATCTTCTTGTCATAATATTTCTCTTACAAGTACTGTTGCTGAAAATATTTCTTAAACTGATTCCAATAAATTCTTTTCTCATCAAGGTGCTTGACTTGTTTTAGTTGATCCCACCATATACATTCTTTTCCTTGAAGGTGGTAGACTACAATTCTGGCTTCTTCATTTGATGAGTAGTTATGCAACTGTAAATTTTTTCTCATTCCCAACAACCATGCTTATGTATATTTACCTTTCTTGTTTTCTCCATCAAATGATGGTGGCTCGATTTTCCTCAGTTCCACTTGCAAGCTATATGACCCATGTCTCCTTCTCTAATGACTATTGGGAGATATACTTGGGCTTCTTCCCGACTTTGAGTGTGAATATGTTTTTAGGTAGAGTTCCCTAGGGAATGATGATGTTGATGCATGTTAATACTCCTTGACCATCTATATCCTCCATGATCATCCTTCCTATCATGATATCTAGACACTTCCATTTTCTTAGCACTAGATTCTTTCCTTGTGATCAAATCTTTGTTGATTTTTTTTTGTATCATATTCAGGATTTGTAGTATCTCCTCTTGATATTTCATGAACCTTTAATTATTATATCTATAGCTCTGCACTTCTTTTTTCAGGCTTCTCATAGTTATAGGCTCCTTCTTGTCTCTTATCCCATTAGACTCTATCTCAACATTACCCATGTTGACATGCAGGCCTATTATTTCTTATTCATGGCTATAAGACCCTTGTGCATCATCCATATCTCTATTTCTAATATAGGAACTAAGGTCTTCTTTTCTGTGTATCTAATTCTATAAGAATGTGCATGCAATGATTGCTATTAGAGTTAAGCCTATTGAATTTTTTTTATTAATTAGATTACAAGTTATTCTTCACATCAATTTATGAATAATACAATGCACCAAATAAAAATCTGATTCCTTAATACATTATCCTTTGAAAAAACTCTCTAATAGATGTAACCATGCTTCATTCTGATTTTTGAGCGAAAAGTTACAACATTTATAAGTTGCAATTTCCACTTTTTTGTTGCTTCAAAAATATCGGTTATTACTTTCTAAGAAATTTTAGCATCCAATTCAAAATTCTAGGTGGAAAAATTTCTTCTCCTCCTTAATACCTTTCCAAAAACTACTCGTTTTATCAAGTTCAAGCTCTGAGATGAAAGTTATGGTCTAGAGAAGTTTTGACTGCTTTACCCAATTTTATCCCTGTATGTTACAAGTGTCTTATTTATTTTCCCGTGCATTTTCACATACCCAAATCCTAACTATCACACCATAATTGTCTTCTATGGATCATAATATTTCAATTGACTACTTATGTGCCCCAAACAAACTTCCAAGCAAGGAGTTATGCCCTCTGGAAGTAATCTAACGATGAAATTTCTACCCTTACTGCTTTGGTTGTAACTTTCTCATATGAGCTCTGTTTTGTGAATAGTTTATCTCATTAGAAATATTTCCTCGAGGGATTTTATTTGATCTTTAGATACAAAGTGCATGTTGGTAAGGTACACTATGTTATTGTGGGTTTTGATTGGTAAAAACGTTGTTTATGGCCTCAAAAAATCCCCGCAAGTTAATGAACTTCAAAAATATGAAAAATTTGGAAAAATTCGTAGAAAATCGATTGTTATATTTATATCATAACCTTTAAATCAGAGTTGTCCTTCTCAAATTGCATGAAATCTGTTTTTTTGATCCAAGATCCATCAAAGATCGACTAATCAATGATTCTCATTTCCAAACCAAACTTGTCCGTGAATATTCCTGATGCCTGATCGTTGGTCATCAACCATCGATCGTTTCTCCTCACAAAATAAAATATTTCCCATAAATCTCGTTGATCCTTGATCATCGTTGATTATCCATTGGTGAATTCCTTTAGCAACAACCTTGTTAAAAATTTGTTGAACCTCGACCATTGACGATCAACCACCACTTTGTTGATGTGGCACGACACATAGATGCTGATGTGGCATGACACATCATCCTGGAATGTAAACTTGGTTGTAATGAAATGACACATGGATGCCGATGTAGCATGACACATCATTATCCTATTTTACCTTATTGGTCTTCGACCACTTCACTTAGAAGACTGACAACACTCCACTAAATTTGTCAATTCTTGATCATCGGTCATCAATGATCAAAGATTTCTCTCGATCAAATGAAAATTCTCACCCAATTTTGTTGATCCCTTATATTTGGCCACAAAAAATCAATGATACCCTTTCGATGCATGAAAACTTTGCCAATTTTCGTCGATCCTCGACCATCAATCATTGATAAGTTTCATTGGTGAACTTTAACACTTAGAAATTGTTTTACCAAAATCTGTCAATCCTGGACCATTGGCCATCGACGATCAAAGACTTATTTTGGTCAAACCCAACTTTTCTCCCAACTTGTCGATTCGACCATCGGTCGTCGATGGATTCTATTAGCGAAATTCAACACTTAGAATTTTTTTATCAAAATCCAGGTGAATTTGGGTCGTCGATTCTACTCTGATTTTCCACATGACCGAAACTAATCTAGACCATCGATCTATATCATTTTTCCAATCACCAAAATTGTATCTCGACCGTTTAACTAGATAACTTCCAAACAAATGAAACATTATTAGTTTTTAAATTTATTTAGGTGAATCTTGGACATTAATATCGCGATCAAACACAATCTTGACCGTTGATTCACTAAAATTATTGGAACTCTAGAACGACCATTAAATGTGAAATTCGACCATTTCAGGTCGAATTCGGCTCCGCAAATTTGTAGATTAGTTCCATTAAGATCCTTAAACATTTTAAATTCATTTGAAGGTGAATCTTGACCACAAATTTGGTGATTTGACTCTGGTTTTCTCCTGATTTCCCCCAAATTTGCATAGACCAAAGTATGCAACAAATAATTTACTCAAATTCACATTGGTTCTTGGCCCATATGGGTCCAATGTTGAACTGAAAGCTTTGGTACCATATTATAACATACCTAGACCCCAATTGGGTGAGATCACAACTAAAATGACCCAGTAAAGATTTTGGATACTAAGTGTAATTGCAGAAATAACTCACAACATGAAATTCATACACTTGCAACTGTCTATGCTCCTTAAACATTTCTGATTCATTTGAATGTGAATCTTGACCACGAATTTGGAGATTTGACTCTGGTTTTCTCCCGATTTCCCCCAAATTCGCATAGACCAAAGTATGAAAGAATGAATTTACTCAAATTCGCATTGGTTCTTGGCCCATATGGGTCCAATGTTGAAATGGAAGCTTTGGTACCATATTATAATGTACCCAAACCCATCTGGGTCAGATCACAACTAAAACAACCCAATAAAGATTTTTGATACTAACTGTAATTGCAGAAATAACCTACAACATGACATTCATACACTTGTAACTGTCTATGCTGCTTAAAAACGTAAATACAATTGCTTAACTATGAATAGAACAAACTAATTAACATACAAAAACATTCCACCACATAAATAGGGATTTAAATGCATCATTATGCTCATTGCAAACAATAATAACCAAACATATTTCAGAGTAAATAACACAACAACTATATCATCATTATACATGCATAAACACAACACATAACAACACATATCTTATAAAGCGTGCAACCCACTGTAGAGGATGAATGTTCCTCCAAACCATAGCCTTGTTGTTCCAGTTCGCAATATCATGAGGCTGTCGAGATGGGGCTATGAATCGATAAGAGACAGAGATCCCTAAGGCTGGCTAATGTCCTCCTTTCAGCAGTTAAAATCTCAGCTAATTCCAGTCCACCAACACACTGATCCAGAATATATTTGCAGAATTAAATGAATACATATTATTATCAAAAGATGCTTAACAAAGAATAACAGATATACAGTAAAACTGGTTTCTATTCAATAAGAAAATAAGTTGAAACTACAAAATGCAGCGGAAACAAGCTTGCTAGAATGGTGGTGGCTTATCTCTGAGAAGAGATGTGACGGATGCACTCATTCGTAAGAAGATGATTAAAATGAGGCTCTGAAGGCCTTTTTACAATAAATAAGAATTTTGAAAACCCTAGACATCCAAAAAACCTAACCCTAGGAGATGAAGCGCCAAAAGTCATGTGGGCCCCGTTTGGGTAAGTTAGTACATCAAATTCCTGGTGCTTATGAAAAGAGAACCATCGTCTAAATGTTGTCAGGGAAGTTTTCTTTCAATTCCTTTATTTTTCCTTTTTGCAGTTCTCTTGACTAAATGTTTCTTTTTCGAAACTTGGCAGCATCATGCAATGATTTCAAATATTATGAAGAATTAATAAAGAGATTACGGATTTTATCTTTAATTCACATTAGTTTTACCCTAACAAACATAACTTACCACTGCACGTAATTGCACTCATCCTAGTTAAGGATTTTTTGTGACTTTTAATAATAAGCTGGGTCAAAATGATGTATCATGCATCACTATATTAAACAAAGAACCTTCCTATATGAAAAACTATGAAATTTGTAGTTCTTCCTTTTGATCTTCATTCTCTATGAGAGGTTGACCTGGTTTTGTTTTTGGTCAAATTATTTTTTTTCTTTTCTTGTTTTGATTTTGTTTTTTTTATGTACTTTTGATTTTGAATCCCATTAATAAAATTTGATTTGGTTTGTTGTGTATTTTTTGTTTTCTTTGATTTCTTTGAATGCGTTTTCTTCTTGTATGTCTTTTTGAATCAATATATTTCTGATCAAAGAATGATTGTCGAAATAAGCATTCATTTTAAGACTTGTGTTTTTCAAGCAATTTGAAATAGTTCAAAGAGTTCTTGATATTAAGATATAGCTCAGTCAATTGATTTTTAAGTCAATTGTCATTTTCGTTTTGTCCTCAAATTTTCTTTGCCATAGTATTACACTAGAGATGTGGTTTAAATGTTTGAGAATTACGATGATCTTTAAACTTTTTACGTTGTCCATATTCTTAATGAATCACTTTTAAGTGCTTCCCTATTCTCTAGATGATTTCTTGAATGAAATCTAAAATCTCTAAACCATGATAAAACTTCTAGTTTTGAAAGAAAATAAATAACATGATCAACTATTTACATGTATTCCAATTAACCTCGAGTATCACCCTGCTCTCTTTGTCATCAATAAATCTATAATTGTATTATTATTTAAAAGTGGCATAAGAGGGTTGAAAACACTTAAGTGTGGGAAGTGTGTGTAAACTTGTTGGAGTACTGAACACGCTCGTTGGCAGCGGGTAAATGCACACATGAAACCAAGACAACTTCGTCAGGGTACTGAACAGGCCTGCTAGTAGAAAAGAAATGTCAGGTTGAGAGGTTGCAGGTATATGCTTTTAAATTAACTTTTATGGAGGTATACATCATGTGGATACAACTATTGGATGGGATTAAATCATTTGATTGGGTTAAATGGCATCCCTGTCAAGGCTATGGACACCGGCTGGGAGCATTGGATTTGTCAATGGTATTGAAGTCCTTTTATAAACATAATGACTCTTTGATTGAGACATTCTTTCAGGTCATACTCCCCTGCAAAGCAAATTCTATTGTCTAGTTATAACATTGAGCTTATCCTAATACTATATGGTCTCAAAGTGAATTTATTTCAGGGATCTTAAGTCATTTTTCAAGTCTTATTATTTTCTTCCTAAGATGAAAGCTTACCAAATCAGAGATAACTGCTTCACCTTGTGAGTTTCCATTTGTTGGGCCCCAACAACCCCTTTTTTTTATTTTTAATCAAAATCTAGGATCCCTCGAAACTCTACTTGGATTCTTCGTTTTTGTTTTTTTTTACTTAATTGGACTAGTATTGGTTTTCTTGGTTTCAAGGCTGGTTTGATTTTATATTATTTTCTTTTGTTTGGTTTGAATTTCATGAAATTCAAATGCCTTTTTGTTTTTCTTTCTATAATTTTTTTATGTTGATGGACGAGCTTCATAATTTGGGAGTTTGTTATTACCTCTTCCTTATTGAATTTATCTTCTATGAGAATGGCTTAGTTGAAGACATGGATTAATAACAATGATTTTACAGGAAGAATGTTTATTGCGACACATCTTTTCTATGACATTTTTTCATATTTGATCAAATGGGAATGAGGGAGAGACGAACATATAAATCTTAATTTAAACAAAAACATTATTTTTTATCAATTGTTTACTTTCTCTTGAATTATGATTATGTTTTCATTTTTTTTGCTCATTAGAAATCATTTTCACAAAATCATTTGGTAGGTTTAATTAATTAAATTATTTTTCCATTTTGCATGTCATTTCAAAATAAAATAAAAAGAATTAAAAAAAAAAGGAATTATCTTTCATTTGTTTGCTTTTGTAAAAACCCAAAATTAATATTTTTCTCCTCTCCATCAACTTGAAGCTTCTAGAATTTTAACATCATATTTGAAAGAAAAATATAAACAATATTTGTTTAGAACTTATTGTCAGTTTAAATTTATTTTAATTTTATTGTTCTAGATTTTGTTTTATTCACAATTTTTAGGTTATTAATTTGGTTTCTTTTTGTTTCACAAGTTTCTATTATCATTTATTTGGTACGGATATGATCATGGCTTGATTTTATTATCTAAATATGTTCAAGATAATTGATCCAAAAATAATATTGGGTTGCTGCAAATAATTTATGAGCAACAACATATAAGATTTGGAAATGCGTTCAAGAACAGACACATGGTTTTGCGAGACTGATTGCAGACAAACCGTGGGGAATCTGAAGAAACATTTGAAAATCCATCTACAGAATGGACCAATTTAGCTTACACGCGAGCTTGTTCCCAAACAAATGCACGATTTGAGAGATATTTTTGTCTCTTTAGGAGGCAAATTTCAGGTGGCAGAAATTATGAGTGATGCACATACTGTTCATTCATGGCATAAATATATGAGAAAGTTCAGAGCCCAGGGGATCCAATAATTTCAGAGGAGGATTTTGATCTTTTCTTTTTTGTATATTATTTATTTTGTAAAATCTTTATTTTCAAATGGAGTAAGAGATGGTTGGAATTTTGGGAGAATGGACGAGTATTTTCAAAGAAGAATATGAAACTACAGATTGCTTAATGGATTTTGTCATGTGAATAAAATGATTTTAGTTTCATTATAATATATTCATATTCTTTGAGTAATTGATTATTCATTGATTTAAATTAGTTTTAATCTGTTTTATCAATATATGGTTAATTGCTATCATTTATGTATTAATTTTTCAATCTTTAAGAGTCTATTATCCCAAAAATTCTTCCTGGACCATATGATGAACATATTTTGTTGAAACTATATGAGAAAGCAATTTACTCTTTGGATTTCGTCGTGTGTAGACTATGCAATGTTTTTTCATTGTCTTTTCATGTAATTTCTTGACGTGAAATGTTATTTGTGTCAAATTAGCTTTAGTCTATTCTCCACATAATATTTTATATCATGTTTTTCTTTTTGTTGTTCATTATCTTTTGGTTTAGTTTATATCTGTGACTGATCATATATTCAAGTATTTTGAGTTTATATATGATGCTAGATAGATTGTAACACCATTCCTAAGAATTGAAATTTCTTTTATTTTTAGTTATTGGACATTTTAAGGTCACATGATATATAATTATTTGTCTTTTTGTCATCATAAAATTGTTGGAAATGTTTAACAGGTAGCATATGCTTGTCATTGATGGCAAGTACAACAATGAAGATGGCATGAGTACAGGAAGAATGTAACAGACAGACACGAGAAGTATTTTGGGAAGACACTGCAGAGCAACCTCGATAAGATCAGAAGAGATAGTGCAGAGGATGTTTGGTATGTCTTACACGCAGCGTATGCTTGTCATTGATGGCAAGTACGACAACGATGATGGCATGAGTACAACAACGATGATTAGCAGCACAGTGATATTCAGGAAGACCAACAACGCAACAATTGTCTAAATGCAAAAATCCTCGGTCGTCAAATTGAGGATTGATCTAAACTGTTGATCAGGCATGACGAAGTCCTGTAAAGTTTGTGCAGCATTTCTGATCGTTGGATCCCATCCAAAATTCCTGACAGAATGAGGGTCGTCAGATCTGAATATAGACAAGAAGAGCGCGCTGAAGAGGAGGATAGATCTCAGGCATTAGATCTGAGCGCAGGGTCCGACCACCGTTGGATCGAGGAGAACCTGCACGATTTTTAAAGTGCAAGGAGTAGAGGGCTCACAAAATCCTGAAAGCAGGAGGACTGTCCATCTCAGGGGGTTATGTGGACCGTTGATCTGACTCCCTGTCAGAGTTTCGAGGATCGAGAGTTGGAGATGACAAGTAATATCATCCACAAAAATCCTGATTTCGCGATATGCAAAATCACGACGTAATCTGAGCCATCAAATCAAGATCACATCTGGACCGTCGATTCGACCTCATGTTAGCAAACCACATCAACTAGGAACACGTGGCACAACCAGGTAATGACAAGTGTCAGACTGATTCAACATGCCAATCACATGTAAGTCATGAATCAGGGTGACACGTGGTAGTTATTTAACACATGTGACGTCAACAGACTTACACCATGTTGGAGTTTCGAGGATCGCGTGTTGGAGATGTCAAAGAAATAATGCAACAGGAATCCCGATTTTGTGATATGCAAAATCGCGACTTAATCGCAACCATTGAATCAAGATTGAACCTGGACCATTGATTACAGCCCGTGTCAGAATTTCACGGATCAAGTGTTGAACATGTCAAAGGTTATTAACATCAGGAATCCCGATTTCGCGATATGCGAAATCGCGACTTGATCGCAGCCGTTGAGTCAAGATGTGATCTGGACCGTTGATCCGACTTCTTTACGGAGTATCGAGGATCGAGAATTTGAAGTGACAAAAACACCGAACGTCCAGAGTGTTGAAATCGCGATGAGTGAAATCCCGACTTAATCTGAACCGTCAGATCTAGATATGATCTGGATTGTTGATCCGACTGCTTTACGGAATTTCGTGGATCAGGATTTGTAAGTGACAAGAACATTGAACATCAGGAGTGTCGAAATAGCGATTTTCGAAATCACAAAATGATTTGAACTGTCAGATCAAGTGTTGATCGTAGGGTTACTGTTCTCTCTCACAGTTAACTCCTTAGTTTGGAATCTGTTAGCGAAACAGACTCATGATTGCCGATTAGTTGGCGTTTCAGTTGTTGAGATAATTGTCTTCCTTTTGCCTAAGGAGATGGGAAGTTGAACCACCATGAGGGTGTATCAAAGAAAATGAGACAGACTGTGTAGGCATGGCTGTTCTGGATGAAAATGAATGAAACTGAAGAAGATCGGTGGGCTACCGTTGCACGACACAATGAAACTGCTATAAACCATTGATGGTTTCTACCAGAGGATGCAAAGAGACTTTTGTGTGATTTCCAGAGGAGCTAAAGAGTTACATAGAATCTGCCAGTGGAATGAAGATGATTCATGGAGGAAATTGACAGCTGGATGAGGGTTAGAGCTTGTAACTGAAACAGAAAGGATGAGCTCGACTGTAACAGAGAAGACAAAGAGTCTCAACTGCCAGAGAGAAAAAGGAATCTCGGCATAACACCTAGTGATGATAGACACAGGGGTTAAACTGCCAGAGAGGTTGAAGAGTCGCAATGATGATCACGCAGAGCACTTGAGATGTTGAGGAGATTGGCGCGGTATGAGCATGCAGAGGAATGGTGAATATTGCATGCACAAGATGCACAGAAGCTATATATACACGGTACAGAGAAGGGAAGTGGTTGTTGTTGCTGTTGGAGTTGTTGTGATCGCTGTGTAGAAGGATTGAAGTGTGAGCAAGGAGGCAGAGCACAGGAGTAGAAATACACAGTAGAGGAAGGTTGCATGGAAGGGACATGGTGCAGAGAGTATAAATGGTAGAAGAACAGATAGCGCAAGTCATGTGTGCAGGAAGGCAGTGAGGCAGACAAAGCAACAAAATGCAGCAGAACAGTGATGAGTCTGGTAAGCCATTGTTGAACATTATATCACTGTAATAAGTTTCAGTAGCAAAGATTTATGTTTCAGGGTGGAAGGGAGGTGCTAGGGAGGATTTTTGTCATCATAGGTTCAAGTGGGTGCTTGAACACAGGGAGTTGTAGCTTCCATCTGGTTGCAGCCAGAGAAACCAGGGTGGCAGGGTGGTTCAAGGGAGAACTCTTGTTCTCTGTTATATAGGTTGGCGCCTGTATGATTGGAAGTTGGTGCTTCTATCTAGTTGGTGCTGGAAACACTCAGGGAGTTGGTGCTTCCTTCTAGTTGGTGCTAGAGAAATCAGGGAGTTGGTGCTTCCTTCTAGTTGGTGCTAGAGAAACCAGGGAGTTGGTGCTTCCTTCTAGTGGGTGCTAGAGAAAACAGAGAGTTGGTGCTCTCAGCAAGTTGCAGCTTGCAAAATAGAGGTTGTAGCCTCATTATGAGTTGGTGCTCATATGTATGATAATGTAAAGAATGTAACAATTACTTATCATATAAAGAAAAAGAGGTTTTTACCCTGTATGGGTTTCCTCAGGAAACATCTGTCTCTATGATTCTCGTATATGTGACTGATGTTGAATGTGCCATTATTTATTTCTCTGCATTATTGTGATCATCATTCAGTGTTTCTGCAAAGAGTTTAAAATAAGCATAATTGTTTAATCATGATAAAAATTGATTCACCCCCCCCTCCCCCCCTCTCAGTTGTCCAACAATTGGTATCAGAGCCGGCCCCTTTTATCTAAGGGTAGATCCTATAGCTTAAACATGACAAGCCATGAAGGGACTTCAGTCACTAGGCCTCCTCTATTTGATGGAATGAATTTTTCCTTCTATAAGGTTAGAATGAGAACATACCTAATGGCCTTAGGAGATGATGTCTGGGATGTAGTAGAGACTGGATACATAAAGCTTGTTGTTCTAGCTTCCAAAGATGATAAGTTAGAATTTAGCTTTAATGCTAAGGGAATGAACGCTATCTTGAATGGACTTGCAGAAGCTGAGTTTGTGAAGGTGATGCATCTTCAAACTGCTAAGGAAATGTGGGACAAACTCATTAACAG
>ML795201.1:140110-155045 GCA_009831015.1 Picea engelmannii | reverse complement strand
AATAGGATCCATTGTACGGTGTTGCCCTACCTCAAGGGTTTGATAATAATATTGTGTGGTTTCTTCTATCTTGCTTTGTGGATCTATTGTGTATTCAGTATTTGTGGTGATTATATCTTTAGATCTAGTATTGGTTCTTAACAGAAACCCCCCCCTCAAATTACAATGCATGTAAAAAAAAATGAGAAGGAGCAAAAAATAGTTGCTAAACAGCCTTGTTATTCACTCCAAGAAGACCTCGCAACTGTGCAAGTTTGTGCTCGTTGAAGATTTTATTGAAGATGTAGATATCTGCATGGATCTGATGAAGTATATGCCCCATTGATATGTACACACATATCCAATTTATCTTCTTGTAATGAATAATATCCAAATAAAGTTTGGATGGAATTTTGAAAACTGTGCGGTCGTTTCTGAAAAAATGTTGAAATTTTGTTGATTTTAAAAAGATCATAACTTCACTTCTTGGACTCCGTTTTGGACGATTTTTTTTTTGAAAATGGATATTATCCCGAGAGGAATTCAAATATATAATTTGTTTATGCAAATAGTTCTCATAAAATATCAAAATTTAGTTTGATGTGCGCGGCTCCATTTTTGTCTCCTGAGATGCATGCATTGTGCATGGAAAAGTATTTGCATGCGACTCATGAGATGCATGCCATATATCTTCCACATGAATTTCAGAAAACAAATCTGAAATGGAGTAAACATAATGTTCAATTAATGGAATACAATTTTTTTTCAAATACTTTTGTAGAAGACTCTTCATAATAAGAGGCTTGATCTTTTGATGGCTTCTCTTCTGGCTCTATATTTCCAATCCCCTGCATGCAATATTCACAATATTCTTTATTCCCAAATAGAGCCTCCAATCTGGTCCATAATTCATTTGGAGTTGATTCTTGTAATTCTTCATATACTTGATGGATAATTTCAGGAGAAATAAAATAGAGGATACATCATATGACCATATCTTGTCCAGGGATGATTTTAAGGATGGAAATTTATTTTAAAATGTAGAAACCTTGGCGAATCTTAGTAATCCTTCATATTCCAACTATAAATGTTTGGCGATATTTTTGTAAAAATATTCAAATTTATAAGGAATTTATATAGTTTGTATACAATTTTGTTTATTTTTAAAGTAAAATAATTTTATCCTATAGAATTTGGGCGACTCATTTTTAGAATAGCGAATCTTTTTTTGGGAAAAACCATGGAAAATTAGCCCATGAGCGAAATTTTATCCCTAAAATAATCCATGATCTTATCTATTGAGAAAGTCATTTTTCTCATCGGTGGAATCAGGATCCACTTCCATTGCCATAGCTATTTGGTACAAGCCTTTTCATCTAAGATGAAGCATAATTTTTGGCTTTCATTCCAAATTGTTATGAGGTGTGAGAAGTATTGTTGGTGAGTAAAACATAGATTCCATCTTTATATGTTCTTCAATCTTCAGTACCTGCAAATAAATTTGGTGTAGCTTTTGCTTAATAGTCCATTGGCTCTTATACCATGTAAATGTGTTGAACTTGCACAGAATAGATCTATCTAGAAAATACTAAACACATTTGCAGAGAGAAATTGAGAAAGAAGAAGAAGGAGAGAAAGAATGGAAGAATTCTCATTAACCGTATTCCACACTCAAAGAGAATAATTTACAATAGATATAGGATACATGAGTAACTAATGAGCCATAGTGGTGGTCTAGAGTGATCTGGACACACACCACAAGTTACGGGAGTGAACTGCCACCTAGTCTAGTCTCTCAGATAGTTACGGGAGTGAACTGCCACCTAGTCTAGTTTCTCAGGTAGTTACGGGAGTGAACTGCCACCTAGTTGAGTTAACTAATCAAATAGTCTTCAGTTAACTGACTGAATAGAGAGTAGTGGGGAGTTAACTCAGGGAATCAAGAGTAATGTGTCAGTTTGTTGATGATCCCAAGACAAGTATGCATTAGCTGGTGATGATCCCAATGTTGCATGGTGACAAAACCAATGCAACATCTAAACTCAACTCAACTGGTCAAACTAAAGTGTCAACTGAAAGAGAATATTCTTCAAGTCAAATATCCTCCCCTAAATATAGGAGACTGGATAATGACTAATTATGACTAATAACCAAGAAAAAACCTTAGGAAAAATAAATCCTAGGTGTGTGTGAAGTAACTCCAACACCTACATGCAAGTTAAAATACCACGTGGAGGCCAAATTCTCAAAAGTATAGAGGAAAATCATGCATACTACGTCTTCATGTTGGAAATTCATCAGTCTAATAGCTATTATGAATTTTTTGATATGGTCTTCAGACAATGTTGAGGTTTCAGGGTCAAATTTAGGGAGTAACTTTTCTGGATGTCAGGGAAGGTTATGTACTGGTCCAGGGATTTCCAGAGCATCTCTGGCCAACCATGGTTGATTATTCTGAGGTGGTTTTTCACTTTCTTCATTATGCTCATTTTTATCTTCCATGTCATCTGAATCCGAAACTGAGCATTTTGAGTTAAACCCTTCCTCGTCAGAAAAATCGTCGGGCTCGTACAGTTACCGACTGGTGTTTCGGGGATTAGATTAAGGGGATGTTTGATTTTGATGAGGGTGAAGTCTATCAAGTCTTCTACTATGTGAACAAAAATCTAGTTGGGCATGTTGACCATTGGTATGCTTACTTGTTTTCTTCAAGGAAGTAACAAAGCTAAGGGTAGTGCTTCGATTTGTAGGGTGTAATATCTTGTGACTCTTCTGAACTAGTTCAACTCCTCGTGGGGAAGAGCGTAAGGTATTTTAGGGAATAAATGTTATTCCTCTTGCTGGGGTGAGTTACTCTTTTCAGGAGTACTCAGTGTGTGTGGGCTATCTTGAGAATGACTATCCATTCATGTGGGTTGTTTTGAATCTATAGGATATGTGAAATATTATATCAAAAGTATTGTCATCCATTCATTCTCCAAGCCCTCCTTCTAGCGCCAATTTTTTTGAGGATTCCTAAGTCCTTTTAAATCAACAGTATAAACCAAACCCGCCACTAAGGCCCAATTAGTCTCTGCAACGTTTGATAGTGGAATGGTTCTCCATATATTGTGATTCGACCAATTAATCGATGGGATTTATGTAGTGATTTATAGGATATCTTCTCACGAAAAATCCTCCTTATGTTTGAACGTTCTTTTTTGTGTTTTTCTCTTATAGGTGGGTCTGATACAAGATAGGTGCTGGTATAAACCAACTGAGTAACGAAGGGGAACAATTTTAACTACGGAAGAAGGCTTATCTTGGGATAACCCTTGTGCGCAAGCATGCAGACAATGATTCTTACACCTACGACAAGCCTAGTACTAATACATCAACTTGCTATTGTTTCATTTATTGACTAAGATACAATTATCAGAAGAGAACATACATGCAATAAAATGATGGCAACAAAAATAGTTTCCTTAGCTCTAATCACTAATCACACATTAACACAACGATTTATTTTACATCATTAGATACAAGAATTATAAAAATATTGAATCAGATAACTTATCAACAGATTCAAAAACTCTTACTCATTACAACATCCATTCATGAGACAAAGTCGAAAGTAATTCCTCCTTAGATCCAATCACATATGCTTTTGATGAAAACATAAGTTTATCTCCGGTCCTAAAAAGGAATTCTCAATCACGGTATCTTAAAAATAGTTCTTTACAATTCCAAAAATGAGGGTCTTTTCCAAAACCATCGACCCTTTCTAACAGGTCGATCCTCTTATTTATAACAAATTATCAACTAAAAATAACTATCAAAGTTCAAAATAAGTAAAACAAAACATCGCCACATGACACTTTCAACTCTCGGTCTTCTAAGAGTTACCAAATGGTTTCAATTGAGTGGCTGACTCTTCTCATACTCCAACCATTTGATGAAGAGTTCATTGCATGTGTTGGTATACGATAATTTGTGTTGGTTCATTGAGGTTGAAAGGATCTCATTTATTTCCACTGCCCATGCATGATACTTGACTACTTTAACACTTAATTCTTGTAACACTGTTTGAGCCTTGATCGGGTTCTCCATCAACTATTGTACTTGACATGGCACCATGTTTGCCACCTTTTCTATCTACGCAGTCCACGATGAGTCTTTTTCTACATGTAGTTTGACTATGTCATGCAAGTCGACAAAGTCCTCAGGTGTACCTAATTCTGGGAGACCGATGTCTCTCATCGCCCGATTGATCTTGGTCCAGCTTCTTTCACAATTGGCCCATTTCTCTTGGATCTCCTTATGAGGTTATTGGGCCATTTTCACCGAGTATTCAGCTGACTTCCTTATACAATCGATGTTGTTGTCCCTTAGTACCCGAATATCGGGCTCTTCGGCATCTCGGCCCTTTTGAACCGTGCCGATGTAATCAATTATTTCCACCTCTTGGTGGACTTTCTCATACCATCTTTCCATGTCCTTGCACATTTTCTATGCCAGAAGGGCGTCTTCTTGGAAATCGGCTATCCCTGTAGTGAAAAGGTGCCACTCCTTTGTGAATTTACTGTAGGCATCCTGGAATTCGCTTCTCAAGAACATTGTGGCCTGCGTGGAGTCTTGATAATATTTCACAAAATGGTGCAGCTGCTCCAACTCCTTTAGTGTAGTGGCCATCTCCTCTTCATCTTTCCTCTCTCTATCTAGGGTGGCATCTGTGATTTCCATCCCTGCACTGATAAGCTCAAACATCTTGGCATGCTCCGTGCTAATCAATTTCTCCTCTATGGTGATGAGGATGGAGTTGTCCAGAGTAAGCCTCCTCTTCTTGGTGGTTATCTTAATGATGTCTTTCCTCTTTCAGTCATAGGCGATGGCTTGTATATCGATGACCTCATCCACAGGATTGGGGATTTTTTTCTCTCCCCAAGTAAGAGTGTTTTCCAGACTCTCGACGGTGTATATCTATTCAAGATTGGGTTCTTGAACTTCTTCTATATGTATCGAAATCACTGCCTCTGTTTGTTTCTCATTGAGAGGTAAAGTATTGTCTAAAATTAATGAATCAGGGGTAGGCTCGGTACTTACTTGATAATCAGTTGTCGAGATGCTAACTTTTGGTTATGGAATTTATTCTATTTTTTCGCCTGATTCTAGATCATCCCTCAGGTTTTCCATTGGGATCCCTGGTGTGTCGAGTGGTTCAGTATCCAAGGAAATTTATACCTCGTGCTCATTCTACAGACTACTCTGACTTGGAGCATCGGGACCTGGGGTAGATGCCTTCTCAGGTTTTGTTTCCTTTGTGATTTTCACCGTAGTAGCTAGGGACACATATGAACTCTCCTCATCATCGTAGATGGTTATTAGATAAAATAGGGGATTTGGTATACTTTCTCTCCCTGATGTCCTCGCTATCTCGGGCTGATCCGAAATGTCCCCTGGTGATCCGACCTGTGGTGTTGAAACTTCAGGGTTATCTGACTCGATGGTTTCTTCAATTTGTATCACCTCTAGGTCACTTGGTCCTCCCTGACTTTCAATTGGGTTGTTGAAGTGAACCCGTGTCATCTCTATGACATCTGGGTCATTATGTAGCTGATCAATTACTCTAAGTGCCTCTACCATTAAGCGCAAACCCCTTTTATGTGCCTCTAGTGTCAATAGAAATCCCCTTCCCTGCACCTTTGTTTCTTATGCCTCTCTGATTTCTTCCTTGGCTCTGAAGGCCTCTTGAGCCAACTATTCTATTTTTTCCACCTATTCATCCATGCTCATGGCCTTTAACCCAGTCATGTTTGGGTTGGCCATCCTCTGCACCACCTCATCCTAGTCCTGGGCGTTCTCTTTGAAGACTTCGTCCTCAAACTTATCATGAACATATGGCCAGCAGGATGACACTTGAGACGCATGTTGGAGGACCAGGCATTTAGGATCATGCTTGAGGAATCGTATTGTAGGGAACCTAAATTCAAGTTGGCTCAACCCTTCTTGTTTGGATTTAGAAGTATACTTTACCAGGTAGAACCCCACATAGAAACTGTAGGGTATGAAGGCTCGTATATTGTCTTTGACCAATGTGGTATTATATCCCTGAAGGATGATCTAATAAAAACATTCTCCCATGACAAGCTAGTCTGGTACATGAGCTGGTAGGAGATGTGGTGCTCCAGTCACCCTGGATACCCTGATGTAGGTTGCATGCTCGTCGAAGAACCAATGGCCTAACTTGGCTATCATTTTCTTGGTTGTCGACGATAGCCTTGGGAATTCCTTCTTAAAAATAATAAAATAAATGTGGGCGATGAATTCATCGCAGATGAGCGAGTAAGATTTCTTGTACCTATTTTCCCATAGTACGCTGAAGTAGATGTGGACCGAGAGCTCTACAATATGCCAGCCCAGATTCATGTTGACAAAGAAATTCCTAGCGCACATGACATAGAGAAGGTATGAGGCCATGCACAAAGTTGGTGCCTCTCTTTCCTTCAGTGTCTGAGCCTGCTGCACACAGATGCTCAGTTGTTTGCATATTATTTCTTCCCAGTTGAAACTTCTCCCAACGATTGCAATTGTTAATTCCAAAGGCATCCATACTTCCGAAAACTTGGAGAAATCATTTTCTCTGTATAGTCGGTCAATGAGACCATCAAATAGATGTATGGATCCCTTAGGTTGATTTTCTCATATCATACATTGCTCCTATTGGTGAATTTATTGTCTTCCCTCCACCATGAATCCATCAACCGGCTGGTGTCATGGAATTCATAGAATTTCACCACAAATTTTGTGTTTAGTTGCTCCTCTAGGTCCCTAAGCTTGTAGTATTTATGGACCTCTGTCGGGAGAAAAACTATGACAGACCCACCATTCTCATCATTGATCAAACATTTACTCCCATCTGTGTGGTCGATGAGCCACTTCAGGACCACCTCCATGCAGGGGAAAATGTGGGTCCTTCTCGCCACCATGTCTAAATTCGACCGTCAGATGTTGGGGAACACCTAGTCATCGAGAACCCTTACATCTAGGTCATTCTGAGAGATATACTCTGGATATTCTTCTCTAGTAATATTGTTGAAGATATCCCTCCACTGTGGGAGTGATACCTTGGATCCGATGTTTTCCTCTGTATCGTCAAAGTTCAGAGGATGGATGAAAACTTTCTTTGTTGTTGTCTTGACGACAAGCTCCGACCTAGGGGCGTACTCCAATTTCCTCGTGTTCCTTGGAGAAGAAAATCCACCTGTATTTGGTTCTTTCAGCTTTGGTGCCCTCAGTGAGAATCTGGTAGTTAGCTTTCTCGGTGGAATTGTTCCTGCAACTTGAGAAGAGTTTAGATACTATGTAAAAAACCGGACGAACATGTATAAATTATAACCATCTAATTGACAAACTTGGATACATACCTTTGAAGCTTGTTAAACCTAGTTTTTTAAATAATCACGAGGGATAGTATAGTCTTTGAGTTGCTCATTTTTCTCCTTCAGACACTTTGTAATTCTCTTACGCGTAGAATGAATTTGTTCACAATGGTTCAAGAGATTTAAACATGGAATACCTTACCGTGTTGCATCAACCATTCAATTCAGGTTATGAATGAAATTTCAATAAATCTATCATCGAATCTTTAGAGGATTTAGAAATTAAGTTCATCGTGGGTTGATGGTAGAGGCGTGGGTGATGATTTTCTCTATCGATGATTTCAAAAATGATTTTTTAATTGGCGCATGAGGTATCAACTAATGCGGGATCGAGCATTAATTACCCCCTTAAATGTCCAAAATCCGATCGTATCTAATGCTGAAAATGTCCCATTGTGTTGCTCTTTCAGGGGGTGGATCAAGGGTCTAGATTGTGCTATGAACATTTTTGTTGATATCCTCTTGCAAAAACTCCGACATCGATCGATCTTACCATACAGTGCTGAGGTGGAAAAGATGACTTAGAGGTGTGACTTGGACCTATGGAACCAAGAATGACTCGGGATAGAACTAGACCATACGACCCTCTTACCTGGTAAATACACGTGGAATTCAAGACCAATGACTTAATTCACTCGTATTAATCGGAGTTGGGACTTTCCTTAAGCTATTCATTCTAAAACCAAATCCTATCTTTCCGATGCCGAAAAGTATCAAGGATCGGCGATAAACATACCCAAGTGCTCTCGAATCGGCTCTCTCGAAAGAGTCCCGATGTCAAAAACGCATCGGGGATCGACGATCGAGGATAAATTTATCGTGGTCAAAATGTTTGTTGTGATCTTTCTGGATTTTCCCGATCTGATAAACAACGTTGGGCATCGGCTATCGATGATTTCATTTCATCCTTTTTTAACGTCTATCCTCCTCATATTTTACCGATGTCGAAGGAGATTGGTTATCTCTTGAGCCCTAATGCAAAAAACTTGCACAAACCAAAACTACCTTCTATCGATGTCTATGAATATCGGTGCTCGACGATTGTTGTTTTCTGAGTGGTTCCTTTACTTACTTGAATTCTTTCCGACGTTGAACCTGAGTGTGTTAGGTGCAGTGTTTGGCTGTCGATTCTTAATTCAAGTGTTAAGGCATTTTAGTGTTGGGGTTTCATAAGTTCAAACAAAAATGAATAGGTGATGAGAGTCATGATAATAAACAAATACAAAACATTTCCCAAAATGAAATCGATTCAGACAATGCAGAGGACAAGTGGTACCCAAAAAGTGACAAAATTTGACAAGTCTTTTTTAGGGTATGTTGAGTGCTCAACAGGATGGTAAATGTTCAATGGACCTGGTACGGTCCTGAAAATGTAACATGGGAGCATGAAGAAACTAGGTAGGAGGAATACCCAGAATGTTTTGTTAATTTTGAAGAAAATAGAAGTTAAGAATGCATAACTCCACTTTTGGGTAGCTATAGTCCCAGAGCCCCATCTCAAATTCTTGGTCACCTGTGATGATAGCCCCGATAAAATAATTATGCAGCCCGAGTTAGTGAAGGGGGTGCATTCCTTGGGTCAATAGATTGAGAATAATGACATATTATGGTTGGGACTATTGTTGGAGAGTGAGAAAATTGCATTTTTTTTTCTACGTATTGTGATGTAAATTTGTATATATATTTTGACATGGTGTTTTGCAACGAGGAAGGTACACAATTGTAGGGGAGCGGGAAAGTAACATCCCAACTATAATAACTAGTTTAATTAATGAATAATTTAAATATTAATGTGGCTATGACCAAGTGATGTTATATACGAAATACCTATTCTGATTTTAATAAATACAATGTGATATAGGTTGTTAGGGATATGGACAGAGATGGGGGTGGGGTTTTCACAAGAGAAGAGAGTGTCTAAGATGGGTCCAATGGGGAAATTAATTATGGATATTACTTCAACCCTTTTTTCTGACTTTTATTATCATTGGGGATAACTTCTAATTTTGTATTTGAGTGTATGAAAGCCCAATTATTAAACTCATGTAAGAGGGTGGGTGTGAGAGTTACATCCCATAGTTATTGAAGAGCATGGGGGGGAATGATGTACAATAAAAATTGGGTGGAGTGAGAAATCAAATGCACTTGGAAAATAGCATAAATATTTATGGACAGTGACATACAGTTTTTACACATTCAATTTTTGTATGAATAATGAGGGAGGAGGGAAAAAAACACTAGAACAAGACCATGAAGGCTGGGGAAAATTATGGAGCATGATGGAGCGTTTTGGAAAGTGAAATTGAAGAGCCATGTTTCCAGACCTAAATATTCAACTCCTAAGTGAGTGTTGTCCCTTGACCAAGTTTAGGATAAACTTGGTCATGTTTGACCATTTTTGGGACTTCGACAGGCTGGTCGAAGACGAAGTGCCAGGCGAAGAGGAGATCGCGAGATCTCACCCCCTTTTGTGGGATTTTTGGGTTTAGGTTTTATGTAATGGATATGGGATGTCGGCCCATGGGTCTTATCCATGTTTAGGCCCATTTTTTAATATATAAATAGATAGCTAGGCGATGTAGGTAGCATGTGCTGAGTCAGTTGTAAGCCAGTGAGCTAAGTGCAAATAGTTGTAAATGCTTTGTGCATACTATGTGTTGATAACTTGCAGAGCTAAGTGGAAGTGATTGTAAGAAGGCTATGTCTTGTTCCAAGCTCAAGGAAGGAGGATTTGGCGAGGTGCGCACAGATCTCCTATCCTATGCAGAGTTGGTTTTGTGGCTCTGTGCATTGAAAGAAGATAATACAAAGAAGAAGATTTGGTGGGCATAGCCCCACTTTGGGGGTGAACCACGTATATTCTGTGTTGTGATTTCTTTATGTCATTTATTTGATTTATTATTAGTGAGAAATATTTATGTATATTATATGCATCTGATATAGTAGATTATTGCTTAATAACTTGCATGAATGCTAGATCTTTTGATGCTATGTGCTAAATGATCAGATATACTTAGATCTTGTTGAATACTGTGTTGTTTTGTAATTAGGGCTTTACCTGCAATGTGAATAAAGGCTTAAAGACTAATCAATGTTAACGGCTAAGTGCTTTGTTAAAGAATTGTGATCACAGATCTGTGTTCCAGCTAGGTTGTAGACACTTGAGTCTTGCAACCCCCCTACCTATACCTCGGGTAAGACTTCATCTTCTTTGTTGGTGTGGCCGAAAGGGTCAGTAGTTAGGGTTGTTTTAGTGCGTTGTTGAAGCGTTGAACCTTGGGTCTACCCCTATTCCAACAAATGGTTCTGTTGCCGGGACCTGAAACTGTTATTGTTGGGAATTGAGGAAAAGAGAAAGTTATGTCCATAGATCTATTATTGTAGTGCGCAGTATTATACTTGACTTGTGAATCTCTGTGCCAAGAAGAGAAGTCTGATCTGAAGAAAAGAGGTAATATCTTAAAGCTTTGTGCTATGATAAAGGTAAGATAAGTGGAAATTTTTGTTTCGAAAGAATGGATCTAGGTATATTTGATAGATTTCCTCCTAGTCTGAAAACTAGAGCACAACTAGAAGAAAGAAGATATGATATGAATAGATCTGATAAAAATAGTGAAATATATGTTATCTCTATGCATAGAAAGAATTTTTGGACTAACAAGTGGATGCAGGATCCTAGAAAGAATTTTTTGTAGGTCTATCACTGTGATCCTAGTGCGCAGTACAGGAAAGGTTGGGGATCGTTTAAGAGAAAGAGAGGATAAACTCTTTGTTTTAGTTGCAGAAGACCGAGACATATTTCTAAGGAATGCCCTGGTAGAGGTCCTATTTTCCTTTGTTGTAAATCTAGAGGATGATTTTAGGGGCTAAATTTCGCTCATGGGCTAATTTTCCATGGTTTTTCCAAAAATGAAATTCGCTATTTTAAAAATGTTTCGCCCAAATTCTATAGGATAAAATTATTTTACCTTAAAAATCGCGAGAATTTTATAAAAACTGTATAAAATACTTACAAATTTGAATATTTTTACAAAAATATCGCCAAACATTTATAGTTGACATATGAAGGATTAGTAAGATTCGCCAAGGTTTCTACATTTTAATATAAATTTCCATACTTAAAATCACCCCTGCTGGACATGAAGTTTTGGATTGCCCTACAATGATTGCTAAAGTTGAGAAGATGAACATAAGACAAGAAAACCATAAGGAAGGTCAACAGACTAAGAATATGCTAAAGAACCAGAAATAATCAGAGGCTATATTATTTCAAATGAAAGAAACACTGAATGATCACAGAGACATCAGTTTATCAGAGATTTTAAAAGAGAAAGAGTGGATAGAAAGAAGAATAGGAGACTTTGACATAGACTGTGTATTGGATGCAGAAACACACATGAACATTATGACAGAAAGTACTTGGGAAATCTTAGGAAAGCATGTTATGATTCCTTCATTGGGAGGAATAGGATTGTTTAAAGGAAAGTTGATAACCCTATGTGGAAGACTTTCCCATGTACCTATGGTTTCTCATGGAACATAGACATAAGAAGAATTCGAGGTGATTAAGTTTGCTAAGAGAAGCGCTCCATTTGCACTTTTGTTAGGAAGGACTTGGATCGAGAGATATCATATCCGAAGGAGAGAGGAAGAGGAAGCTATAGAATAGAAAAAGAAAGAATTAAGAGATTTCATGGCTAAGAGAATAGCGCGCTTAATAGAAGAACAAGAGGACAAGTTGAAGCAACTAAGGGCCAGAGACCTGGCTGTTGAAGTCGAAAGAGTGAAAGAAGGATTACAGAACTCATCCATGCAGGAGAGTAGAGCACCTACTCTAGAAATAGCACGAGAATAAGTATTATCCTCGAACCTTGTGAAATTTCCTCAGCAGTGAGAAGTTACTATGCTAAGAAAGAATAATAACAATAATGGAAAAAGGAATCCAGAGACTTAGATCACTAGGAAGAAAGCAAGAAAGCTCAGTAAGAAGAAAGCAAAGTTAGAAAAATTGCAGGAGGTTCCATAGAGGACTTCGCAAAAGGAAAACTTGCAGAACTTGAACCTCACCGGAATACCAGAATAGCACCAACTGGCACTTCACCAAGGCGAAGAAATATGACTGTTGGAGGCATACCGACCATTAGAACGATGCTCCAGAATGGCTAGAAACACAATTATTGATGGAACATTCACCATTGAACCGTTGGGACACACCATAACGGATGGAATCGCATTGATTGAGGCATTCCTTCCCGTTGGAGGAATTTGTTACGATGTTATTTATTTAATCCATCGATTTTCTTACTGTGGATACTTTTTCCAATTGTGATTATCCGAGCCCACAAAGAAATAATCGCTTATACACAGTGTTTATTGTAACCTCACCATTTGTTATGCTAACTTGATTGTTTGTTCACCGACCCGAGATATCTGATCTCGAGCGTGTATGTCGGGTGCCCTTAGCGCAGTAGAGAAATCCGTCAAAGAAATCCTCATAGACCTCATGGCTGAGAATGTATTGTCTATAGGAGTATAGGCCTCATCGATGAGAGGAGTGCAAGCATCCCCATCGACTGCACGTTGATCTGGGCCCTCTCGAACTGTGACATAGAAGAGAAGAAAGCATCATGATGACTTGGCGAATATGAAGCTCATCCCGTCATTCCTTCCCGACTATATCCCGCCTCTGGCTAGTGCGGTTAGTCGTGATAGCGTCCCGAGGGACTTAGACTATACATTGATTACTGCGTACCTCCCGAAGGGGATACATGCAGTTGGACTGCAGTTAGGATAGATTATGACGCTAAATATCAGTGACTTCAACTTAGGAGACTGCAAGAACTATGGAATGCTCGCACCACACAAGTACTTGACAAAGACAACGACGAATAAGTTGAAGATAATCCCCCAACCGTGGACCATGGACATCGCAAGATCAACCATCCTCAATGTGATGAAGATACCACACTTCAATAGACATTAGGAGGTTAATGTGTGCGTTAAACTACTCCTTTCATGATACCATGGTGGTTACCTGTGGTTGGATCGGTGCATCACAGTAGATCCGGCATTGATCCATCGGATCATTGGATTAAGCATGTAAGGACCCGACCCTCAGGATTTTTACCTAGGGAAGGCTACAAATCGCGCCCTGGCGCAACACATAAAATAAACTTATGGTAATGTAGAGAAAGGGAAACGGGACTACAAGGTATCCTCCATCCAGAATGGCATATTGCGCTTACCTTGCCAATTGATCGTTGGTAAGCTCATCAGGAAGAACCTATCAACACAGGTCATGTAGTAGCCAAATAAATTTAACGTCAAATAATTACATAAATTGTAACAGTAATATCTACTGGATTTCAGAAAATTCACTAACTTTTTTTAATTGAGCACATACTCATTTTAAATTGATCAATGAATAATAAAATTTTATAACAGATTAAAAACAAATACATAACTTTAAATACCTAGGTCTGATGCTAACCCTCCGTTTGTCCGCTTGCCTTGTTGACCGTTGTTGAACTGTGTAAACACTGCCCAAACCTACTATCCTCCCTACCAACTAGGACAACTACCTAGCTCCAGGATATCATATGGATATCCTGGCCCCCGTGCCCAAAACCTCCAGCAAACCGGTACCTGTACTGATCCAATCCAACTACCAAACTCAACTTCCCTCTCTGCAATCCAAGAGAAACCTCAAAGAAAAAAATAATAATCCCCGTAGAATGATTCCCCCTCCTTCCTTCGTAAACCCCCCTCATATTGCTCCTTCACCACCCTCCTTTCATTTACTCCCTTACCTACACATAGTTAATGCCCCTTATCCTTTCATTTATTATTTTATCCTTTCGTAATTAATATCTTATCCCTTTTCGTGTACGTAACCTTTTTAACAATATAATTTATTAACCCCCCTTTTATTTCTTTACTTAATTAATTAATGAGTTAATTAATAATTAATCAATCCTTGACAATCATGAACAAGTAATTAATAATAATTAATTAGTTAAAGTTATTTAAGAAATAATTATTGTTTAGCTAAATTTTAGGATAGTTAGATTATTAAATTAATTACAATTAATAATCCTATACATCTATTTAAGCAGGGTCGTTACATACACCCCCCCTTCAGGAAACTTCATCCCGAAGTTAAGGTATCTTATGGTACAAAGGAAAAGAAACATGGTTCACACATTCATAACAAGTAACCGACATTATCAGTAAGTAAGTCAAGAAAACTCATGCATACTAGTGTATATGTACAAGAAATGCATGTGTAGCTAGTACATGCAAGTCTCGTGCATGTACTAATAGTCAAAACTACCATCCTTTAGTAATTTATGTATGCATCCAATCCAGTCAGTAAGACTAGTCTTTTATAAAAGACAACAACCAATCAATTGTTTGAGAAATCCTTTAATTACTATTATCCGGTTCAACAATTTTATTTTAAACAACTGTGGTTTAGCTACGTAATAATGAATATTCATATATACACATTTCTCTTTTTTTTTTTTTTTTTTTAAGGG
>ML795201.1:79578-136616 GCA_009831015.1 Picea engelmannii | reverse complement strand
GCTAGCATTACAGCTGCCAACTCTAAATCATGAGTCACGTATAGCTCCTCATGTTTCTTCAACTTCCTTGATGCATAAGCTATCACTCCTCCATCCTGCATTAGCACGGCCCCCAACCCTTGCTTCGAGGCATCCATGCAGACTGTGAAATCCTTTTCCATATCCGGCACTCGTAGAATTGGAGCACTAGTTAGTAACCTCTTAAGCTCAATGAATGCACTATCACACTCTACTGTCCATTCATACCTGACCCCCTTGCACTGCAAGGTGGTGATGGGTTTCGCTATTTTTGAGAACCCTTCCACAAATCTCCGGTAATAACTTGCTAGCCCCATGAAGCTTCTCACCTCATGGGCATTTTTCGGCACTGGCCACTCCATAATGGCCTTTACCTTTTCTGGGTCCATAGAGATTCCTTCGCCGGAAATGATATGACCTAAATAGTGGATCTCTTTATGGAAGAAGGAACACTTCGACAGCTTCCCATACAATTTGTTCTCTCTAAGGCAGGACAACATTATTCTCAAGTGTTCCTCATGTTCTCTTTCATTCTTGGAATAGATGAGGATGTCATCTAGAAAAACTTGTACAAATCGATCTAAGTACTTCCGGAATACGCCGTTCATGAGGCTCATGAATACTGTTGGCGCATTGGTCAATCCGAAAGGTATGACAACAAACTCGTAATGTCCAAACCAAGTTCGAAAGGCATTTTTTGGGATATCACCTTCCTTAATCCTTAACTGATGATACCTTGATCACAAATTGATCTTTGAGAATATGGCTGCTCCTTTCATTTGATCGAAAAGGTCATCTATTTGCGGCATTGGGTACCTATTTTTCACTGTAGCACGGTTCAAGTCCCTGTAGTCTATACACATTCGTAAGGATCCATCCTTCTTATTTACAAAAATTACCGGTGTGCCCCAAGGTGAGACACTGGGCCTTATTATCCCTAAGTCCAGTAACTCTTTCAACTGCATTTGCAACTCACAAAGTTCTGGCGCTGTCATCTAATACGAAGTTTTGGAAATTGGTTCTGCACTAGGTTTTAGCTCAATGGTAAAATCAAGCTCCCTCTCAGGAGGTAACCCTGGTAACTCATTCGGAAAAACATCCTGAAATTCTGACAATACCGGGTACTGATCCAATGAGGGTCCCTTCCTTTCATTCACTGCTTCCACTACATAAAGTCGACACCCTTGCCTCAAGCATCGCTTAATCTTCATAGTTGATATAAAGCGTAATGACACTTTTCTCTATACACCTTGGATCTCTACTGGTCTTCCTTCATCATCGACACAAAGCACCCTCTTTGCGAAACAATCTACCAAAGCTCGATGAGCTGCTAACCAATCCATTCCAATGATTAGGTCATATGCCTCGAGAGCAGTGACTTATACCTTCAACCTGGTAGTACACACTCCCAGGTCTACTATACAATTATCAACACTAGGTCGTACCGCTTGTTTTTCCCCCGAAGCCATCTCGACTTGTTTAAAGTCATCATGCTCGTAGGATGCCAACCCACTCTTTTCTAATGCAGATGGTGAAATGAAACTATCTGTCGCACCAAAATCAAACAAAATCTTAACATTGATATGATTTAGCGTACCTGCATTGATGTTCGGCCTGGCGATTATTAACCGCTGCGTAAATATGGTGGCTACTACTTGCTCTCCCCATCGGTGCCTTTTCTTCTCTATGTACGAACCCTGATTGTATCTCTGGGTAGTCACGCTGGTAATGGGGTCCTCTGCACCCCCAATAGGTAACACGAGATTGAACCTGTGTATTGTTATGTGACTGTCTCTGAAATGAGTTCCTTCCCCTGGAACCCCTGCCCCTACTCGTTGTTCCCTAAGATGGTCGTGGACCTGTCTGCACCATTGGTGATGAACGAGATGTTGCACTCACTGCCATTGAAATCCCTGAAGCTATTGTCCTTGGTGCAACTCTGTTACCATATGGCAGTGGCCTTGAGCCCCCTCTCCTAGGAAATGTCCTCGGGGCCTTTCCTACGAATCTCGGGAGATGCGGAAATGTCGGTCTTGTACCCCCAGTTAGGTTCATGTGTTCTTCTGCATAATGCGCATTTTCCACCACTTCTGCTACTGAAGACAGTTTCCACATCCGCACCATAGCTCTTATCTTAGGGTTCAATCCATAGACAAACCGCTCTGCCTGTCGTTGGTCATTGTCCATATAGGAAACATATTTGACCAGTTCCATAAATCTGATCTCATATTCTTCTACAGTTCTGTTTCCCTGTACTAAGGCATTAAATGCCCTTACCTGTTGTTCCTCGTAGTAAGATGGTAGATATTTCCTTCTGAACCTCTCCTCGAAAAGTTCCCAAGATACTATGTCTGGGGTAAGGTGCAGTTGTCTTTCTAGGTTGCCCCACTAGTTCAAGGCGCTGTCTCTTAACTGAAAAATGGTGATCTTTGCCTTTGAGTTGGACGCATAGTCCCTTAAGGAAAAACACCTTGTCATGCCTTCCAACCATGCTTCTGCGCGTTCACTGGCATGACCCCCAACAAACTCTGGAAGTTTGATCTTCTGCAATTCTCGTGTGATGTCTTCGGGTGGAGGTCCTCCCCCTGAATCCCTTGACGCTTTTGGATTAGGTGTTCCAGACGGTGGGGGTTCCACTTCAGTCCCTGCTGGTTGTCACCCCTTTAAAGTCTCGTTAATGGCTTCCAACGAGCGCAATATGAGGGCTAGTTTGGGCGATGGTGGTGGTGGCGCTGGCGATGTTGGTGGTGCTTGCGACGATGCTCCCCTGCTTCGATTCCCTCGAGCCCTGACCATCCAGTATGCTTTGACCTGCATCAACCAAAGTTGTCAGGGTGAGTTCTAGGATGTTTCGAATTGGTGCTACTCAAACTAGAAATAGGGTTAGGCGTAAGTTTTCTTTGCTTGTCTGTAAACAAACATTACTCCTTTAGGGGATTGGCTAGGTTAGGGTTAGGATTAAGCGTCTAAGCTTGATTTCTTCGCCCCTATGCAAAAAATACACTATTGGTTCCCTTGCCCTGTAGCTACACTGGCCTTGCACCATACTCACCACTTCCTATGCTTACTCTCCTAGTGCATATGCCGCCTCCTTCCCGTTGGTCCTAGTCTAAGCCCTTTTAACTTTTCACTTATAACTAAATATCCTCCGATGCTTGACTCAGAAGCTTTTCCTTGGCACGTAGTGTTGGCGTTGTCGATTTCTGAATTGAGATTTAGCGTTGACTTTGACTGGTGGAATGGAGTGGAGGGACTTGGCGCTTGGCTCGATGAGTTGTGTGTAAGGTCTCATGAGCTTGACGCTTGGATAATCAGAGATTATTCTTCAAGCTAGTACCTTGCTATTATTGATAATTAAACTATTTATATGCTAATTTATTTGTAAAAGTGATATGTGTGGCACATTGGTGTTATTTCTCTCTTTAGGTGCATCACTTGGTGGGTGGTCATGGGTTCAAAACCCATAGACTCCCCCAAATTTTAATCTCTCCAAAATAAAAAAAATTATTAGTATCGTAATGTTATGTTTAAATATTATTAAATATGTTAATGTTAATAACACATTAATTACTTAATTATTGTTATTAATTATTATTATTAATTACTTTGGATAAAATTAAGTTTAGAAAGTAAATACTTATTTTCTATGCAAAAATTTTTTTTTAACATTCAACGAGATTAGAAATTTAAATTTAATTATTAAAATTTAGATTTAAAATTAAAATTAATTATTTAAAATGCAATTAAAGTAAATTAATAAAAATGAATTAGTAAAAGAATAAAATATAATATAATATAAAAAAAATATATCTCTACAATCGGGCAGTGGGTCCTCGCATGAGGCCCACGTGCCCCCTCCTTCCCGCTTGCTCTTCATACCTAACCCTAAAACCCTACACCTGCCAGCTCTTCGAACCCTACGCGTCCTTCCTCTGTCGCATCCTTCTCATCCACCGAGACCTTCCTCGCATCATTCTTTATTCACCACAGATCTTGCCTTTGCTCTGTTCAGAGGTTCCAAGAATCTCGCCCGCCATGGCTCGCATCCTCGCCATTGTTCTGAGCACAACGCCTGGTGACAGTGTGAGGCGTTTGAGCTGACGAATTCAAAATTGAGAGGACGCCTTTAATCTCTAATAACCGAATGGTAGGTCGGGCAGTTTGTTACCTTTCCCTATTCGCCATGAAAAGAAAAATTAGGGGCTCCAGGAACACGTCTTTTAGCTCAACTCTTCACTGCTGCAGGAATGCTTGCGATGGTTTTTAAAAACAACCACAAAAATGGCACCTACAAGCACCTCGCGATCGAATCCCGTGCCGTTCCAAGAACCCTACTCCTATGGCTACTCGACAAATGCATACTATGTGGTTCTCCCTCCGGCTCCACATCTTCATAGTAGGCGGTGCAGCCGTCGGTTATTTGCTTACGCCGCCGCTCTGGTGGTCTCCCTCAGCCTCTTCCTTGGCGCGACATTCTACTTCTTTTGGCCTACCTAGCCAGTTATTCAAGTCATCGGCGTGAACTTCAATACTATCAATTTCCAGACTGCCCCTCAACCTGGCCCCATCGTGCCCCGTCTATTCATGAATATAAGCATGTACATGGCTCTCAAGGTCAACAATAAGGATTATTTCAGCCTTAAGTATGATTCTCTGGATGTAGGGTTAGGGTATCGGGGGCGAAGAATTGGGGTTGTCGAGTCAGAAGGCGACCGTTTGCCAGCTCGGCATACGGCCTACGTGAATTCCACACTTGAGCTCGATGGAGTTGAAATTTTGCATGACACTGTGTATCTTTTGGAAGATCTTGTCCGCAAGGAGCTGCCCTTGGATACTGTTGCGGAATTTAATGGCTCGGTTCGCGTTTTATTAGTCAAAGTTCCGCTAAAGGTAGGGTTTGCTTTTATTTTTTTATTTTTTTCGCTCTCTTCTTTGAGAAGTTCATTTGGTTGGCATGCTCCGTGACAAAAGGAAAATGGAATCAAAATTCAAAGAGCATGTACACTGTATTAGATCAGAGATATTTCCATCCTGATAAAGCGTACTATTTTTTTTCTCTCTTTAATAATTTCTTGCAGATATACAGAAGAGGAAAGGAAAAATAATTGTTTGGTACATATTGTTCATCGATAGAAATTAAGAAGCATATTAAAAAAAAAACAATGTTTTAGCTGGGAGACTTATATACCTTTTCTAAATATCCGACTTGTGAAGTGCATAGTTTAGTGTTCACATGGGAAATGCTCATTGTTATATCTAGTATATCATGTTTGCGCACATTTTCACCTCAAATTACGTTTACTGCATCTTATATTTCATTTTACATGCCTTTCTTTTTCGGAGAAATAATTTTCCCTCTCCCTCCCACACATAAGCATTCAGAGTGAGGAAGTTGGGGTACCTTTCCAGTGTCCCATAGATTCCCCCCCTCTTCCCTGGTTTTGTGGATGGAGGGTGATATTAACTGCCAGCTAGAACAACGGTTGGTAACTCCGTAGGACTCTATGGGAATGGATCCTATGACCTCCCTGAGCATTACGGCTTAGTGGGAGGGACTGAATCAACCAAGCCATCCCTTGGGGATTTCGTTGTAATATGCTTTGTACATTATTGTTCATTAGTAAAAATTTAGAAGCATATTTCAAAAACAAAACATTGTTTCAGTTACAAAACTTACATACTGTAACAACCCTAGTTGCTTGTTTTACTTTGGTAAATTTGTTTTTACATTTTCAATTCGTATTGCATTTATTTTTATATTTGTGTTAAAAACAAATTGTGTTTGGTTTGCAGGTTAGGTGTAGCTGGAGTTGGAGCTGGGAACTTGGCCGATAGGCCCAGATTTCAAACTAAGATGCTCTGATACCATGTGTAGTAGCCGAATAAATTTAATGTCAAATAATTACATAAATTGTAATAGTAATATCTACTGGATTTCAGAAAATTCACTAATTTCTTTTAATTGAGCACATACTCATTTTAAATTGATCAACGAATAATATAATTTTATAACAGATTAAAAACAAATACATAATTTTAAATACCTGGGTTTGATGCTAACCCTCCGTTTGTACGCTTGCCTTGTTGACCACTGTTGAACTGTATAAACACTGCCCAAACCTACTATCCTCCCTGCCAACTAGGACAACTACCTAGCTCCAAGATATCATATGGATATCCTAGCCCCCGTGCCCAAAACCTCCAACAAACCGGTGCCTATACTGATCCAATCCAACTACCGAACTCAACTCCCCTCTCTGCAATCCAAGAGAAACCTCAAAGAAAAAAATAATAATCCCCGTAGAATGATTCCCCCTCCTTCCTTCGTAAACCCCCCTCATATCGCTCCTTCATCGCCCTCCTTTCATTTACTCCCTTACCTACACATAGTTAATGTCCCTTATCCTTTCATTTATTATTTTATCCTTTCATAATTAATATCTTATCCCTTTCCATGTACGTAACCTTTTTAACAATATAATTTATTAACCCCCTTTTTATTTCTTTACTTAATTAATTAATGAGTTAATTAATAATTAATCAATCCTTGACAATCATGAACAAGTAATTAATAATAATTAATTAGTTAAAGTTATTTAAGAAATAATTATTGTTTAGCTAACTTTTAGGACAGTTAGATTATTAAATTAATTACAATTAATAATCCTATACATCTATTTAAGCAGGGTCGTTACAGGTCATGGGGTTCATCGTCGACCTCGCAGGAAAATCCTTCGAAGGGATGCAAATGAAATGGGCGAGCTACATCGTCAACCAGTTGGAGAAATATTGTTGTGAAGCACAGGACCAGGGCTACTAGTTTCATTTTAGCTAGTTGTTGATTCTCATTGCCCTCATTGCTTGGGAGATGCCAGAAGGAGCGACCTTCCCTGAAATTGAGTCGTTCGAACCACTGGCCACATAGTTCACTACGCTCTGGTATTCGAGCAACATGGAAAAATAATGGAAATCCAATGCGATGTTCCACACATATTATTTATAGCTGAAGAGGGCCATTGAATCTTTCCCTCACATGACACCGAATACCCTGCACAGGTTTAGGCCAATTGCGAAGTTCCACATAGATAGGCATTTTATTTACATCATTGTGTGTGGGGACGAACACAAGGAAGATCTCCAATCCTATTACAAACTCACAAAGGAGGACATCGAAGAAATAACCAAGGAATGGCCTACATAGTTCCTTGTACCGGTCGAACAGACAGAACTCTCTAACCCTGAACTCATCGGAAGTCTTGTAGTCACCTGAGAAGAATATGATGCACCCAACAACAACAAGAATAAAAATAAGGAAGAGGTACATGAATTGAACAACGCATCAAAGGAAACTACAACAAATTCACCTGAAGGAGGAGGAGGTGATGAAGTAGACAAAGAAGAGGACAAAGGGGAAGAAAACAAATAGGAACATGGAGAAGTGACATCGCCTAAGAATCCCATAATGAAGGTTGAAACATCCAAGAAAAGAAAGGGTTCCCCACAGAAACCTTCATCGCGAAAGAATACAAAAGCCAATAAACCTCCATTTGAGACTGTGCTCACAATAGATGATATTGACCTCATCGTCGTCACTGTATCAGATACCTGAGAGGACATTTTGCAGCGAAGTGAAGCCAAACATGAGATAATTGTTGGACACACCTACCACACTTAGAGGGGGGGTGAATGAGTGTGGGGCTCTTTTTCCCAAAACTTCCACTCTTGCACAAAAACTCATCAATTAGCATTCAACATTTATTCATTACCCATTGCTGTCATTTATAACCATTTAGATGTGAGCACATATCAACAATATATCATCAACAAGTCATCACCACAATGAACACAAAGAACACAAGATGTATGTACAATTTTCTTTTTATTACAAACTACAATCCATGGGGTTTATCAGCAACAACTGAATAGAGTACAACTCTATAAGAGCATCAGCTCTATATGCAAGACTCAACTTACATCCTCAGCACCAATTGAGATGAGGCAACAATCCTCAACAGATATCAATCTGTCAACAGGTACGTGACCTGTCAGTAGTGCAGCCCGCGTGTGAATGCGCCCTGGCTCACTACAACCCATGTGTGAACGCGGCCAGTGTATAATGCAACAAGCGTCTGCTTCTAAGAAACTAGGCTTTTGATTTTCTTCATATGCTTAGAACCCTTATGTCTTCCACTATCCAAACTGACCCATAGCTAGTCACAACACATCCAAGCTCTTCAATAGCTTGCTCATTCTCCACATCAAATCAATATGAATGTTATCTCAATCATGTATAAATAGCTAGTATACCATAGCAATCATGTCACTACTGAATCACAAGAGTGTTGTTCACTCTATCAACCAAATCAACCGAATTGAGCCACATCATAGAAGCCATACCAAGAATTCCTTAAGCATTCACAACATATCAAACAATAGCCTCTATCAAGACAATAATGTAACCATACTAGTGTCTTAGTGATAGATCTGAGGCCATAGAATGTAGATCTGGAACCTGCCTCATCATCCAAGAGCTTGGCACTAGCTCAAACACAAATGTCCATGAGGTTATTCAGTCCACGCTCCCTGTACAGAGTCAGCCCGCATGTACACTCACCCTATACACAACTAGCCCATGTGTACACGCACCCTATACACAGACAGCCCACGTGGGCATCAAAAAATAGGGTTTTCTATGACTCCGAGACTTTTTCCATCAAGATCTCCGACATTGCCAAAACTTTGATGTGTCCATGAGATCCTCCTCTTTCTCTCTTACTTAGAATAGATCTTCAATCTTTCTCAAGAGATCCACACCAATAAGATTCTCTCACAAGAAGCTCTCCATCAATACTCCAAAAGATATTACCAAGAAGCTCTCCATTGATCCATAAAAAAGATTCTTACCAAATGTACATTTTACAAGAGTTCCTAGCTTCTTATTTATACTTTCATCTTCTAGGTCACTTAACCCATTTCTAGGTCACTTAACCTATTTTCCTTATTTTAGGGTTAACCACTTTCCATGAATAGAAATTTTTCCAATACTTTATCATTTAAATATTCCTTCTTGATTTTGTCACTTTACTTTATCATTTAAATAATCCATCTTGATTTTGTCACTTTACTTTATCATTTAAATAATGATATCTTCTTTTCAAACACTTTTACTTCTTTGACCTTTTGGGGCTTCAAGCCTTCATATGGGGGTCCTCCAACTTCATAAGGCCATAACTCTCAAACCATGAGGAGTTATGTGACATTCCACATACCACCGGAAATGGCATGACAAGCACTATCCATCTAGGATAGTTTCACCAACAACTTCATTGATATTCATCTCATTATTCCACATACAAGCATGGGTCCTCCAACCATTCTTCTAGGATAAATTATTCCATAAAGCGTCTTCCCATGAGGGCTTTCACCATAAGGGGACCACTTTGGAGTTCATCCATTTGTGCACCTTATAAACCATGATAAGACACTAATGATTCATCTTTGCATCGATTGGTTTCCACTTGGACATATATCATTCTCATCAAGGGCATCATATCAATCAATTACTTGACATCAATCAATGACATCAAATAATTTACATCAATGACATATGATCCAACAATATCCCAAATAATCAAACCATTGGCATCAATGACAAACCATTGGCATGACAAGAACTATCCATCTAGTATAGTTTCACCAACAACTTCATTGATCTTCATCTCATTATTCCACATACAAGCATGGGTCCTCCAACCATTCTTCTAGGATAACTTATTCCATAAAGCATCTTCCCGTGAGGGCTTTCACCATAAGGGGACCACTTTGGAGTTCATCCATTTGTGAACCTTATCAACCATGATAAGATAATAATGATTCATCTTTGCATCAATTCACCACTGCATCATATATATCAACTAAGCATCATGTATCAATGACAACTCCTTGATCCATATTCATCAATGCATCATAGCAATCAATTACTTGACATCAATCAATGACATCAAATCATTTACATCAATGACATATGATCCAACAATCTCCCAAATAATCAAACCATTGGCATCAATGAAAACATGATCCAACAATAATGTTTGACAGGATCAAGGCGAAGCTCAAAGGGGTATAGTAGGCTCTTTATTCGAGCCACGCAGTGTCTACTGCACCATTGTCAGCAGGGAACATAGAAGTAGGAGATGAGCCTGCCCAGATACACAGATTAGCAGATTCAATAGAGGCTCGTCTTTGTCGGGTCCAAGAGGAAAAGGACCAGGCCACATAGGCATTAAAGAAATCAAAAGAAGAATCCCTATAGCAACGTCGGGTTGTGCAACCAGAGAAAGATGACCTCCAGGTAAAGTTTGCAAAGGATAAAGCACAGATCCAGAAGGAAAAAGAACAGTTTCTCGTAGAGGAGATTAGAGTTAAAGAAGCAGTCACCAAAGCACTTCGCTCTATGTTGGGCCTCGCATAGATAGAAGAAACACAATGCAGAGTCAAGTAGAGAATCTCGTTGAAGCTATTCAGCAGCTTCAAGAAAGAGTGTCAGAACTGGAACTACAAGTCGTGTCAAGCACTCCGCAGGAAGTGCGAGATCAGAGGGAAGAAATTGCTCAAAGTGCAGTTGAAAGAACCAAGTCATTGGCCTTAGAATGCAAGCAGTTAAGCAGTCGAAGTGCACATACCTATGAGTGCCTTGTAGAGGACCCATAACTAAGGAAATTGGAGTCACATATCCATGAGGCAAAGCAAAAAGCAACGACAGTACAAGAACAATTGAAGGTACTATCAATAGTTGAGAAGATGAAAGGGTCACAAGACCAATGTGCATTTCAGCAACAAGTCCATGCCATCCAGAGTAAAGTCATGGAAGTGACCCAGAGGCTACAGCTAGTGCAGGATGAAGCCTGCACACTTTTTAAGGAGATTGAGGAACAAGGTGCACAACTAGAACCAGTAGTCACCATGGTTGAACAATGATTGGAAGGACCGGTGACCGAAAAAGTTATTCAAGAGTTCGTCGAGCAGGAGGCTCTGGCGACACAGCAGCTCGAGCCAAGCTCGAGGCCTTCAAAGCAAAGTTTCCTAAATCAGAGTGACTCGGGACGAGTCAAAGGTGAATGTTGGGGGCCTGTTGGCCCTCGACCAATTTTAGGAGAACCTTGGTCATGTTTGACCATTTTTGAGACTTCGATAGGCTGTTCAAAGACAAAGCGTAAGGCGAAGCATAGATCGCGGGATCTCGCCCCCTTTTGTTGGATTTTTGGGTTTAGGGTTTATGTAACAGGTATGGGATGTCGACCCATGGGTCTTGTCCATGTTTAGGCCCCTTTGTAATATATAAATAGGTATCTGGGCGATGTAAGTAGTGTGTGTTGAGTCATTTGTAAGCCAGTGAGCTAAGTGAAAATAGTTGTAAATGCTTTGTGCATATTGTGTGTTGAGAACTTACAGAGCTAAGTGAAAGCGATTGTAAGAAGGCTCTGTGTTGTGCCAAGCTCAGGGAAGGAGGATCTGGTGAGGTGCATGCAGATCTCATGTCCTATGCGGAGTTGGTTTTTTGGCTCTTTGCATTGAAAGAAGATAATAAAGAGAAGAAGAGTTGGTGGACGTAGCCCCACGCTGGGGGTGAACCACATATATCTTGTGGTGTGATTGTTTTGTGTCATTGATGTGATTTATGCTTAGTCTTGAATCTTTATGCATATTAGATGCATCTGATATAGTAGATTAGTGCTTAATAACTTGCATGAATGCTAGATATTTTATGCTATGTGATAAATGATCAGATATACTTAGATCTTGTTGACTATTGTGTTGTTCTGTAATTAGGGTTTTACCTGCGATATGAATAAAGGGTTAAAGACTAATGAATGTTAACAACTAAGTTCTCTGTTAAATCATTGTGATCACAGATCTGTGTCCCAGCTAGGTTGTAGACACTTGAGTCCTGCACCCCCCCTGCCTCTACCTCGGGTGAGACTTCATCTGCTTCACAGATGTTTCCAAAAGCGCTAGTAGTTAGGGTTTTTTGGTGCGTTGTTGAAGCATTGAACCCTGGGTCTGCCCCTATGCCAACAATCAGTTTCACTATAACAACAATTATTTGTTGTTGGTTGTTGGTAGTTTTCATGGCAGTGAGTTCCCTGGAGTTCCCATCAGAGAGATTCCTAGTTACCTAAGCTAGAGACACCTTGACAAATGAATGGGACGTTTGATGGACTGAGAGTAGTGAAGAGGTACATTCATTGGGCTGGTTAGGTCAAGATGAAGAGAGATGAATGAAATTTAGGATAGTTGTAGGGGAATAGTAGTGGGTTTTGTGATGTTAAGTTATGAGTGGATTATGAGAGTCACCCTCGTTCTGTAGATTCCTATCCCTAGCTCAAGGGTTACTTGTTGTTGATATTTAGAACAAAAAATATATCATTGGGTGGAATGTCCTTCCAAAGTAGTTGGTTTCACAAGTATTTGAAAAGATAAGTGTTCATCTATTTTTTTAGTTATTTCATGAGTTTAATTATTGTGCTTATCTATGTATATATGAATGGTTTATTTATTGTTGTGAATGAGTTTATTAGTTGCATTCATGTTCATTTAGAATTTTGTAGATGCAATTCATCACGGGTAACAAAATATGGTTAAAAATGTTTATAAATTGTGGTTGGTAAGCCAGAGGTAATGCGTTAGCAGAATTATTTTTCTTTCATGTGTATTTCACAAGTAATGTTCCTCGGTTAAGATGGGGAACGTTACAATTAATTAGTTGAGTTATATTTAAAGAAATTATTTTATTAGCATTAGTGAATTAAATATTATACATTGATCTCAAGTGAGGTGAGAAGTAATCATAGTTGTCAATCACTTTGGAGATTAGGATTGGGTCATAACTCAATCTTATAAAAACAAGGCTAGGGTGAAGGAGAAGACACTTGATATTTGTGTTGAGTGATTTGAAACAAAGAGAAGAGAAGTATTTTTTCTCAAGGAGATCTTGGATAGGTGGAAAAGTACTTCCACCTAGAGATCATATCAAGGAGAAGAATGTATAGGGACGGTCGTAAGTGGGTTTCAGCAAATTGAAGTCACAACAATAGGGTCACACCGTATGAAGTTATGTACAATCTTTGAGTGTGTGTACGTAAGTTTGAATGGAGACAGACGTGTATATGCAATTTTTCTTAAGGAAATGTGCATACATATTGGGAAGTGTGAAAGTACAAGGTCACATAGTAGCATAGGACATTGCTAGGGTTTGCAGGTACTGTCTCGTGTTTTCTATATTTCTCTGTGGTCCATTTTCCCAGGTATGGTATCCCTTGTAAAATTTGAAGTTATTTGAATGATAAGCTTAGTTGATGGAAAAAATATCTTTATGCATTGTGGATGATATTTTCGGTTTCTAATATTACTTCTTCTGTCCTTATTTGATTTGAATATTCTAGCAGTGTATGTTGTTTTGTGAGTTGCTAATTTGATTGAAAACAATGAAATCATTAGATAACAAGATACCTAAGTGTTGAAGTAAGGGATTTCAACATGGTATTAGAGCCTATTCTTTGAGAGAAAGCCAGATCTCAAATCCATAGTCGTTAATAGTAGATCTATCATATCTACAAGGAGATCTTAGAAACTCCATATCCAACAGTTAGAAGTCAAGGATTTGATTTCAGGGAAATAATAGTATTGAGGAAGAACTAGGTTTTTGCAGTTGTACGAAGTTGTATGCAGGTTGTATAAGGAATAGTCGTATGCATATGCAGGTTTATTTGAAGACAATCATGTATACACTAGTTTCAATAAGAAAAAAATTGTATATACATGGGTTTTAATGGTGACAGGAGAGTACATGGCCATACAGGTTAGTACAGGGGTAGTTTCAATAGCAGGTTATTTCTAGGGAAGTTTATTAGGTCTAAGGGATGATATCAACAAGTCTAAGAGTTGAAGACATATTGGATGGAGCATCCAACTTCTTATCTTGGAAAGAAATATTTACTTTGGTGTTAAAGGAGTATGACTTTTGGGAGTTAGTGGAAAAAGTGGTTGTTCCACCAATAGATCTGGAAGATTTGACAACCCATGAGAAGAAGGAGATTAAAGGTAATAGTTTTATCCTGGATTCAATGAAGGATCATTTAATTCCTCACCTTTTTGAGAAGAAGACAACCAAATATATGTTTTATTCCCTAGTAGGATTATTATAGAGCACTGACAAGGATAGGAAGATAGTCTTAAAAAATAGACTAAGATTTGTGCAAATGTCTAGATCTGACAATGTTACCATCTATTTCATGAGGACCAATCAAGTACATGACTAAATTGAAACCATATGGGATAAATTGGATGATGTAGAGATCGTGATTTTGGTATTTAATGGTTTGCCAAGTCTTGGTAACCATTTGTCAAGGGAGTTTGTGCTCGAGAAAAAAATCCCAGAATGGTAGAGACTTTGGGATGATTGCATACAGCAAGAGACTTGGGTGGAGTCTAAAGTAGTAAAGAAGAGATATGAAAAGAAGGAGAGCCTGGCCCTTGACAGCAAGAAAAGAAATGGAAAAGGAAAGGGTTCCAAGGTTAACAATGAGGAGCCAACCTCATAGCCAGGTAAGAAGGACTTGAGTAAAATTAAGTGTTTTTCATGACACAAGTATGGGAACTATGCAACACATTTTATAGAGAAAAAGGGGCAAGGAAAGATGCGGAAAACAACAACAATAGAGACACAACTTGATGAATTTGCAACAAAGTTTAAGAATGAATTAGCAATGATGTCCTACCTCTCTACCAGCGCTAACTCAAGGAGTGCTTGGTACTTGGAAAATGGTGCTTATAATAATATCATAGAACCACATGAGTTATTCAGTAGTATAACGAAGGACTCAACGACCCATGTGGAGCTTGTGATGATGACATGTATGTAGTGAAGGGGAAGGGAACTATCATGTTCCATATGTTGAACTCCTCTACTCTAGGACATAGGTATCTTGTATTTAATGATTTGGTTAATGCAAATTATATTAGCATCTGACAATAAAAATAAACTGCTATAATATTCAACTTAGATAAATATAGTGGAACCAATGCTGGAAACCAAATCATGCACACATAAAATCCAATATTTTTGGGTAGATACCCATAGAAAAACCTCGGAGGAAAAACCAGTAATGAGATAATTTTATTATGATAAAATTAGGGATCCCATAATAGGGATAATGGCCCATTTAGATAAATACAAGTATAGACAAACTCAACAAAGTATGATATGTTGTACAAACCATATTTGGCATGCATTTTGAGGTGTACATGCCTTTCCTTATGTAAACCCATGTGTACATGTTTGTCTCCACTGTGACATGTGTACACGACCTCAAGGTATGTACAAAAAACTTTGTATGATGCAACCCTTTCCTATGGCTTCGCTCTGCTAAAACCCATTTATTTTTTCCTCTATTCTCTCTTCTCCTTGAACTAATCTCTAGATGTAATTCCTTCTCCACCTATCCAAAATATCCTTGAATCATAGTCCTTCGTGATCCAACTCTCTAAGAAAAATTCCTTCTCTACTCTCAAGAATATAAAGTCCTGTCAAGTCTCCTCTCCTTTGATTGTTTATAAGCTTGAGTGACAAACTAACCCTAATACATAAAGTGATTAATGGTTGAGATTACTTCTCACCTCACTTGATATCAATACTTAAGATTAAATGCTAATCACTTTTACCATTTCCTTAAATAACTCAACTAATTAATAAAAATAATTTACTTCAATAATTCATTTAATTAAAGTAAAGTCAAGGATATAAGGATTTGGATGATTTCCACATGTCTAGACACATAGACCTAAGAATAAATATATGTCTGATGCTACGAAACATCAACAATCCCTCTTAATGAGGAAGGTATTCTGCACCACTCCAAGTTTGTGTTTGAAGAACACAAACTTCCCTTTCAACAAGAGTTTGGTTAGAATATCTGCAACCTGCTCATCTATGGAAATATACTAAATCTTCATTGATCTCTTCTGGATCCTATCGCAAATGAATTTATATATAATCTCAATATTCTTGGACCTATCATGGAATACTGAATTATCCGAGAGTTTGATAAAACTATTATTAACGTAGTATATCACCGTAGGCTCCAACTACCGATCAAATAAAAATGTAATCATTTTTTGGAGCTAAATGGATTCACAACTAGCCATACTCGTTTTCAAATACTCTACCTTTGTTGAATTGAGTGCTACATAATTCTTCTTCCCGCTGAACCAATTAATCACTCCTAATCCCAAGTTGAAGAAGAACCTCTAGGTTCTCTTTGTGTATACTACACTCCTTTCCCAATCCGAGTTTTTATATCCCTACAAATCCACTCCATCTCCAAGATACCTCAATCCATACTCCACTGTACCTCTCAATTACTTGAGTACATGCTTCAATGATATTCAATGAACCTGCCTTGTCTCTACCCTGAAATGACTCAAGGTGTTCACAACAAAACCTACATTTGTCCTGGTGTTGACCAAATACATCAAGGACCCCATCAATTGCTTGTATATCCTAGGATCTGCCAAATCTGAATATAAAGTGAGAACCTTCTTCATATTGGTATCCATGGTGTTTCCATCGGTCTACATTCATCCATCCTGAATCTCCTCAAGATATCAACTCCATACTTCCCTTGATCAAGGAGTATCTCTCCCAAAACCTTCCATACCTATAACCCTAAGAAATAATGCATCAATCCAATGTCTTTAATCTCAAACTCAATAGATAAATCTTCTTTACACCTTGCAATAATTTCTTATGCATCTGCGAGAAACAAATCATCTACGTAAAAAACCAATATTAGTGGATCTTCCCCAAATAGTATGAATTACAAGTTAGGATCTTCCTCACTCTTAGAAAATCCCATACTCTACAAGTATGCATCAATCTTGGAATACCACACCCTGGATTCCTATTTGAGTTTGTACAAGGATTTTTTAAGCCTACAAATATGAGACTCCCTCCCATGTACCTCAAATCCCTAAGGTTTCTTGATATATAATTCCTCCTCAATGATCTCCTCGAGGAAAGTTTCTTTCACATCCATATGATGTATCCTCCACCTCATAAATGAAGCAACAGAAACAAAAAATCAAATAGAATCATACATTGTGACTGGATCAAATGTGTCCTCGTAATCCACTCCCTCTTTCTAGGAGAACCCTCTCACCACAAACCTCACCTTGAACTTCTCGATTATACCATATGCAGCATGATTGATATTTCTAAAGCCACCTGGAACTCAAAACTGAATTCCCCTATGATCTTAGCACTATGTCCTACACATCATTCCTCATAATAAAGGTGCACTCCTCTTCCATGGAATCCTACCATACCAACTAATCTGCCTCTTCATCAAAATCGAAAGGCTCAACATCAATGATGCTACTTATAAGATCCATATAGTTCATAAAATTTATTGGAGGCCTCCATTCTTTGACCACACTCCTAGGAGCCTCACCAGCATCCTTCAATGTCTCCTAATAGGAATAGAAGGGGTTAACTTCTCCTCTCTACCTGAAGCTTGAGCTACTGACTTCTTCTCATCCTTTGGACCTTGTTTCTCCTTGTCCTTTGTTACTCCTTATGACTCTTGATATCTCCTAGATTCCAATTTCTCCTTGAACTTAACATCTATTCTCAAAACTGTACTTTGTTTCACTAGAATGAATATCATGTAAGCCTTTGAGGTCTCATTGCACACCACAAATTTTCCCTTCTATCTTGAAGGCTCCAACTTTTTCCTCTTCTCCACAGGCACATGGATGTAGACTAGACAACCAAAGATCCTCAAATGTGATATATTTGGCTTCACTCTTAAGAATTCCTCCTCTGGGGTATTGTCCCTCACTATCCTATGAGGACTCTTGTTTTTCACATATATTGATGTGTTACACACATTTTCCCAAAAACACATAGGCAACGCCTAGTCATGTATCATATCCCTGACATAACCGATGATGTACTAATTCTTTCTCTCCACAACCCCATTTTGATGAGGGTTGTATGAGACTGTTAACTCCCTATTGATCCATGCCTCCTTGCATAAATCTTCAATGTCATTGGAGGTGTACGTTTTCCCATTATTTTACCACAAGAACTTGATATTCTTACGTATTTGGTTCTCCACTTGAGCTCTAAACCCCTGAAACCAATTGAAGAACTTATCCTTGGTCTTCATAAAGATCCAAGATTACCTAGAAAAGTCATCAATGAATGTCACTTAGTATGAATCTCCCCACAATGATGTTATTCACATCAACCCACTCACATTTGAATGGATAATATCCAATATCCACTTGGACCTACTCACGTTGCTTGGAAAAACATCCTTGGCATTATTTCCAGGTGCACACCCTCTCCACACTTCTTTCTACTCAACACTGAACTCTAGAAGACCTGTAACAATCCTCCTCAGAATTGTCAATTCCATGTAGTGTAGGTGTCCCAACCTCTTATTTCATAACTCACATACACTATCTCTATCTTCTACCAAATCCTGAATAGGATTTCCCTACAACCTGTATAAAGTACCCTCTCTAACCCCAATGACCAATGTTGTGTCCAGGATATCTTTCTCATATATATGAGTACTTTCCCTCTTTGAAAAGTAACGAAAAAATCCATGTCCTCCATAACTAAGACTAAGAGAAAATTCTTCTTCAAACTTGGTATGTAAAGCACATCCTGGGCATCCAATGAACCCCCCTACTCAAGTTAGAATGTAACTATTCCCTCTCCCTTCACTATATACCTGGCATCATCACCAAGATCCACATGAACATTTGAGTCCCTCTCTGTCAAACTGCTAAATAGCCCCCATGATTCTGTCATATGACGGGATACACCACTATCCAAGAACCACATACTCCTCATAGTTTTTCTACTATAAAGGCAATAAACTAGTGAGAAATCCTTCTCAAACATCATTGCAAATGCATATAGTTATGTCTCTATTGATGTTGTTGTTTTCATCTTTCCTTTATCATTCTTCTTCTCTAGACATCGATATGCTTAATGTCCATTCTCATGAAATGAGAAACAATTGATGTTACTCAAGTCCTTCTTCTTCCTTGGCTAGGATGATCCTCCGTCACTATTACCCTTCTTTGTATAACTCTTTCTTTTTCCCTTCCTTTTCTTACCGACAAGGGCCAATTTCTAGTCACTACTTCCTTGCTTGTTTCTCTTAGACTCCTTCTGAGTCTCTTCATGAATGCAATAATCCCAAAGTCTCTACCAATCTAGGAGATGTTCTCAAGCACAGACTCCCTTGAAAAATGGTTCCCATCACTTGGGAAGACCATTAAATGCCACATTCATGAGCTCTGTGACCTTCATTTTCTCCCCTATGGATGCAATTTCATCATGCACCTGTGTTATACTCATGAAATAGTTGGTAACATTATCATATCTAGACATATACATCGATCTAAACTTATTTCTTAAGACCATATTCTTATTCATGTTAGTTCTTTGGAATAGGCATACCAGGGCATCAAACATCTCATTTTCCTTCTTATTCTCAAATAGATGAGGGATTATATGATCCTTCATTAAATATAATATGACCCTCCCTGCTTTGATCCCCTTCTTTTGGTGAGCTTCCAAACTATCTGATATATTGGTGGAACAACTACTTTTCCCATTAACTTCCAAACATCATACTCCTTCTAGGCCAAAGTCACTCTTTCCTTCCAAGATAGTAATTTGGATGCTCCATCCAATATATCTTCAACCTTAGAACCTACTGATGTCAACCTCTAGACCTGATAAACTACCCTGGAAATAACTTGTTGCTAAAAATTCTCTTGTACTGACCTGTACAGACTTGTATGCATCTGTCACAAATGAAACTCGTGTCTGTATGTGAATTCTCAAGCGCATACTACAACCCATGTATATGTGAATTTATCCAAATAAATCCATTTATGTATGTTCTTGTTCCTTCTGCAACTTACATACAACTCTGTAAAACTGCAAAACCCTAGTTCTGCCTTAGTATGACCGTTTCCATGAAATTTGTCTTTCCATTTCTACCTACTAGTTATGGATATGTTAATATTTGTGATGGGTATGAGATCTAGCTTTCTCTCAGAGCATGCACTCTAATACCATGTTGAAATCCTCTACTTTGGCAATTAGGTATTTTTTTATCTAGTGATTTCTTTACTACAAATCATATTAGCATCTCACAAAACAAAATACACTGTTGAAATATTCAACTCAAATAAAGATAGTGGAAGAAATACAAATAACTAAGTCATGCACACACAAACAAAAATATTTCTTGGTATATTCCACTAGAAAAAAATGAGAGGGAAAACCAATACTGAGATGATTTTATTATGATAAAATTAGGGCTCCCATAATAGGGATAATGGCCCACTGAGAGAAATACAATTATAAACAAATCTGACAAATTCTAGTTTCTTATACGACACATATTTGTCATGTGTTTTGAGGTGTACATACCTTTCCTTAAGTAAACCCGTGTATACACATCTTTCTCCATTGTGACCCACCTACATGACCTCAAGGTCTATACAAAAAATTATGTATGACGCAACCCTTCCCTGTGACTTCGCTTTGATGAAACCCACTTGTGTTTTCCTTTGTTCTCTATTCTCCTTGACCTTATTTCTAGATGGAAGTCCTTCTCCACCTATCCAAGATCTCCTTGAATCAAAGTCATTTCTGATCCAACTCTCTAAGAAAACATCCTTCTCTGCTCTCAAGAATCTCAATTCCTGTCAAGTGTTTTCTCCTTTACCCTAGCCTTACTTTTATAATCTTGAGTTATAACCTAACATTAACCTCCAAAGTGATTGACGGTTGAGATTACTTCTCACCTCACTTGATATCATTGGCTAATATTAAATGATAATTAATTTTAGCATTTATTTAACTAACTCAACTAATTAATAAAAGAACTTTACTTTAATAATTCCTTTAATTAAATTCAATTCAAGGATAGAAGGATTTGGACCATTTCCATATGTCTAAATGCATAAACCTACGAAGAAATACATGTCAAGTGCTACTAAAAATCAACACCAGCTTGAGTCAGGAGGTTTGTTTGATGCCCAAGATGTGTTTTATGTACCAAAATTGAAGATGAATATGCTCTTAGTTTCAATTTTGTAGGACGTGGGTTTTGTTGTGATATTTCAAAGAGGGAAAGTATTGATATGTTCGAAGGGAGCTAGTCTTGACACAATAGTCAGTATTGGTGTCAGAGAGGGTAGGTTATACAGGTTGCAGGAAAATCATATAAGAAGATTCAAGGTGACGTTGGATAATGGATCGATTTCAGTGATAAAGGACAAGGAGTAGGAGGCTTCAAAGGGAACATAGTGTTTAGAGACTTCCAGTGTGGGGAGTCAACCTTCAGATGGGAGGAGGGAGTTAGTCTCTTCTAGTTTTGTCAGGAGACCGAGTTGGTACAACATGAAATTGATATATGTTCAAGAGTGGGAGGCTCCTAGGAGAACTTTGAGGGAGAGTAGGACTTCGATGAAGTTTCCAAACTTCATGACATTGATATGTAGCATCATCGATTTCATGATTTCTTGTATTCAGGGAGAAGTTGACCAGCAGGGTTGGAGGGATTCCAGTGTGCAGGATGATGTGTGCAACATTGTGCCAAGGTCATAGGAAGAACTAGTTCCAGGTGACTCTTTGAGAAGCACCTTCCTTTCTAAGATCGAGTGTTTATGTTTGTAGCATCAAATAGGTAATTATGCACAGGTCTAAATTTCTATACATGTGGAAGTCATCCAAAGCCTTCTACCTTCAGACTTTACTTTAATTAAAAGAATTATTAAAGTAAAGTGATTTTATTAATTAGTTTAATTGTATTTAAAGAAATTATTTAATTAGAAATAGTGAATTAAGTCATACCCATTGATCTCAAGTGAGGTGAGAAGTAATCTCATCCATCAATCACTTTGAAGATTAGGGTTAGGTCATAACTCAATCTTATAAAAGCAAGGATAGGGTGAAGGAGAAGACACTTGATATTTGTGTTGAGTGATTTGACATAGAGTAGAGAAGGAATTTTTCTCAAGGAAATCTTAGATAGGGGGAGAAGGACTTCCATCTATAGATCCGATCAAGGAGAATATAAAACATGGATAGTCGCAAGTGGGTTTAGGTCAATTGAAGTCGCAACAACAGGGTAACGTCGTACAAATTGTTGTATAGTATTCGAGTGCGTGTATGTGATTTTTAGTGGAGATAGGTACATATACGCGATTTTTCTTAAGGAAAGGCACATACATATTGGGAAGCATGAAAATTAAAAGGTCGTACAACAACATAGGATATTGCTAAGGTTTCCAGGTATTGTCTAGAGTTTTATGTATTTCTTTACGGTCCATTTTCCTAGGTATGGGAGCCCTTGTAAGCTTTGAATTTATTTGAATGATAAGCTTAGTTGATGGGATATTGTCTTTGTGTATTTTGGACAAGATTTTTGGTTTATAGTATTATTTCTACTCTCTTTATTTGAGTTGAATATTCCAGTAGTGTAGTTTTGTGAGCTGCTAATTTGATTTACAGTAAGGAAATCACTAGATAACAAGATACATAGGTGCCGGAGTAATGGATTTCAATACTTTAAAATTTCCCCACCACCTCATGTATAAAGTGTGGCTCTTATTAAGATAGTATCTTTCGGTACCAGTGGATCCCTTGGATCTCCTAATCCTTGGATGGTACCAAGTCCCATGGAAGTATATTATTTTGGAATTCACTTGCTTCTTACTATTGTTGAGGTTTCTTATCAGGTGATCACATTGGTTTTTGTTGACACTGGTTAGAAACTCCATCTTCATATGGAATATGATCAACCTACTCTTCCCATATAGGCTATTGAATCTCCAAGTTTGCATGACTTCCTTGATTTTGAGATGCCTTTAGATAAAGACATCCTATAAGTAATGGATTATATAAATAATTCAAAAGAAGATGTGAAGCGTCGATCATCTATTCTTCCTTATTCAGAACATATGAGGATTAAAACTATGAGTCTTGATCCATGACTGGGAGCATTTTCTAGGGCATCCAATGAAATGCCACATCTTGACCATTTTGAGTCTCATATTTATTTTTTAGAAATTTACACTAAATTTTCCACACTCAATCATACTGAAGATGAGTGTCTCGTACCTCATTCATGTCTTGATGATAATTTTTATCACAGGATTTGTACTTGTGCAAATAACTCCATAAGATCCCAAATATACCACTACCACCTAAGTAGAGACTTCCCTTGTTTTAGTGATGGAAGAGGTCGACCACAAGGGAGGCTTCCTTAGTGAACTCAAGGAATCAAATTGAAATATTAGCCAAGCCTACATCACCCTATCGTGGTCACTTGTTAGTTAAGTCTAGGTCTAGGAGAGAGATAGAACACAACGAGATAATTGTTGTACATGTATGAGAAAATAAACAATTTGGAGCATAATATAGACAACTACCAAGTTATAGCATGCAATAATGACCTATTGGAGACTAGACAATCAATGAATGTTATGGTTGTTGAAAATTACAAATGTAAACTAGTTTTATAACATCAAATAGAACTTTTCAACAACAACAAACAAAAGTACTTAGAAATATAGCAATTCACCATAAAAATAAAGCATTTAACAAGTACAACGTTATCCAATTGCTAGAAGTATTTTTTATTTAGATTAGTCACTTATAAGTTAGTGTATGCAACAAATTATAGTTTTTAGTGGTCGTAGAAAACTTTTATAGCAACGGAAAGAAGTATTTATATTTTGCTAGAGTTAGGGTTATAAAGGTTAGTAAATTGTTTGAGAGAGAGAGAGAGCACTGATTTTAATAATTACTTCAACCACAAGAACACCTCTAAACTAGTTTGGTTGTCCTCTAGGATTATGGAGTCACAAATGCATGAGCTTGAAGATTGACTTAAAAATAAATCAAGAGAGGAAAATTCTAAACCCTAAGGTGCAAACACACTTGAGCCTTAGAATTTATACTTTGAGGAAAGAGGTACCTAGGGTGAAAAAACACGTGGGCCCTAGGTTTTGTTTTTTCCTTATTCTAGTTCCACTTAGGTCAAAGATCAAAGGCTAGGGTTAAAACCCTAAATTGCAAGCACTTTGGGGACTTAGGATTTTAATCCTAACAAAGAATGCTTCAAAAAATTGGAAAATAAGGACTTTATGAGGGAGATAAACACATATGTAGCCCTCTTAGGGTTTCAATAAGACAAATAAACATGCAACAAGAAAGAAATTTTACACCTTTAACATTAACAACAACAAAAAACTGCACAAAATTACTTACTTCTTCCAAGTAGCAAGACCAACAAAACCCTAATCATAGAAATTTATCATCCATGAGAACAAAACCATCAACAATATCCCTCCATAAGACTAGTGCATGAGAAAAAGAGCCAAAGAGAGAGAAAATAACGAACTTTTCGAGAGGTTCTCCTCTACTGAATGGTGAGGAACATGGCGAATTTAAATGATATTAGCGCTAGTCTTTTTATATTAGGTTAACCCTATTGATTTGTCCACAAAAGTAAAGTAAAATGTCACTTATCCATAATTTAATTCGGGTTTCCCCTCAAATAACCTATACAAATGATAAAAACATGCAAAAATGTCATCATAATGCCACACGTGTGGTGACGTCAAGCCTCCCAAGGCTAGAAGAGGGCCTCCCAAGGCCACATGGAATCATCTCAAGGTGAAATCATGGAAAAGGGTGCATCTCATCATCCATTTTCATCGTCCATCATTAGTGGTACCCAAAGGACATCAAACCCCATCATCATAAAACCCTAGAAGGTGATGTCATCATCCAATGGAGGTCAACATCAAGGATATAGGGCAAGTTGGAGGAAGTTGCATATTTTCTATGAATGGAATTTGGCTATTAATTGCTCCAACGTTCTCAATATAGTGAGTAATAAGCCCTGGGGTACATTTCTCAACCTGTGGGATTTTGTCCAATCTGTGTGCCATCATAACCAAATCTGCAAAAACAAAACCCATCTATCCATTGTCCAAGGTTATAAAGATGTGAGAGATCATGTCAAAATGTGCCAAGTCATTGGGTGACTCGTTGCTCTACATCACATGTACCAAAGTCTTGTCGTAAGGTCACAATGTCCTGGGTCAAATCCTAGGACATCCCTCAAAGAACCATGTCGAGGCCATCCAAATCAAAACAAATTATAATACAAGGTAAACCAATGTTCATAAGAGATATTAGTCCTTGATTCATGAAATGTAAGTTGTCACTTAATATATAATCCATGTGAACAATTCACCTCAATATCCCCTTTAGGCATCACACCGGCTCAAGACTTTATGTGAGTTGCCAAGTTTAAATATGATAGTGCCTTTATGCAACCATGTTAGGTGTGCCAACCAATATAGTGAAATAAAATACCTAGGTTGAGGGATAGGCCCCAAGCGAAGCAGTGAAATAAAGAAACACTTCAAGAGTAAGTGTTATAGTGGTATGAGTTGGGCTTACTTCATGGATTATGATGTCATTAAATCCATTTATATCAGTATCTCTATCGAGGCAGATATTTTTTCTTGATGTACCCTTTCCTAAGTATATTTTTAATTATGAACCCATTAATTTACTTTTGATATCGATTCATTATTTTGTGAGTCCCCTTTATAGGTTTCAAGCTTTATTATTTCATTTTTTACTGGGACAAATTCTTGTTAATAAGTGGGAATTCAGTGCATTGGGAAAAGGGGAAATTACCATTAGAGGGGGTAGATATCAAGCTAGTTATCTAGGGGGATATCAGTGGCCACCCACCTATTCCAGTAGCTCAAAGACCAATTTCCATTTTGGCATTTGTTTTGAAGTTTTTTGGGTCCCAAACTTTCGGGGCCATTTTGAGGCCCTAAACAACATTTTTTTGGCTCGACAGTTCCAAACATGTATGTAGTGGAATATGATAGGATGAATAGAATATGTACTCATCAGTTATACCTTTCCAACGATGTATCAAGTTCCCCAAAAAAATATTGTATGCAAAAGTTACGCCCTTAGGAAGTTGATGTATCAACTACCAGCATCGGGGCCCACAAACCTTTTGGCATTTCATCTCTCGAGGTTAGGGTTTTATCATTTATGTTTTATGTTAAAAAGGAATTTGGAGCCTCATTGTACTTAACTTCTTGAGAATGAGCATAGATGACACATGTTTTCTTAGAGATAAGCTACCATCATTCTAGCTGGCTTGTTTTTTTGCATTTTACAGTCTTTTGTATTTCAGACAGTCATTAATAGAATCAAAGATTTACTATATTATTGTTTTCCTTTCCATATATCGGTGTATTTATTTGTTATATATCTGTTATATTTATACATTCATATCAATCCTCAAAATAATATGGAACATTGGTATTAGAGCGGTATGATCCTTGTCATTCTTAGTGCATGTCCCCGACGAGGTCAGGGTATAGAGAGTTGGGTCTCGAGCTTGTTTCTATTGAAAAAAACCTCTCTCACATAGCCAAAAAACCTTCCATAGAAGAAGAAAAGAGGGATGAAGAGACAGGAGATCCTTTCAAATTGTTTCTTTAGGAATACCTCATGTGATAGTGGAACGAGATGATGGATAATTTATCCCAGATCCTTCGATGGCTTCCGACAACAACGAAGGCACCTTCAACTAGAAGTCACTTCAGAGGTGTGACGCCCTTCAAGGAACAATTTGAATTTGATATTCCATTTTTTGAAGGTCATACAAATGCCGACACTTTGAAAAAATGGTTAAATATGCTAGAGGGTTATTTTTCTATCCACATTTTTTCCAATAGTGAAAAGATCATCTTCACGCTCCTTATGGTTGTTCCCCATGTCATAGATTGGTGGGAGAATTAATGTGAGAAACGTATCAATGATAAGTCTGTAATTTGTGGGTCAGGACCCACTTGGGTGACTTTTGTTGATTCCTTCAAGGAACAATATTACCCTATTGGAAGTTATGATGACCAGTACATGAGATGGACCACACTATGCCAAGAGAGAGTCCAAGAAGTGTCGGAGTTCACCAATACTTTACATACCTTACGTGCCAAGATGGGTATCAAATACTTTAAGCAACATTTGGTCCTAAAATACTGTGGGGCTCTGCATAGGTACAACCAAACCAAAATGTAATTTATGGACATCTCATCATTGGGAGTTACTTACCAATATGTTATGAAAATCAAGCAGAAGTTCAAGCAGTAGAACAAGTGGAATTTCGAGTCTGCAAATCCACAACATCCAAAGTATGTTAAGGGTTCTATAACTCCTAGTACAAAGGAAAGATCAAGGATTTCCAACCCTGGGATAACCAACGCAAGCCACTAGCAAAGAAGGGTAATGGGAAGTTGAATAAGGACACTCGAAAATGGTGTGAGTTCCACAAAATCCCTTGGCACAATACTAGTGAAGGTTGCTCCAAACAATATTTGTTGGCTGAGACAAAATCCCCAAGGTCAGATGCTGACTTAGAATCTGATTCATAACCAGAAAATGGAAGACAGATCATTGATGACCAAGTTTCCCCATCCCTACCAAAAAAGTCAAGTCAGAGGAATCAAAGGGGTCTAAAGAAGGGGAGCTCCTTTTTCCACTCATAGATGTGGGTGAAGGGAACCCCACTCCATTTCATTGTTGGCAATGGTAGCTAGAATAAATTGATCTCAGCAAGGTTATCAAGAGGTTGAACTTGACAACGATGCAACATCCTCATCCATACACCATCGGTTGGCTCAGCCAGAGATCAAACATTTGCATCGGCCAACAATGTCACCTGCACTACGGCATCAAACCCTTCAAAGATGAGGTATTATGGGATGTTTCCCCCTTGAAGTTTGTGATGTTTTTCTAGGACAACCATTTGTGTGGAAAATTCATGTTGTTTATCAATCTAGGCCCTGTAGTATCATTATTACTTTGGGATATCAACTCTATAGGGTACTAGAGGTAGTCCCAAACACTACAGTCTCTTTCATCTATGCGAAGTAGTGCAGAAAGGTGGTCTCTCAAACCGGGATATTTTTCCCTTGTATGGTTCGATCAGAAGGTGAAAAGAAGTTCACCGCAACAACCAAAACCACTGGGCAGGGTATCTCTTCCCAGTAGAAATAGGTGGACAGAATAGTAGAGGAGTACAAAGACATATTTATCTCACCTACTAGGGTGCCTTTGCATTGTCAGGTAAAGTACTACATTGATTTGACACCCGATGCTCCTCTTCCTAACGGCCCTGTATACAAGCATTATTTTATGGAGAATAAAGAAATCAAGCAACATATCCAAGAGCTACTTCTGAAGGGCCATATCAATCCAAGCTCCTCACCTTGAGGGAGCGCAATTGTTCTAAGACAGAAGAAGCATGTGACATGGTGACTTTGTATTGATTATAGAGCCCTAAACAATATCAAAGTCAAGAATAGGTACCCAACTACCTAGATTTATGATCTTCTCAATCAACTCAAGGGATCCAATTTTTTCAGTGAGATTGATTTTAAGTCAGACTGCCACCGGGTATTGATTGAGAAAAATGATGTGTGGAAGTCAACCTTGAAGTCTAAATAAGTACTCTTTGACTATTTGGTCACTCCTTTCAGCTTGACTAATTCCCCAACCAAATTCATGTGAATGATGGATGATATATTATGGCCATTCAAAAACTCGTTTGCGGTTGTATATTTGGATAACATCCTCATATTCATCAAACCTTGGGAGAAACATTTGGAGCATATTTAAGAGATATTGGGCACCTTGCGACAACACAAGTTATATGCTAATTTGGAGAAGTGTTCCTTTGGCATGTAGATAATCCAATGTTTAGGATACATCATGCATGATTATGGTGTACATGTGGATCCAGCCAAGATCCAAGTCATCCAATATTGGTTGTCCATAAATACAATGACTGAGCTTCGTCGATTATTGGACCTTCCCAAATTCTATCGGTAGTTTTCGTTGTGGTTCTCTCATATTTCTTAGGCCTTAATCTAGGTGACCAAGGGTGGTGTGAAGGACAAGTTTGTGTCATCAACTCCCCCAACAAAAAGCATTCGAGGATTTGAAATTCTTCCTCTTCTCAGCACCATTTATCATTCTTCCATACCTATAACATCCATCTGAGATTGAGAAAAATGATTCATATTATGTTATCATTGCAGTCCTCACTGAGCATGGGAATATGATATCCTATCACAGTGAAACTATACATGATTTTGTTTGCATATACCTTACCTACAACAAAAATATGTACTCCATTATGCAAACATGTCATGTTAGGTTGCTAGAGGTGTAGTGGAGACCATTCAATGTAAGGTGTATTAGGTCCACTATATTATTAAATAAGGCCCACTATGGTAGTTAGGTATAATAAATGGGTATTATATATAATAAATGTAAGAGGACTTATTATAAGGTTCTGCCTCTAAAAGATTCCTCCTCCAGAATGTTCTTAGGTGATGGTAGAACTATATAAAGGGGTTCAAGCAATGTAATGAGACACAAAGAGAAGTATTGTATTTGGAGCGATAGCTCAATAGGAGGAATACCCTTGAAGAGGAAAGTGAACAGGATAGGATCTCTCCCATAATAGGATCCATCGTATGGTGTTGCCCTACCTCAAGGGTTTGATATAATAAAGTGAGGTTTTCTATATTGTTTCATATATCTTGTGTGATGATTGTATTCATATATCTTTGTTACGATTTTGGTATTTTTTACTCATATATATTCAGGCACTTAAAAATTTGTATCAGAGAACTTTCTTTGGCCAAAGAAGGAGAGAATGTGTTTGTCTCTTTTTGCATATTTTTTCTAGAAAATAAAAAGAGGGTGGCACACTTCAGGTTCAGATGTGAAACGTTTTGAGCATAATTTGTCTAAACGAATTGGTTATTTGAATTCTTCTCAGAAAAATACCCAATTTCAAGAAACAAATCAGCCGAAACAGATCTCGGGAAGTAAATTTATGAGCATTTTAAATCCAGCATTGTTTCAGGGTTTTTCCAGAAAAAGCTGCGATTTTTTGTAGTAAGTCATTTCTACACCCTAGTTTTTGTTGAAGATTTATTCCAAGCATGATATTTTTTACTGTAAGAGATGATGGCCCTAGTATTGAAGAATTTATACAATATCACAAGTCATTATGGAAAGAGCAGTGGAAATATTTTGTAGACTGGGGTTTCAAAGATGATGCTCTCATATGGTGGTAATCATTTCACCATTCTGAGTGGATGTCACTTTTTGAGGAAGCACTTGAAAAATTGCTTTTACACAAGTGGTCACATACAAAAAGTAAGGATAAAGAAATCACTAAGAGTTTATTTTCATTGGGAAAATCTATCTTACAAGTTCATGGTTGTATTCATAAACAAAATGTCATTGTTTCTATTAACCCTAGTTGCCAACAAAATTTTATCAATATTTAGTTGGTTAATTGATTGCAAATTCCTACAAAGAATATTCAGAGCACATAGGTTGAGGGTGAAAATGTTAAAATTTTTAAAGATTTAAAGCTCAGTATAGATAAATATGTGTTGCATTCATATTTTTATGGTCTGAATATGGATGAAGTGGATATTGTTTTGGGATATCCTTGGATAGAATTAGTTATCTCCTCAAACGGTTTTGTAAATTTTGAGGAATTTCACTCTTTCAGGCTTAATTTATCATCTTCTTTGGTCATTTTATGTAATCCATATCTTCAAATTCCCCATTAGGTTCCTATTGATTATGTTTTCTTCAGACCCTTGTGACATTGTCATTGACCTGCATTCCAAAACCTAGTTAGTATTTCTTATAAACTTAGTTTAAAGCCTTTTTATATTGTCAAATAAAATATTGAAAAAATCCACAAAAGGTGTGCACACATGTTCTAATCCTAAAGTTACCTCGTTAATCAAAGCTACTGCTCCTATACCAAAGCCATGAGTTATTCACATGCCAAGTTCTGAGTTAAAACTATATGTCTTATTCTTATGCTATTATGCTAGCTATGAGTCATACTAAACTCCAAGTCAATTCACAAGTCGAGTCCACATGTCAAAACCCAGCGCTGAGAGCCAAGTCTACCATACACTCTACTCCTCATCAGCAAGTTATATGAGAAGTTGCATTATTAAAGCCACGAATCAAGCTGCATGTCGACACACCAAGCATAGCGCTAAGCTCCTCCTTAATTCTGTATTGATGCATTGACAAAGTTAGCTCTCCTGCAGTAGTTTTCCTATGAGAAAACATGTAATCGCTCAGGTGGACTACAATTCAATTGTCAAACACAGAAAAACATTGTCCTTTTCATTATAATTCTTGTGGTAAGGATCTCATCAAAGAAATTCATTTTAGTAGTTCCAATCCTATTTGCCATGTCTTTGATTCAGATGTAAAGGATGATCACGGCCTATTGATTGTCCTGAACTCTGGAAATGTATACTCGGTATCACTAAGCCATCATATCACCTGTCCATTGAGTGATCAAATCAATTATCTTAAGAAGAATCAAAACATGGGGACGGATGCTACTCTCTGCAAAGAATTTTTTCCACGAAATGACAGTGAACCAAAAGGTTCACAAAATAAAGGTGTTTGTCAGTATTCAACTATTTTCCAAGAATAGATATTAGCTATTCTATAAAGCCAGAAATTGAGATTGCAAGAATGGGGTTTCCACGAAGAGGATTGAGAATTTCTTTTGAAAACTTTATTGTAATCTCCTTTTGAAATATGTTATATTCGAAGAGAGCGCCTCGGCTCTGGGGTTCTGTGTATTCTTCCAAATCAGTTAGACAATTATTTACATCAAGTTCTCATGAACATAAAAAAAATTCCCTTTTATACGCATTATCATTTCCTGCAGTTGAAAGGGTTGTATATAGTAGCTTCTCGATTCATCAACATGAGAATGAAGATGTTATTGAATAAATTCTTCCACATGCCATACTTTAAATTTTCACCTATCAACCTTGTTTCCTGAATGGGCACACTGAGGTTGTCCAGTTGTTGAAGGAGCCCAGCACTTGCTGTGAACAGAGGCAGATGGGGATATTCCAATTAGATGATGATAAGATCTTGTGCAAATAGATTTGCCAACAAAATAGAAAACAAGTCAAAATTGAATTCTATTTTTGGTGAAGGATGAAAAGGTGTCAATGCTTAGCACTTGGATTATCCATTGAAGATATTCACCAATTGAATTTTCTCATACACAGTCACTTACAGCCAGTCTGTAGTGAAAATCAGGTTTCCTTAGTATATCACATTTACAAACTAGTGGTTTTTCCTGTATATGAAGATTTGGTCAGAGATACACCTTGATTTCAGTAGTCAAACATTGGATAGGTTTTCCAGCTGGAAGGAATTGATGGTATAAGTCTCCTACAGTTATCAGGAAGCTGGGAGAAAATGCATTTATGTAATCTTGAAGACTATTTCCAAATAGAGATTTCGGTGGCTTAGGAAGGATTTCAAAGCTTTCTTTAGCCATCTAAAGCAGAGCTTTCAGTGTCTTATAGGTTAGAATTTTGGCTCTCCTAGCCACCGAATGCACAGAACAGGGGAAAAAGCTATTATTTTTTCATAGATCCAAGTTTCCTTGATCCGAATGACATGAGGATGGTTTATAATGATAGATAATAATTAATGAAATCATTATTGGGTTTCTATTCTAGTTTTAAAGGGTGGTAGCAAGAGGAGAAGATTGAGTTTGCTACCTAATTTTGGCAAAAAATTGTCTTTTGACAAAGGTGGAAAATTCAAATTATCTATCAGCTTATGAAGATCTATTGTAGTTGTCAAAGACTTTGAAGATCATTTGAGATAAGATGTTGACCTATAAAATAAGATCTTTTCCTATTTTCATGAATTTGTTTTGACTTTCTATTTTAAGTAAATTTGATCCAGTTTTCCAGGATCTAGATATCTTTTGTAAAGTCTATAAAGCCAATAACTTATGAAGATGTAAAGGGTTCGACTCTGGAGACTAGAAAATGCTATTATTGTAATAGATTGTTCTCATATACAATACATAATCACATGTTCCTTTCATTATTACTGTCAGATTACCATCTATTTTCTTTTCTATACTTTGATTCAAGTTTGTTTTAACTGCTAATGACTGTTATCTCATTTTTTTCAGTTCATAAGCTTGATTTAATAGTAATCTACACTATATTTATTCAACCCATCACCCATCTGATCTGGTTGATAAATATAGAATTCTTCACACACAGTTCAACTAGTCATCTGATATTTAATTCTTGAAATACTTGTCTCATCTGGTTATGTATTTGGTTGTCTTGAGAGTAAGTCAGTTATCTAGTATCCCATTTGATCCAATAAACATATAAAACCAAACACATTTTAAGTTACCAGGCTTCTTCTACCTACAACCTGAGAAGGACTCCTTGAGTGATAATAGAATCCCTGGGTACCATTAATATTAATGTGCAAAATAATTTTTTGAAGTTGTGGTACAAGAAAAAAATATCACATTGAAGGATGTCTCTTAATAAGAAAGATGGGCCCATAGAGGCCAACAAAGTAATTATTTTTGAGTTCGAAGTTGAATCAGAGGCAGAGTCTACAGAAGGAGATGAAGCAAAACCACAGGAAGGTCACAGTCAGGAAGCTAAGGAGGTCATTGATTCAAAGGAGCAATGTGTTGCATATTTGAAGAAAAATGAAAAAATTACTACAGTTTTTGTATATCGTCATCCACATCATATAGAGAAACAAGAGTCATCAAGGAAAGGGTGTGAGCTTGAACACATTTATGCACCAGTATAGAATGAGACAGGAAACCGATCAAGAGGTGCATGGAGGACTACCGACACTACCAGAAGAGATCAAGATACAAAAATAATCCCATACGAACTCCGACAGGATGTAGAGAAACATCAGAGTGGCAAGGCAACAAATGGAAATTGTGTTCGGCTTCCATTGGGATGAATGGATGGTCGTACTTGGTACCAGATGACTGCATTGATTAGCTGGTCATATTGTATGTTTTCTTTTCATGTTTTCAGGAGGAAACATGTGAAGGGAGATGGAATGTAGTATACCTAGCGAGGCACCCAATGAGAATGTGATTATGTATTATTAGTGGAAGTCATTTAATATATGAGAATGTGGTCATTCAATGTAAGGTGGACTAGGTCCACTATATTAATAAAGGCCCACTATGGTAGTTAGATGTAATAAATGTAAGAATGCTCTCTAGAAGGTTCCTAGGAGATAGAGAGAGATATATAAAGAAGAGTAAGAAATCTAATGATACATAGTGAAGAATATTATGAATGTATCAAGCATTGCTTGAGGAGTTTTATCCTTCCTTAAGGATTAATATATGGTGTTACCCTACCTCAAGGGTTTTGTCTACATTCTTGTGTTCGATGTTTTAGTGAATGGTTTGGTTTATTCTTGTTGATATTGTGGGTTTATTTTGAGATTTATCTTTGGATATATTCAATTATTTAACAATTGGTATCAGAGAACTTTCCTTGGCAAAAGAAGGGGATAATGTTTTGGCTCTTTTTGCATATTTTTTCTAGAAAAAAAAAATGATGGCACACTTCAGGTTCAGATATGAACCTTTCTTAGTATAATTTGGCAAACAAAAATTGTATATTTGAATTCCTCTCAGAAAAATGTCCAATTTCCAAAAAAATATCGGTTGAAACAGATTTTGGGAAGTAAAGTTATGTGCATTTTAAATTCAACAGTTTTTTAGGGTTTTTCCGGAAAAGCCGCGATTTTCTACAGGTTTTTTTTTCCGTGGATGGCTGAGTTATTTTTCTTATTTCTATAGTAGTTGAGGATGAATTTTCCAAAAATAATTGTATATCTGAGTTCATCTCACAATTTCACCTAATTTCAAAAAACAAATCGTCCAAATCGGAGCTCTAGAAGTGAAGATATCGTTGATTTAAAATAAACTATTTTGGGGGGTTTTTCATGATGGCGACAAGACTGTAGAGTTCATAACTTTTCATAGGGTGCTCATATTGCTACCATATAAGTTCCATTGGATAAATAATTTTAAGAGATTTCTTTTGATATATTATATGTGGTGTTTCTGATGGATATATGTTCTCAAATCATGGCAGACATTAAGAAAACAATTCAAGAGTTCAAAGTTGAAATGAAACACATTCTAGAGAAACATATTCAAGAGTTCAAAGTTGAAATGAAACATATTCTAGAGAAACATATTCAAGAGTTCAAAGTTGAAATGCAACATATTCAAGATTCCAAAATTTTAATGCATATTATGGACGAATATAATCAAGAAAGATATGTTTGGTATGATTTTGAGGCCGATTGGGATGATTGGTATTATGAACAGTTGTCATTTTTGGGATGATAACTATTTCCATATTCTATTGGATGAATCTACTCCCCCTCAGGTAGATGAATTCCTAGAGAGTAAACACGATCATTCTCTGCATATGCTTCTTTAGTTTTATTATTCTCCAGTCAAAGTGAATGCATTTTTTGTTGGTTCTAAATATTTCGATCCACATGACCAGTGTCAATCTTTAGAGCATCATTTTCAGTTTCTTCCCAAGTTCCAATATCTTCAACATGGAGTTCACATGAACACTTAGACATGGGACCTAGGTTCACAGTGGTAGTTCAATTATTTCAGCATAGTGGCTCACATTTAGACATGGCACCTTGGTTCTCTAGTCTTGTTCAACAATATGGTCCACAATTATCCATGGGACCCTGGTATATGGTTGTCCACCCTCATAACAAGCGTTAAGGACAACGCTTTCATAAGGGGGATGGAATGTTAGGTAGCTAAAGGGGTAGTGGAGACCATTCAATTTAAGGTGGACTAGGTCCACTTTATTATTAAATAAGGCCCACTATGGTATTTAGATATAATAAATGGGTATTTAGATATTATAAATGTAAGATGACTTCTTAGAAGGTTCTACTTCTAGAATATTCCCCCTCTAGAATGTTCTTAGGTTATGGTAACACTATATAAAGGGATTCAAGCAATGTAATGAGACATGAAGAGAAGTATTGTATTTGGAGTGGTAGCTCAATAGGAGGAACACCCCTCGAAGAGGCAAGCGAACAAGAGAGGATCCCTTCCATAATAGGATCCATTGTATGGTGTTTCCCTATCTCAAGGGTTTGATATAATAAAATGTGGTTTTCTATGTTGTTTCATATATCTTGTGTGGTGATTGTATTCATATATCTTTGGTACTTTGTGGTATTTTGTACTCAAATCTATTCAGGTACTTCACATGTCAACAATGGAATAATTACATTATGGGGAAGGAAAGAATCATCCACAGTGATCATAGGCCTCTATAATTCATGCATACACAAGAAACGTTACAGAATGACCGCCATCAGAAGTGGTACATGTACCTGCAAGAATTCCACTTGAATATCAAGTACAAGAAGGGTAGCAACAACCATGTCGTAGATTGTCTCAGTTGTCCCCCAGTGGTAGCACTAACCATAGTTCTTAAATCCTGTGGACATGAGACATCTGGATGGCCACAATTATATAATAATTACTCCGACTTCGCTACTTCCTATCATACATTGAGTGTAGGAAAACATTTCCTGACTTTCATATCCAGGATTGATTTTTATTCCATCTGAGCCATCTTTGTGTTCCTTAAAGAAAGCATGCCAAGCTGATTTTGGAAGCATATTACAGCTGGTTTGTGGGAAATTTTTGTGTAGACAAGAGATGGTAGTACTGCAAAAGCATTTTTTCTAGACGAAGATTCGACAAGATGTTTGCAAGTACATCAGATCATACAATGCCTATACCATTTCCAAACCCACCATCAAGAAAAAAAAGATATAAACCCCTCTTCCTACTCTGGATAGGCCTTGGAAGTCCATATCCATGGACTACATTTACAGTCTACCTTCAACCAAGCATGGGAATGACTGTGTCTTCACAGTCATTGATCGATTCTCTGAGATGGAAATTTTGGCACCCTACAATAAGATCATTGTTGGTCTCTAAAGATGTCCTAAAAACAACCTTAGTTTAACATTAATTTATCAACCCAAGGATTCGTCTTTTATTTCAAGAATATCAGCAAAGTCTATGCAGATAGCTCGTAGAGGTTAAAATCGTGTAGTTAAAGAAAATTTGAGTTTATCAACAATCAAGTTCCTCACACATTCATTAAACTTTTGAATCTAAGATTTTACTGAACATGATTGAAATATTATCTATAACGTACTTAAAAGCATTAATTGAATTGATGAATTGATCTAATTAAGAAATAGGAATTGAATCTATGGAAAAGCTTAATAAATTGATCTATTGATGACTACCTAATCTGCTAGAAAGAAATAACCGAGTACTGTAAATTGAGAAAAGAACAATGAATGAAAGGAACAACAAATGCTAATTTAGCAAAAAGGAACAACAAATACTAAACTAAGAGAAAGGGGAAGCAAATTCTAATTTAAGAGGACATGAACAACAAATACTAAACTAAGCAAAAGGGATAGAAAATACTAATTCAAGCGAAAAGGAACAACGCGTGTGAAAATGAGAGGAACTATCAAGCAATAAACTATAGCAAAATGGAATCTAGAACAACAATCGATAACATTCACAATGAAGCATCTATCTTTTGCAAGAAAACAACATGAAAGTATTAACACACTCACGCATTTATCTTAATCACCACAGAGGAGATTTAAACCATAAAATAGAAATCAAACTGATACAATTACAGATTGAGACAGTAACTCCTTTAGACTGGGCCCTTGGTCCTCAGAAGTACTGTTGCTAGAAACTCGGTATGTGGAAATGCCGAAAATGTTCAAAGCCTTTATTAATTCCATAACTGATCCAAAATTTACAAAAGTTGTTTGTGCATAGCAATTCTGAGTTGTAAATGCTTGGATAAAATTCTTAGATGATCATTTCCAGGATCCACTACCCTTTATATATTACAAAATATAGGTAAATTAATCTATCTTGAGGATCGAGATATCCTCAAGATCGCTATTACTATTTATGAAGTTTAAAAAATAGAGAACCAATCTCTATTGAAACTTCTTTTCACCTAATATAATTAACCTCCAACATCTTATGTATCTCCAAAATCTCTTTAGTTATCGTGGGTTTAGCAATATTTACCCATTCCTGTAACAAAATCAAACAATTCCAACCATAATTTCGAATTTATAAAATACAACTCAATAATATTTCTGGAAGACATTTTAATCACTTTCTATTCTATTTTATTCCTAGGTAACAGAAAATTCAATCAAGATTATATCATAAATTATGAGAATGAGGGAAATATTTGTACCTTTTCATAACCCAACATTACCCCCCAGCTTACCTTCTTGCATGTCCTCATGAAAGATAAGTTTTTACATGTAAAGCAGTGATGTTGTAAGGAGGAAAAGTAGGGTCAGCAGGTTCCATGAACCCATTCTTACGTTTGAGTTCTCCAAAAGCATCGTCTTCCCTCTTTCTATTAATTTAATAATCTCTCTGGTAATCCTCTGGAGGAAACCATATAATAGGGGGATTATATATGCACCCAATCTAGGCAGGTCCTTCTTCCTGGGTCATTCTGGCATACCTTTCTATTCTGAAGGTGGCTACAAAGAAATTCTTGAAACCGAAGGGTTCCCTAATCTTTACTTCATCTGGGGATGCATCCCACCTTAACTTGGAGCCAGCAAGAGCTTCCTCTTTCAATTCCCTAAAATATGTCATGCTTGATCATATAACATGTTGGTTAATAGGACCTAAAGAGACTCTTTCCCCTTCCCTTTTCATGAATGTCCTATGCCGCATGATGGTTGGAAAATATTTTGTCGGTTCTCCTCTAATCCATAGATCTAACCTAGTTTCTCTCTTCATGAAAGTTTTGTGGGCTTTAGCCCACCTAACTTGATTTTTGGTGAAGGATAGAAATGATTGAAGTTGTATATCTCCAATAAAAATACCAGGGTCATCTCTAGTGTTTTCTTCCAAAATGAATTTATGAAAGTATAATTCGCACAACAAATATTGTACTTTCTCCTCCTACTCTCTAAAACATGACACAAATTCAGAGATAGTGGTGAATTTAATCGATTTACTTACTCGAATAGATTTCACCCTCAGCAACAAGTAGTTTTCTAATAAAAACAAAGTATAATTGGTAGTAGGAGCTCTACAATCTATTGCATCATTCTAGACATCACAAATCTCTTTGATTTGCTCCAAAGATTTTTCCAATTGACCTTATATTTTCTTTGTCTTCCCTTGATCTTTAGTCAACTCACCACAAGTCTCATTTTTCATTGTCGGCATGGTTTTAAGTTTTTTAACAACTCTTTGGTGCTCTTCCATGGTCACCATTTCATCTCTGGTTTGATTCAAGGCTTCTTGGGCTTGTACCATCTCTACTTCTCGTCTATCAATGATAGCATTTTGATCCTGAAACTGAGATGTCTCTTCAGTCTGACAATATTCTTCTTTTATTGTTGGGACTACTGTCTGAGTTTCTGCATCTATGGTCTCCAAAGGAGTGGGAATCACTTCTTCATGTTGAGAAGTTGCTCCTCCTATAATTCCTAGTTGAGCCTCTGTTTCATATGCTTCCAAAGGAATCTCCTCTTCATTTTGAAAAGCTACCCTTTCTGTTGCTGTAATCTCAGTCTGAAGTTCCATTTCTGTTGTCTCTTCAATAATATACATCTTTGTCTGTGTTCCTACATAACTTTTTTGGACTTCTCTCATAGAAAGAGGATTCCTTCCCTATGCTCTATGTATTTTGGTCTTCTTTCTTTCATGGGACTTGTCATCTTGCTCTAGTTGTTTTCTTAGTTCTTTGATAATTTACTTAAGCTTTCCAACTTTCTGCTTTAATACTTTAATCCTTTTAACCCTTCTTTTTAATAACTTGTTCTCCTGTTTTAGCCTTCTAATTCTACTGTGGCTTTTTCCTGATTTTTGTTTTTGTGGACTGTCAAGGTTTTCCTTACCCTGATCAGTCAATAGTTGTTCTTCTGTTTCTTTTGCTTGCACTGTCGGGCTATTTACCTCAATATAAGGTTCTACTTGTGTTGTATCCTTTGGGAATGACATCTCAATGTCAAGGAAGTCTTCAACAGGTTTTGAAGAAGAAGTTGGCGCTTGGTATTCTTCTAGCCTGCTTGTGTCTTTGTTAATTGAGGTCCCTAGAATCCCTAGAATCTGGGCTATCTCTACCTCATAGATTTTCAGGAACTGTTATGTGAGGTGTCCCAGTACTGGTTGGGTATCTTCCTGATTGTTTCCTTGTGGGGTTTGGTCTGTCTATTCAACCTCCTGAACATCTTCCTATAAGGGTTGATCTGTCTGGGTTATGTCCTAGATTTCTTCAGGCTGTTCTGTCATTTCCTAGATTTCAGGATGTTTTGTTAGTTCCTGAGTTTCTTCAGGTTGTTTTGTCTGTCTTCTTCTTCTTCTCCACTCAATGGCAGTTTTAGGAGCATCAATTTCTCTTTTTCTCTTTCTCGTTGAGGCATCTGCTTGTGAAGTCTGAGTCTTTGCTAATTGGACGGGGTGTGCCTCGACTTCATATTGAGGAGGTGGAACTTCCATTTGGGCAGTGGATTCCTGTGCTACTTCAATTCCCTGGGTTGGGTATTCATGATGTAATTCAGGTTGTTCTAATTGTAGAGGTCTATTGGCCTTAATAAGATCACCCCGGGTTATTTGGGTTTGACTCAAGGATTTACTTACTATCATTTTTACCAATCCATGGTGGCTAATGATGGTAACACGATCTTTTTCCTTATGTGTTCTTATGGTGACCTCATGTAACATATCATTTAGAAAAAATGGTAAATTGATTACTAACCGTTGTTTGAGCACTGCTAGAAGTTTGAGGTGGCGTGGATGAATCACATCATACCTTCCGTCGTAGGTGATATACCTCTGTATGAAACCTGCCAGTTCTTTCCAGGGTTCACTGAGCGTGCTAGGATTAAGTCCCTTTCCCTTTTTATCCAAATCCTCTCCAGGGTCTACAAAGGATTCTACAGCTTCTTTGAACGTTTTATATCTTCCAGTCCATTGTATGTCTGTGTTAGGAAAGCCTGTAACCTCTGCTACAATTTCCTGAGTGACTGGAATTTGTATATCACGAACCATGGAGGTTTCTCCCTGCAAGTTCTGGAAGAATTTGATCTTGATGTATGTATCATATCCTTGCAACCGATTGAAGTACTCTGTCCACCCCAGACGGTGTAGGATTTATCTTGTATGCTCAGTTACTTGTAGTAATGTTGGTTCCTGTCACACACTTCCGCCTCCCATATTTCTATAAGCAGGTGAGGAGGACTAACGCTCCTTGTTGTATCTTAACTCAACCAGTTTTTCAAACAATAGAAATAACAGATATATAACAACATTGTGTATATGTAAAAATGCATATTTTTTCGTATTTACTGCACTTATTGAAATCTATCGTAAACGTGTTGACCATATGCCCCCCATAAATGGAAAGGTCGAACTCGACCGTCACATGTACAAGTGTAATAATGGCAAGGAGTTCCTTCAAGGTGTGATTGTTATGCCATCGCCACTGCTGGAAAAGACAATCATTAATAATTTTTCAAAAATCACTTTAATGGTATCTATGATAATCATCACTTTGTGTGGGAAATTTGAATTGTCATACCTAAGTTAGAAACCCTTTGAGGAAAAAAAGATTCTAAAATATTTTAAATTTGTTCACATGCTTAAAATTTTCCACATATCATAACATTGTTACTTTCCCTTTTTATTGGATATATCCGGAATGATAGCCTCATTGTTTAGAAAAGGAAATCTAAGAACACGCTAAAACTTGGCATATGTAAGGTTAACTTCGATACCATAGGCAGAGCCACTGCTGCCAGCAGGCGTCCATAGCCTCGACAGGGTTTCCTTTTAACCCCATAGATGAGCCTGTATCCTTAATAAATAGTTTGAATTGTCTTTTTCCAAGAAGACCACTATCCTGGTTTGGTGGCCAGATGATGATAATGCCACTCACTAGATTGTAACCTAAGTGAACAAGTCGGCTTGTGGTGAGACCTCTTTCCCTTTGACAAAAAATGCCAAAGGCCATTGTCCTAGTGTGGTAGCCATAGTGGGAATGTAACCTATGTTCTTATCTAATAATCGTGGTAGGTTGGCTCTTGATGAGACCCCCTATTCTTTATGGAAGAAGTTTATTACTTTCATAAAAAACTTTATTTTGATTTTGATTTTGATTTTGATAAAAATAAATAAAAAAATTAAGCTCTATCAAGGGAGGCTCATCTACTCCTTAAGAGTGAGGGATGGTGTAAGAAGTGTAAGAATGCCAAGTAAGAATGTATTTTAGATTCCTTACTATGATATGAAAGCAATTATCATTCAAGTATATGTAGATATATACCGGAAAGAAACAAATTATGGTGGTTAATGAATTGTGAACAATTTTTAAGATGATTCGGAGAAATTGATCCAAAAATAGTTTACTAAGGTACGTTAAATTATCCATGCCAAATGATAAATTAGAACTAGTGTTGATGAAAAGGAATTAGTGAAGGTCATATCCAAAGGAGTGACTGACATAACAATGACATGTTTTTTTTTAGAGAGGAACAATAATAAGAACGAATCGTGAAGGGAACAACAATTGTTCCTTTCGAATGGACAACACTATTGAAAAAGGAACAACAATCATTATAAGGGAACAATAGTGTGACACAAGGAACATCAATCGTTATTTTGGATGGACGATATTACTTACGAAGGGAACAACAGTCGTTCTTTTCAAAGGAACGGAAATGGTTTACAAAGGAATCGGTGGCCATGCGAAGGTAACAACAGTCATCGCTTTAAAAGGAATGACAATCATTTCGTTTTAAATGAACAACAATGATGATGTTCGAATGTTTACCCATCTGATTAAAACTCCCACAGACGTTTTTGTTTTAGTGAATCTATAGTTGATTAGTCATCAACTAAATTGATTCAATTTCTATGGGTAAGTTTATGCAATAATCGACATATTGGATGAACATAAGCATGTTCATTTTCTTGAAAAAAACAAGGTTTATATTTGCTGAGTTTTTGCAAAGTGAGATAGGAGAAAGGAACAGAAAAGAGTGCTAATTATATTCATTACAGTCATCTTTTGTAGTTCATACTCTCTCAAGTAGCTTTCCTAAAAAAATAAAAAAAATAAAAACTCAATCAAATCTGTAAAGAAAACTATATACAATGCTAAAAAATCATCATTTATAGAGTTGAGGTTGTTGGGTTACCTTCTCAGCTAGCCAAGATCTGAACAGTAGGGTCCTTATTTACTTCTTGGTAGAAGGATTCTTTTGAAGGCAACTGATGGTAGAGTCGTAGACGGTGTCCATTTACCAAAAAGGGAGACCCAAACCTGTCAAAAGTGCCATTATCATGAACTTCATTAATTTCATATGGTCCCAGCCACCTTGTCTATAATTTTCCAGGAAAATCCTGAAATCTGGAATCATAGAGAAGCGCCCAATCACCTTTCTGGAATGATTTCTTCTTGATATGTTTTTTGTGTCAGTTCGCTCTCTGTTGTTTAATAATAGTTGTGCACTCCAAGGTGGACATGCGTGCTTCTTCCAACTTGTTGAGTTGTTGTAGGCGTTGTTTATGTGCCTCTGTAAGATCCAATCCAATTTCCTGGGCCATCCTTAGAGTCTTGATCTCAAACTCAATTGGAAATATAGGTTCTTTACCATAGACCAAGTGATAAGGAGAGTAGCCAGTGGTGTTACGCCATATTGTACGATAAGCCCATAGGGAATTTGGAATCTTAGTTTCCCAATTATGTTGGTTTGTTGAGATGGGTTTTGTCAAAATTACCTCCAAGACTTTCTTGGTGATATCTACTTTTATGTTTATCTATGGGTGGTATGGAGAAGTAACTTTGTGTTTAATATTATAATTGTTCAGGGTGGTTGTGATTCTATGAGTTGTAAATTGTGACCGCCCATCAGTTATTACTTCCCTAGGTAATCCATAGTGTACAAATAATTTGAAAAGAAATTTAATGACTAATTCCTTTGTTGCGTTTGGTAAGGCTTCTACCTCTACCCATTTGGTCATGTAGTTTGTTGCAACTAGAATATAGGCCTTATGATTTGACTTTGGATTGAAGAGGCCAACGAAGTCTAGTGCCCATCTATCGAATGGTTCTGCGACTACTTATGCTTTAGGGGAATTTCATCAGCCTAACCTGGTTTACCCATCAGTTGACAACTATCGCAAGCCTGAACATATTTCTTCACATCTCTGAATATTGAGGGCCAATAATAGCCCATGTGTAAAATCTTATGTCCAATCCTGCGATCTACAAAATGCCCGCCACAGGGCTCATCATGTCCCACCTTCAGTATGTCGTATATTTCATCATCTTGGACACATCTGCGGACATGGAGATCAGCCCCTGTGGGGAAAATATATCAATCAATCCAGGTGAATCATGCGCTACGTTAGACAATCAGTTTTCTTTCTCTTGATGACAGATGTGCTGGTAGTTTCCCAGCTGCCAGATAATTTTCCACATCAGCATACCAAGGTGGCTTATTAGTGACAGCGAAAATATGCTTGTCCGGAAATTGGTCTTCAACCGTCAAGGAATCATTTGTTTTGGGTATGCAGGACAGGAACTCTGCAACAAGATTTTCTCTCTCGGGTCAGTATTTGATGGTGATGTCAAATTCATGCAATAGAAATAACCACCGAGTGACTCGTCAATTAGTAATAGGTTTATTAGCTATATATTTAATGGCAAAATGATCAGCATACATAATAACTGGATAGCCTGTTATATAATGACGAAATTTATTAATGGCATGTATAACAGCTAAAAATTCTTTTTTTGTTATTGTATAATTAGATTCAGTGGGAATGAGATTATTGCTGATAAAATAAATAGCATAGGGTTTCTTGTCTTTTTCCTGTCCAAGGACAGCGCCTATGGCGATATTCGATGCATCTGTGGAGATGTGAAATGGTATTTTCCAGTTTGGTCCTCTCAGCACTGGTGCTGTCGAAATCAACCTTTTGAGTCCTGCGAGTGCCACATCACACATGTCAGTCCACTGAAATTCAGCATTACCAGTCAAAGCATGTAAAGGTGCAATAGTTATTGCAAAATTTTCCATAAATCTGTGATAGTATCATGAAGTGCCAATGAAACTACATATCTCAGTTTGTGTACATGGTGTAGGTATATTAAGGATTACCTCTATTTTTGTTGGGTCTACCCTGATTCCATATGTAGAAATATAATGCCCTAGTACCAAACCTTTAGTCATCATCATATAACATTTTTCATGACTTAACATAACCTAGTATAAATGCACCATTCGAGTACCTTCTCCAGATAGTCTAGAGCTTGATCAAAGTCATCACCATAAGGAGTGAAATCATCCATCTAAACTTCAAGCCCTTCACTAATCAGATCAGAAAATATTCTTAGAATGTCCCTTTGAAATGTGTCTAGAGCATTACATAATCCAAAGGGAAATACTTTGTATGCAAAGGCACCCCAAGGGAACGTAAATGTAGTTTTATCTTGATCTTCTGAGGCAATCTAGATCTGATTATATCCACTAAAAGAATCTAGGAAAGGGAAGAATTTATTTCCTGCTAAGGTATCCAAGATCTTATCGATGAAAGGTAGGGGGAAGTGGTCTTTCTGGGTGGCTTTGTTGAGTTCCGTGTAGTCTACACAGATTTTCCATTTCCCATTCTTCTTGGGAATGATCACTAGTGGGGAAACCCACTGACTATCCGAGATAAGATATATAAAATCTACATCCAACGGCTTCTGTAATTCTTCTTTGATAATGTCCCTGAGGTGGGGATTCAATATTCTTTGGGGATGTCGAATAGTTCAGGCATCTTTCTCAATATAAATATGGTGTGTGCAGAGTTTCGGATCAATACCTTTCATGTCAGAATACTCCTAGGAAAAAGCTTGCTGATATTTAGAAAGGATTTGAATCGGTTTTTATTATTGTTGCTCATCTAAATTGGTGTTGACATTCATAGACTTCCCTGGTGCAATCTAAACTGATTTGCTGTTATGAACAGAGGTAGTCAGGATTTGTTGCTCCATCAAATCTTCCAGTGAGTCTCCCTGCGCTTTGCAATCTAGAACAACTTTGAGCATTTGGCATGTTAGGTTACTTACAATGGCTGGGTTGTTGATAAAACCACTGATCACGTCATCCTCTAATTGGTTCTTGAGTCTGAGAGATTCTTCCAGTGTGAGAGGGGATCGTAGATCCTTTTTTGGATATCTTGGTGGTGGCAGTTGTGGATGTATGATAGTCAGGCTTGGCTTGGATGGAGGATATAGGATGAGGTTCTTTGTAACACCTCCTCTAGCAATTATCATATTACCTGTATGACATCCTATGTATGCATCTGTTGTTGCAAGCCATGGTCTTCCCAGTATTAATGGATGCCCTTCGAGCCCACTTCTTGGGTTGATGATAAGGAAATCTGCTGGATATTCCCAAGAGTCGACTGAAATTGCTATATCGTGTAATGTGCCGACCGGTTTAACCATTGATTGATCCGCCAATTGTAACATAATTGGGGTAGGTTCGAAGGAGTCGAAACCCAGGGTGTTGCAGGTTTCCATGGTCAGGATGTTGATGGCTGCCCCCAAATCTACTAGTTTATTTGGAAAAGAACAGCCTTCGATATGAACTATTACTATGGGGTCCCTAGGTCTGCATATTTGACTGGTTCTTTTCTCCTTAAAATGAAATCAGACAAGGCTCCTACCACGTGAACAGTTGATGATGAATTTTAGACTTTCCTAACAGGCTTCCTCCCACATAATTCCTTGATTGTCTTTGCATAAATCAGGATGTCTTATAGAGCCTGTAGGAGTGGGATTTTAACATGTAAATTATTGATTTCCCCTACAATTTCAAAGTTAGGATACACAACAGGTTTTGCTATCATCAACCTTTCGGGGAATGGGGGAGGAAGAGTTACATCCTTATCAAGATCATTTGGTTCGACTGTGTTTCCTCCCTACTCTGTTTCTTTCGTTATAACCATAGTCGAAGGTGTTATTGTTGGTTGTAGGTTATTTTCATTCTCTTGCTCTTGGGAAAAGTTGATTTCCTCAATAGAGATTATGCATCCCAACCTCAACCGGAGTTCGTTGCACCCTACCGAGTTGATTTCTCCTTCCACATTCTCCATAATCTGGATGCGATGGGCTAGTCTATTATTAGAATTTGGGTGAGGTTGGGCTAGTAATTGAGGGCGTAATTGCGATTGAGGGTTCTCGGGTAGTTGGAGTGGAGCTTGAAAAGTGGGTTGGGTTTGAGGGGCCATCCCCATGGATTGATTGGTCATTCCCATGGGGAGCTGACAATTATGGTTCCAATTTGGGTTTTGGGCAGCCGTGTTGGACCACTTTGAAGGATAGGGGTTGTTGTTTGAGTTTTTCCAAGATGAGGTAGGATATTGTGAGTTAGGCTAGGTGGAATTTGCAGCTGGTTGATTCTGCCAAATGGGGTTTGCAGCTGGTTGATTCTGCCAAATGGGGTTTGCAGCTGGTTGGTTTGGCCAAGTAAGATTTGCAGTTGGATATTGTTGGGACTGCCAAGTGGGGTTAGCAAATGGTTGGCCCTGCCATGTGTTTCCAAAATTTTGTTGTTGATTATAATGCCCAGAAAAGAAAGAAGAAGGATCATGTAGTGTACATGGAGGTCAGGCCTGCCATTGGCGATGCTGAGCCATCAAATATAATGGTTATTTTTCCTCTTCCACTTCTCGAAAGACAACTTTTAATCCTGGGAGCGATGGGCATTAATCTGTTGTGTGGTCTTTAGCAAAGATAGCACACACCTGAACCACATCCAACGGACATTCCCTTGGACCATGTTTTTTTTTCTGCATCTATGGAAAAATATGGCTAAAGTCTGTTCTTCCTCTGGTTGCTTATGTTTGGCCTACAATACATCCAATTGTGTAGTCAAAGTGCTCAGAATATCAGTTTTGAAATTTTCCAAGAGATTACCGACTTCTCCTCGGATGACTCCTCCGCTAGTAATATTACTATTTATGGTGAGGGGAGTCTGCATCCCCGACCTGGTCCGTGTACTTCCATGTGAGCACTTGATGCACAAATGAAAAATGTTATCATAAGTTTCTTGATATATATCACCCTTCCCCATTAAATTCAATGTTTCTACCCATTCATCTTTCATTCCCTTTATCAAAGTGGCTTTGAGCACTTGACTTGGTAATGTACCATAAGGAGATCTTTGCCGATTGTATTGGAACCTTTCAACATATTCTTCTAACGTCTCATTTTATTTTGCAGTCATTTGAAAGATTTCATCTTTTAGATCCCTGGTTCTACAATAATCTTGATATTCTTTCAAGAAGGCATGTTTCATCTGATACCATGAGTTTATAGTTTTGCCTCCTAGTCCCATAAACCAACACAGAGATGCCCCTTTCAAATTCAAAGAGAACAACTTTAGTTTTTTGGGTTCATAGGTGTAATCATAACCCCTACATAGGACATCAAATTCGAATAAGAATGCATCCAGGTCTTCTAAAATCAATCCATGAAAGGTTGGCAGATTCTGCAAGGGAATTACTTTCATAGGGGCATTGGAAACTGGATCAACTATCGGATATTCCAAAGTGGATGTCTGGGGTCGTTGTTGATTTTGTTGCGCCATTTGGTCAAATATATGCCAATAATATTCAGTAATTTCTTGGCCTAGGTGTTCTTTTGATTGATTACTCGACTCCCTAGGGGATTTGATTACGCTACCTCTATCTGGGATTTCAGGTATGCCTTCTCCTTTCACAGGATATTTAGGATTAGGTGGTGGTGATGGGTTTTCCTTAGAAACCCCCGCTAGTTTCCCCTTCTCCTTCCTCCATATTACAAGAATTTTCCTCTTCTAAACGGCCGAGAGGTGGAATATCTGTACTTTTAAAACTTTGCTCAGCCCCTCCAGTTTTCCTGTGAACCTCAGCATGGGTTGTAGTTGGTGAAACGGATGCCTGAGGGATTCGGGTGGAGCCTCTCCTGGGTCCAACCGAAGCTTGAGATTCATATTTTTGGATGATGTCATCTATGAAAGTGTTACTCCCAGGGAGCACTGAGCCCTAGGCTTTGGAATTTTTTGGTGGGGGTTTTGGTTTTCCAGGTCCTTTCTTTTTAGTCATACACACTTTACACAAAGAAATCTAAACACCTATGCAATATCTATATATCAGCTAGGGGTAGGTGCTGGCATAAGAAATTTATCTATTTCCTGCATCGGTTCTTACCTTTCGTCTTCAATACCTCATCCTCTAGAGACATAGCCTATGCTACCTTTGACACTCTCCCTAGCAACAACGCCAAAATATTTGTCTCTAAAGATGTCCTAAAAACAACCTTAGTTTAACATTAATTTATCAACCCGAGGATTCATCTTTTATTTCAAGAATATCAACAAAGTCTATGCAGATAGCTCGTAGAGGTTAAAATCGCGTAGTTAAAGAAAATATGAGTTTATCAACAATAAGGTTTCTCACAAATTCATTAAACTTATGAAACTAAGATTTTACTGAACATGATTGAAATCTGATCTATAACGTACTTAAAAGCATGAATTGAATTGTTGGATTGATCTAATTAAGAAACAAGAATTGAATCTATGGAAAAGCTTAATAAAATGATATATTGAAGACTATCTAATCTGCTGGAAAGAAATAACTGAGTACTGTAAATTGAGAAAAGAACAATGAATGAAATGAACAACAAATGTTAATTTAGCGGAAAGGAACAACAAATACTAAACTAAGCGAAAGGGACAACAAATGTTAATTTAAGCGAAAAGGAACAACAAATACTAAACTAAGAAAAAGGAAAAGAAAATACTAATTCAAGCGAAAAGGAATAGCGCGTGTGAAAATGAGAGGAACTGTCAAGCAGTAAACTACAGCAAAATGGAATCTAGAACAACAATCGATAACATTCACAATGAAGCATCTATCTTTTGCAAGCAAACAACATGAAATTATTAACACACTCACGCATTTATCTTAATCACCACAAAGGATATTTAAACCATAAAACATAAATCAAACTGATACAATTACAGATTGAGACAGTAACTCCTTCAGACTAGGCCCTCAGTCCTCATAAGTATTGCTGCTAGAAACTCAGTATGAAAAAATGATGAAAACATTCAAAGCCTTTATTAATTCCATAATTGATCCAACATTTACAAAAGATGTTTGTGCAGAGCAATTATGAGTTCTAAATGCTTGGATAAAATTCTTAGATGATCCTTTCCAGGATCCAGTACCCTTTATATATTACAAAATATGGGTAAATTAAGCTATCCTGAGGATCGATCGCTATTACTATTTATGAAGTTTACAAAATAGAGAACCAAACTCTCTTGAAACTGCTTTGCGCCTAATATATTTAACCTCCAATAGCTTACGTATCTCCAAAATCTCTTTAGCTATCGTGGGTTTAGCAATATTTACCCATTCCTATAACAAAATCAAACAATTCCAACCATATTTTAGAATTTATAAAATACAACTCAATAATATTTCTGGAAGACATTTTAATCATTTTCTATTCTATTTTATTCCTAAGTAACAGAAAAGTCAATCGAGATTATATCATAAATCATGAGAATGAGGGAAATATTTGTACCTTTTCATAACCCAACAATCATCACAACCAATCTCTTCTTCACATATGTTTGGGTTCATTTTTGGATCCCACAAACTATTATCTCTAATCGAGATAGTAGGTTACTAAGCAATTTTTGGTCCAGTCTATGGTCAATGATGGACACCAAGATGACCAAATCGATTTTCTTCCACCCACAGACTGACGAACAAACAAACATAGTGAACATGATCATGATCGTTTATATCCTCAGGATATATAATTCCAAACATCCACACACATGGAATGGAAGCCTTCATTGTGTTCAACATAGATTTAACAGATCCCTCCACAACTCTATTGGCCACATCCCTTTTCAGGTGTGCTTGGGGTTCCAACCATTCTCCCCCATTGATGTATATCTTCCCATTGTAGTCACACATGAAGAGTCCTCCCATGCTCAAACTGAGGCTGATCAGGGAGCCAAATTTGTTGAGCACATCCAACACTTCCAACAACAAGTTCAAGATATTGTGGAGAAAGTCAATTCCAAGTACAAGCAATGCCAAAAATAACATCGGGTACCACACAAATTTCATGTCAGAAATAAGGTCTAGTTGCATTTGTAGAAAGTATGCCTCATAGGACCCCATCATAATTTGCACCCACTCTGATACGGGTCTTACACCATCACCAAGGTTGTGGGTGAGAATGTTTTTATTAAATTATTCCTCTTTTCCTTGGCTTGCACTCGGTATTTAATGTGGAACTGCTCTGACAATATTTTCCACCTCTCCTGGACACTTGTGATGCAGTCACATAGTTGGCCCCTACAGAAATCAATATTGTCTGCATCAAATAGGAGATAGTTGATCAGATCATGGTGTTGTGAGAAATATTACACTATGAATAGGCTAAGCTCCCCTTTTCACCGAGAACCCTATCTTTGGTCCAAAGATAGAAGTGAACAAGTGGTTACTACTTTCCATATAGATCTACCTCAATCAATCAAGAAAGAGAGAAAAACAATGTGGCGTACCTTATTTCGATGTTCATCCTCACTACTCCAATCCCTAGGCTTGATCTCCAATCTCCTCAATGCAAATGAAGTCCTATAAAGACTAGAAAAGGAACTCTTCCTCCTACTCTATACGATTAGACAAAGCAAATCTATCTATGAAGACTGTGTTATCACACTAAGTTTCCTTGGGTATTTTTTTTGTTTTTATCTTTATCTAAGCCCTAGATTTTAATTTTTTAAGTTCACCCCTTTTAAATTTATGTTTGTTAGGACCCCTTAGATAAATAAAGTGTTGATTCATAACTTATGTTTTGATCCTCAATTGATTTTTGGACTTAGAACCATTTTAGTTCATGGCTCAAGATTTGGTCCCCTTCATGATTCGCCACTAGGATCGATCCTTCCCACAACTAGACCAATGTGACACACCATTTTCCTCATTCATGACCTCATAGACATGACTTGTTGTCCCTGCTTACTTGTCCAATCATTTTTTAAATTGGAGCATTGCCCACTCATCAGGCATTTCCATAGCAACTTTCTCGTTCATCATGTTTCCATCACGAGTTATGATTACCACAATTGGTGTCATGTTCCTTGTTTTCAGCGCCAGGAGTTGGTTAAAAGAGACCTTCAAGATATCATATTTATGAGCCCTGGTTACGGTTTGTGATTTTGAAAAACTCAAGAGTGTTGCGTTGCGCAAACTCACAGTTCTGACCATTCGACAACGGTGCGACCAGATCTAATGCTGAGGTATATTCGGAGGCTGGGATGTTCGTGAATTCATCCTGGAATCTTTCTTAAGATTCAAACAAGTGTTTATTCCATAGGTATCCCATGTTTCCCCCTCTGCACATTAATTTTCACAAAGAATTATCTCTCAGAGTTTGGATTATCGTTCTTGCACAGTTGTGAGAGACTTTTCTTCGCATCATATCCTTGTCTCCTCTATTTTCAAACCTATGAACTTCACTACCCATATGTCAAAGTCTGATACATCCACCGGCCATAGATATTGAGCTTACATATTCTAAACAATTTATCCTCTATATACGCATTGCGCTACCCAAAGGTGCTGCTTAACCACACTGTGTCTCCCCTGCTTCCTTTGACTTTTGAGTTGAGCGTTTTTACCCATCTTCAAAGGGCCAATTACAGAGTACCCTCTCATTGTCTAAACTTTCAATACTTGCACAAATCTAAGGGAGGGATTTCCACAGCCAAGTCTTTGCTTACAAGCACTAGTCTAGTTTAAAGGGGTAGTTTTGTCCATTTGAATCTCGACTTTAGGTCCTCTTAGTCATTATTACCCTATAAGTCACAAGAACCTCTCATTCTAAGCTATGGAGACTCATCATATGAAGAAGATACACAAAGGGGGAAAGGTAGTTAGAATTGAACCTTTGGATATGCATCTTTTTGATACAAAGCCCATGGCAGGAGAAGTTTTTCAAAGAGTGGGATGCGTATATTTATGCCAGAATATGCAAAGAGGCCATTCTGAGGTTACAAGGAAGTTTGCATTACATTTTGATGGTAGGATAACCAAGGTAGGGGATATATAATTTGAGGTGACTGAGGCCTCTATTTCAACTGTAACATGAATCCCTATCACAGGTGAAACATGGTTTAAAGCCATGGCTTTGAGTTCATCCTATGCCAAAGATTTCCTTAAGCCTGAACATCAAGCCATTGATTTGTCTAAAGTTGTTCCAAGGAATCAATTGATTGAGCAGTTTGATAGGATATTGAAGATCATCCAGAGATACTTTACATGTGAAGGGAGGTTTAACACATTGTATCAGTACCATATAAGGCTTCTGCTTCATTTTACTGGTAAAATTGAAATGAATATTCCCTACTATTTGTTAAGGAGCATAGGTAAGATGTCAGACATGATTCAATACAAGTCTAAGGATGTGGATACTAACATCTTCCACTCTGGATTGAATAGAATGCTAGTCTCTGAGTAATTGGGTAAGAAAGAGATTTCATGGGAACATTTTGTTGTTGCTTCTCACTTCAAGTTGGATATAGCATCTACTCCTCAATCACAGAATGCAAGTCCTTTATCACCCACCAGTGTTGTTAAAGCATGGACCAGCAAGAAAAGAAAGGGTAGAGCTCTTGTTCAAGTTTCAGAGGTCATCAAGCAGGTCATAGGAACTGAGGAAGAAGCTTGTCATTCCCCACAGAGAGATTTTTCACCTCCTCCTCCACCAGGCTTAGAAGAGGTTCCTTCTTCTACCAAAACTATAGCCAAGAAAGGGAAGAAGCTACACTTACCCTCTTCTCCTACAGCAACCAATACCAAGGGAAGAAACCTTTCACAAGATCATCAGTTCCTAAAGAGGTTGTTGAGGAACAGTCCCTACCAAAAATGCTTGTACAAAAGAAGAAGGGTAAAGGCATTGGAAAGCCTATAAAAAGGAAAGAAGAAACCCCTGTGAAAAAGAAGAAAGATAAAAGAAAAGCTATCAAGAATCCTGATGAGACAAACAAGGAAATTCCTATGCATGTGGAAGAGGGGACCGACAAAAATCCTATTGAGACTGTGCATGTCACTACTCCACCTGACAGCCAGACATTCAAAAGATTAATCAGGCAACTTAGGGATGCTAGGAAAGAGGTGGCTGAGTTGAAAATAGAAACCATGTCTGACAGAGTGAAGATGAAAGACCTCATGGATAGCTATAGTCATACCCTTGACTTGGCAAGGTTTGTAGCAAGAAAGGCCCATCCCCTTCATAGGAAACTCCAAAACCTTTATAGGTAGAACAAAGGCTTTCAGTGTCATAACAGCAAGCTCAAGGCAGAGTTTCATCATTTTCAAGATGAAATAGCTCAAACAAACTTGAAGGTATTGGTTGAATATGCTATTGCGAAAGAGACACCAGCAGTCAAGGAAAGGATAGCTCCACTGAAGAAGCCTATCATTGCTAAAAGGAAGAAGTCTGTTGTGCCAAATTAAGATCCTCCTTCTACAAGAAAGAGTGTGAGAATAAGTGTCAAGGTAACGAAATAGTTGGCGAAAGGTGAGCCCCATTTTTTAGGATGGTTCCTTTTTGTGAGGATGACTTGTTATTTAAATATTACCTATGCCACCTATACAGGATTCTAAGTGCTTGTTGTTCAGAGTTTTGGGCTTTTTGTAAAGAGATAACTCCTTCAACAGTAAGAATGCATACATTCTATAACACTATGGCGCTACGGAATGGTCTATTTTGGTGTTTCACTGGTGTGCTACCTACAGTGTTGCCAAGCCACCTAAAGATAATGGGGTTGATACTATTCAAAGTTACTACTTTCTATGCACATGTTCAAGCTGGAGGTGTTGCGTTTTGACGACACCACCTAAATATGCACAGAGACTCATAGTGGCACTACCAAAATTCGCTACCTAATATCTAGCAAAGACAAAATTTGCACAGAGACTCACAGTGGTGCTACCTAAATCCGCTACCTAATATCTCATAGAGGCCAAAGTTTGCACAGGGGATAGGAAGGTTTGACGCTACCTTTTCTACTTGTCCTGTTTTGAAGTGCACTACCCAAAATGCTACCCAAAGAAGCTACCAACATACACCAGGGATCCAGGAGGGTCAAGCTAACAACTTTTTGGATAGCTAATGATAGAAAATATTGTAGAAAAAATAGTTGGCATCATGATGAAAACCACATGCTCCTAAAGGACACATAGCAAACAAGGAGTTGCGCAGCAAGGGTAATCAAGTCAGTTTGAAGATTGGTTTAATTAGTCACCAACATTTTTTTATTTTATAGCATAGGTTGTTAGTCAAGTTGTTAGATGAAATAATTTTTTAGATATTTTCAAGGGAAGGAGGCTAGCTCATACCTCCAGTTGTTGCCTCCCTTTTGTTATAAATAGATAGATGAAATTATTTAGTAGGTATGGATGGTTGATCAAGGCTCCCTAATACTGTAATATTTTGATGAAGTTACTTGGAACTGGCTATGTATTGGATTTAATACATTTTGGTTAATAGAAATCAACTTCTCTTTCAGCTTATTTGCTTCTGATGCTAAATGTTCATGTTTTGAATGATTCACATGAATGGTTGTGGTGATATTATGATGGATGTTTGATCATTAGATTATCATGATGTTTATTTAGCTTCCTTAGTTTCTGAACTCAAGAAGATATTGTGTTAAGAATCTTTCTTCCTTAGGATTTTTGTAGACCTGATTTTAACAGCAACCCCTACATTCCTCTCATTGAAGTCTTCCATCTATTCATACTCACTCCCAATTACTGATTGAAGTTAGCCAAGACCTTGATTTCGGGTGCATGCTAGCCCTGTTTTCTGAGTTGGAACATTATCATTTTTAGTCTTTTCCATTTGACCCCTTAAAACACTCTTACATTCACATATAACCTGATGGGTACTGGGATTTCCTTCCATGCAATCTGAAGGTGATTCCTAGTGCTAACAGACTGAAATGACATTAAAAAATAAAATGTAGATGTAGAACACATGAACTTAAAGGGAATAGGCCAAGTTTATATTAATTGGGAAGAAAAAAATAGGCACTTATAAAGCATGCTTGATCATGTTGTAAATTCTCCAAGATCTCCTTTTCCAACCCTTGCATGAAACCCTTGAAATAAATATGTTGATTCTTCTCCCAAGATCAAAGGTTTGATTTTTGAATTCTTCCCCCCTTCACCTTGGAAATACCTTCAATATATAGGCTTGAGAGGTTAAACCACTATAATAAAATGAGGGAGATGGTTGAGGATATGGCTCCTTAAGTTGGGATTTGATCCTAAGATAGAGCCATAGTATAAGAGTCTACCACAACAATCTCCTCCAAAGAGATTTGTCCCTTAGGAAAAGGTGAAAGATCCCATATTTTCCTCTAACAAGATTGGCACCCCATTTTAGTGAGAGCCAGAGCACCATTGGTGCCCCATTATCATGGAAGTGGGAGTGTTGGCGCACCCTTAACATGATTAGGGGAGCGCTATCCTTCTAAAATTCCAAAAAATGGTCAATTTTTCCAAGAAAAATGTATGGTTTTGAACCCCAAATGATTGGTTTTCTCTTCCAAACTGACTTAGGGATTGTGGAAAATGTATTTCATGGTGTCAAGGGGTTGTGACACTTAGCAAAGAAAATGTGACACTCTGTAAGGTGCATATGAAACTTGAGACAATGCATGCGATAGTTAACAAGGTGCATATGCCACTTTGCAACACTTGTGACCAATG
>ML795201.1:36938-77995 GCA_009831015.1 Picea engelmannii | reverse complement strand
AATTGAGCGGGCCGACACATTCCATCGACTCGTGACACATTGAGAAAATGTCGTGAGTTAATGAATGTGTCGCGACACATTCAAAATTTTGGAAGTTTCACGACATATTCAAAAGAAAGTTTCGGCTGAGTGAAAATTTCGGCGACACATATGACATTTCCTTTATAACATCGATATATTCAATAGTGCTTGTGACACTTAGGGTGTGACACTCAATTGTGACATTTTGGTGTGTAATAGATGCCCCCTAAAGTGTGAGGTCATAAGAGAAACTAATGGCCGAAACACTTTACAAATTCTTCAATGTAAGGGTGTTGGAGTAGGAGAATTTGGAAGAAGCTGCAACCAATCATCAATCAATATACATGTATGTTCCATTTATGAGGCAGGAATACCTATGCTCGGAATACGAGATGACTCAAAACATGGTCGTTGACCAATACACTCTGGATCCATGAAAATACTGACTAAGGATATGGCCACCAGAGATACAATGTGGATCCATACCTCCATGACATGAACTAATCGCAGCCATGAAAAATACACAGTGGAGCTACGACATGACAAAGCATAGCCACAAATCAATACAATGTGGATCTATGTGACAATATATATATCAATAACATTGCCAACATGGTGATTGTACTGAAATATTTTACATGCTCAAATGATCTTCGCCGTATCCTAGGCAAAGAACATAAACTAATGAGCTCCCAACCTAGGGTCTTCGTCCCAATCCTGAAATGGTACGAATCTAGCCATGTGAATAAAGGACTTGATATCGAACATGGTAGAAGCCACTTGATTCCCATTCATTGAGTTATATCATTAGTAAGCGTGAGGGAAATCACCAATGATGTCAATGATTCCCAAGGTACCTCTAGTACATTATAGCGGATGTGAATAAATGAGTTGAGATCGAATATTCATGGAATAATATGATCAAAGGTCAATGATGTAAACCTATTGTCAAAAGTTGGGAGGCTTTCCATTGAGGCATGCAGGTCCCAAGGTACTAATTGATTTCTAATTATAATTCCAAGATAATGTGTTGAAGTCGACAGGAAAAGACTCGTCGAAGGAGGGCCATGATGTATCCCCCATCATCGACATGAAAATGTCACAAGAAAGTGATGTAATATGGTGGATGGAATGAGTATGGACTGACAAAGGAAATGGAAACTAGTAATATTGTAGATAGATGGTTTGAAGTGAAACTTCCCTTGAACATAGTGAGGCACGACAAATGACTTGGCAACATTGACTCAACGATTACCAAGAACATAATGTGAGAACAATAAAAGCACTTTTCGACTAGAACAAAAAAACATAATGACACATGGAATTGGTATCACTCGGAGACAAGAAGATTATTCAACTGAAAGGAGAGACAAAAAAAACATGTCATGTTCAAGGGAGACAATAGATACCATAACGGATTCCAAAAAAATTGACCCACTTCCTTCAATTTTTCCCCCATCATGATTGATGAGTACCCCTTTCTTTTTTAACAAGCTTGAGGAGGGTAACAGATGCTCTATATATCTCATCCTTCGGATGAGATCCTCGTCATATGTTTAACGAACTTGAAGAAGTAAGGGTTCAGTCCCATATGGTTCATGGAGATTGGAATCACATAGGTCCTTCGATGCATAGTTTTACAAGCCCAAATAAGGTAAACTCAGTGAGTTTTCACGTTTAGAGAGTCTGAAAAGAACTTAAAGATGACTCCATGGATGAATTTTTCGTAAATTTAGTCTCCAAGCCCAAAAAAAGTGTAAAACAATACAATGGAGAACTCTTCTAATAATGCTTGACTAAAGTATTCAGTTTTTGTAATTAGTCTCGCAAGACCGAAAAAGAGATAAACTACCACTCGAAAGATTCCCTTTCAAACTTTTTAACGAGTGAAGGGAAACAAACTCACTCGACAATATTTTCATGTTTAGGGAGTCTTAAAAGAACTTGAAGGAGACTCCAAAGAGTTCTGTTTTCGTAGAGTTTTTATGAGTCCGAAAAACAGATAAAAGTATACTTGGTAACCTATTATCATTTATTAACGAGAACGAGAAAAAAAAGACTAAGCTCATTCTAGAAAAGACTACTACGATACGATGGGAACAACCCCCAAGCAAGGATCACTCCTAGAATCATGTCTCTCTAGAGGTATTTTTCTCCTAGCCTGCAAGGGAGAATATAATGGCTTTGCTCCAACATGATGTCCAATAGTTACAGAAATTCCCCCCAAGTGTTACTTTCTCTAACGACTCTTCTTATTTCCTCATTTAGGCGTCTGGCTACTAATAGGAATATTTTCACTGGGTGGAGGAAAAGAAGTTTCAAGTACTCGATCTTGAGTGAGACTCGATTCGAATGGAGGGGGGTATGTTTCACTTTTTAACGAGCTTGACAGAGACGATGAACTATGTTCGTAAGCGTATGTTTCATTTTTTAACGATCTTGCTATAGGAAAATAAATATGCTTGTCAAGACCAGGTACTACCAAATGATCAAGTGATTGTCGCACTTGAGTTGAAATCATATTTAACATGGAAACCTGCGTGGTGGCAGGAGTGGGAAAAGGAAAAACCCCTATGAGTGAGGAATCCTCAAGAAGACCTACTCCTACAATCTCAAGACTAGATTGTCCTAAAAAAGGAATATTATTTGTTGCAACATTGTGGATATATGGAGTTATATAGTCAAGTTGGTTGATAGTGACAATTTTTCCTTGATGGGGAAATTGTAAAATACAAAACAATGAATATGCGACAACAATCATGGCATATAACCAACTATGACCAAGTAAAAAATTGTAATCCAGGGGTGAGTCAACCACTTCGATATCAACCGAAATGGTCTTACCCTTCAATGTCATAGAGAAATATTGCAATAGTCCATGAGGTTGGAAACCACGTTCATGAAACACTTTCAGGGTGATAGGAGATGGGGTAAGTCTAAGTGAACCAAGGGCTCTCCAACAAGGCAAAGACATGAAACAGGTGGAGGCTCCCTCATCCAAATAAATGCGATGGATGTTCTTTCGACCAACCAAAATTTAAATTTGGAATGCTAAGTCGTGGGAGGCCCTCTTCTTAAAATAATCCATATTAAATGTAATCAGATTTGACTCGTCTATATCCATAGCTCCAATGGCTGACAACAGGGTTCTATGTTGACTTGGACAATGTTGTAGAGCTTTGAGGACTGACATAGCATGAGACGCTTGCTCCAAATCTTCAAAAAATTTGTAGTTTTGGGCAGTGTGGACATTTGGATTAAATGTCACTTTTTGAATTGTTCTCTTAGGCGGGTGAAACACTGCATCAAACATTGGCTTCTCAATATGAAAAGGACTGGAAGATGAAAGAGGAGTGGATGTGGAGGGATGATCGATATCCTTTCCATTAGTTTGATCACCTAGAGGAGTGTCATAAGTATTTGTTCAAGTCGTTACATTAACCTCATTAAACATGTACACCTCAGAGGTGCTCGAGGAAGCATCCCCATGGTGGAAATGACCTGCATTGCCCCCTTATAGAGGGGTAATAGTTTGTGCAACAAAATGCTGCCACTGAACCAGTTGGGAGGTATCCTTCATAAATTTAATGACTTCCTCACAATGAGGGAAGTCTTTCGTGTAGTGTTATTCCTCAAAAATCATGCAAGGAAACTTAGCCTTCCTATTCGGTTGAGTATCAACAGTCTTTGGAGTATCCTACTGGTTAGAATATTTCTTGGATTTGACCTTGTTTTTCTTCTTACCTCTTCGTTGTTGAGATGAATATGATTGGACCGCATTCACCTTGGAGTTTTGAGCAAGAGTGAAAGTAGTTGTGGTGTTAAAAATGAAAACTGGTTCCAAAGCAGGCCTTGTCGGATCGTTAGAAGAACGAGGAGCATCATGAAGGATAAAATCGTAAAGCGTGTCAGACTAGGAGTATACCAAGTCCAAATACTACACATGGCTGATAGCATACTCCTCAGTAACAACATTTCTCATAGAAAAATCACGGGAAATGGGAGGTAAGATAAACCTTGTAAACCAATCTGTGAGGAGTTGGTCTAGAATTGGAGCTTTAATCAACTGTCTTCATCACCTCCACTCATAAATATGATCAGATATGTGGGTGGAAGACGATTGTTGGAGTGGGGTAAAAATATTTGTAGTGGTATCGTACCATATAGGAAACTAAAAATGCATCAGGAAAGCCATGGAAATAGAATTAAATTCAACAAAGGTGTTAATTTAAATTCAACTCAATATACCATTTCGCTACTACACCTATAAGTGTTCTCTGAAAAAGTCTTAGGCGAATGGAATCGTCCATCAAAGAGTTTTAAGAACACCATAAATGGAAAGTCATAACATGATTGTTAGGATCTTCCCCATGTTTTTCATCGAATTTTGGAATGTCGGTTGCTAATTTGGGAAGGATGGCGGGCCAAAATAGGGCATGTTGAATGGGATCATTTCTCAAATGGCAGATCTAACGTAGCCAAGAATGTAAGTTTTCAGTTGGCGTGTCGATACTAGTGATAACCATATGGCATGGAAACACCAGTAGGACCAAATCCAAGTTGTGGCAAGATGACAAAACTAGATGGTCCTCCCATGTATGGTGGTTTCTTGGGTTGTCCACCTATGTAAGGTGGTTGTCTTAGTTTTCCACCCATGTATTGTGATGGAACAAATGGACCTCCTATGTACTACAATTGACCTGATGGTCACCCCATGTATGGTGGTTGAATGGACTATTTCGTTGGAATCATGGGGTTTACAGATTGATAGGGAAAAGTTCCTTGTTGAGGAATGCCCATCGGATTGGGTGGACCCCACAAAGGGTTAGCAACTCCTAGAAATGGATGTCCAGGATATAGGCTAGTGGTAGTAGGTATCGAAGGACTTGCAAGAACAACTTTCCCCTAGGCTTTTTGATGTTGCAACCATGTAGGTTTCCCCCTAGTAAAACATTTCCCTCCAACTGAAGGTTTCCCCCCAGCTAAAGGTTGGCCTCCCATTGAAGATTGACCTCTAATGTATGGTGTAATAATATACAATGGTTGATATGGAGGCTAAGTATCTTATGTAACCATGTTTGTTTGAATGATTTGATTGTTGTCCATTTGAACGATATAACGACCAAGTAAATCAGTTGGTGTGTGCATGTGTGGAAAAAGTGAAGCATGAATATTACCTGACCCATTTGCAAAGGGAGATGTATGCACAAATGGTCAATTCAGGGTTACCTGGGTCACCGATATTTCCAGTAAATATGAAGCACCAGTAGTAGCAACTAGAAGAGTTGTGGATAAAGACAAGTTCCCAAGTCCTTCAGGAAAACCAAAAAATGACGGGTTCATGCCAAAATATTGTGTAGTGGTGGAACCAAGCGGAAAATTGTAAAATAGGCATCAAAATATCTCATAGATGGTGGATCAGTGAGTGGTTGGACGAGTGGCTCAGTAAAAAGATGATTCACGTAATATGAAAGGATTTATACAAAGGTTGTGACAGGTTCTTCTATGTGTTGGCCACTTCTAGAAGCTACACTCCCAGTCTCGAAAGTTTGATCTTTAATCATTCCTTCATAAGAAAAATTCTGTTGAGGTTCCTAAAAATTAGGTTCCATACCTTGTATACTGTGAAATATTTGATCCTAAGGCCATTACGAAAGTCAAAGAAACACCCTCCTAAGAAAACTAAAACAAATCAACCAAGCAACAATAGAATCAAGGATCTTTCGAAGACGGGATATCAAGATGCCAACGAAGAAATGAGAAGCATTTAACCCGACCTCCACATAACAACCCTTCTCGGTAAAATCAACCCATGCTTTCAGGAGATCACCCTATAAGGGTACTGAGAGTGTGATACGACATCTTCCCAATGTACTGTGGGAATCCCCCCGCAATCACCTCTATAGATACCTAGGAAAGGCCACTAAGCATACCAACTCACAGTTAGCCTATAGATAGGTATAGTCGACAGTCGAGACTGAACGTATGGGCAGGATATCAAAGTCTGAAATTATTCCAGAGGACTAAGGACAAGTGGACCAGTAGACTCCAGAGGACCTTGAATGGATTCAGATTTCACGAACTACCGAGACCAAATGATTCAATGGAAATTCAGGAAGAACCCCTAGTATACACTCATTCCACTACGATTGGTCAAGCTCTGGAGGGGTAATATATGTTTATTTTCCACACATGACCTCGTGTTTAGCCCCTGTGTGAGAGGGGTTTCCAATCTATGCTTTTACGAAAGTTTGATTTGTTCACTCTTTAGTGCTCTACAGCCTGTTTAGTAGTCTTGGACAAGTTACTCACTTTTCCTAGTCCAAAGACCCTAATCCTGTGCTACTTATGGTGTGCTAAAACCAAAAAATGTTCTAGTTGATTCTATTAGCACGTGGTTGATTTTAACATATTTTACTCATAAGTTTCAAGAAGATGAAATTGACGATGTGTGAGAGAATCAAATCCAATAGAAGTAGAAGTATGAGATGCAATTCGTTCTTTTTGATGAATTCTATGTATGGTAAGGAGAGGATTTCTATTCTTCTTAACACAATAAAGAACTCAAAACAATGCAACTTTTCAATTTCTAGGATCAAGATGATGCCAAAATATGAAGAAAATGTTTCTGAAAACCAAAATGCACATGAAAAACTAGCTCTTTTTCCAAACGTGTACCAAAACAAACTTCCTAGAGAATGGAAAAAAATTATTTTTTTGATTATGTATGCAAGGATATATGAAAACTTTTATGTGTCTTAACTTTCAAGTGAAATGAAAGGAAGCTATGTTTGACACAAATAGGTACGAGGAGAAAAACAAATCAAACAAAGTGGACTAAAAAAATCATGAGAACTGAAAGAAACAAAGTGTCAAATAACTTGTTCAATCAAGGACTCAAAGATGTAAAAGAGAAAGAAGACAAACACTCATGAAAATCCTCAAAGCATGAGAAACAAGAAAAATTATTCAAGGTTGGGTTGTGGTAAATAAGAGAGTCTTAATCGTCAGAAAGCGAGATGTTTCAAATGAGGACAAAAAGGCTCAAAACCAAACAAAGTTTGCAAACCCTAGTTGATGAAAACTATTAAACAATCAAGCGATCTAAAATCTTTCTGAGACGAACATCAGAGAACTCAAAGGAAGGATGAACCAAGGGATATTGTTAACCTAAGGGGACTACAACTAGGAGAGATTTAAAAAATCAAGAAGGAAAAAAAACTGAGTGATAAATCTCAAATTCTTAATCAAACAAAGTCAAAGACAAACCAGGAGTCTCTAGAAAAAAATCCCCTCAAAAGAAGACTGAGAAAAGCAAGGTAGAAACAAGAAAAAACACCTAAAAGAGGAGAATGGTGCCCTTGTTACCAAAGGAAAAGGGCGCTATGGCATCACCTAAGAGGCTTAGTGGGAGCTCCATTCATCCAATGGCACCCTGGTATGAACTACAGGGGAGTGTTGATTTCTAAAAAAATATCGAAAATGACTTCTAACAACTCAAACTCAGTAGACAGTCAGTCAATGGCTCTATAAGGTCTTCAAATAAGAAGAGGGAAGGGGAAATATATCAAAATGACACATCAAACAAACAATCTCTAATAATAATCAAGGATTCAAGATGAAACAAAGGAAAGACTAGTCAATGTCCATCCCCAGCAGAGTCGCCATTTTTCTATTGTGATAAATCTTACCTTGCGGATAGGCTAAGCTCCCCATTAGACCAACACCCCTATCTCTAGTCCAAAGACAGAAGTTAAAAAGTGGTTACTACTTTCCCTATAGATCCAACTTTATCAATCAAGAAAGAGAGAAGAAGAATGTGGTGTACCTTATTGTGATGCTCATCCTCATTGCTCCAATCCATGGGCTTGATCTCCAAGTTCCTCAATGCAAATGAAGACCTGCAAAGACTAGAAAAAGAATTGTTCTTCCTAGTCTATATGATTAGACAAAGAATATATTTCTATGAAGACTAAAACAACAGTAGACAAGCAAATGTAGATGTAGAACACATGAACTTAAAGGGAATAGGCCAAGTTTATATTAATTGGAAAGATAAAAAGAGGCACTTAGAAAGCATGCTTGATGATACAGTAACTTCTCCAAGATCTCCTCATCCATACCTTGCATTAAAACCTTGAAATCAAAATGTTGATTCTTCTCCCAAGATTAAAGGTTTGATATATGAATTATTCCCCCCTTCACCTTAGAAATACCTTCAATATATAAGCTTGAGAGGTTAAACCACTATGAACAAATGAGGGAGATGGTTGAGGATATGGCTCCTTAAGGTGGGATTTGACCCTAAGATAGAGCCATAGTATAGGAGTCGACCAAATAACCTCCTCCCAAGAGTGTTGGCCCTTATGAAAAGGTGGAAGATCCCATATTTTCCTCTAACAATATTGTCACACCCTTGTAGTGAGAGAACGAGCACCATTGGCGCCCCCTTAACATGGAAGAGGGACTGTTGGTGCCCCCTCAACATGAGTAGGGGAGCACCACTCTTCTAAAATGCCCCAAAACGGTTAATTTTTCCAAGAAAAGGTATGGTTCCAGACCGCAAATGATTGGGTTTCTCTTCCAAACTGACTTAGGAATTGTAGAAAATGTATTTCATTGTGTCAATGGGTTGCGATACTTAGAAAAGAGAATGCAACACTTTGTAAGTTGCATACGAAACTTGAGACAATGCATGTGACACTTAACAAGGTGCATACGTCACTTTGCGACACTTGCGACACTTAGGGTGCAACACTCAAGTGAGACATTTTTGTGTGTAACACATGGACACCAAGATAAAGGAAATCCACCATCAGACTATCAAACTCCATCAGGTCTTTAAATGATCCAAATGGATCTAGAAAGGCCTAAAAATCAAAGTTCTCATAATTTGATGAAACCAATGCCATCGCGTCGGGCTGGTCATGTTGATTTTGACCTTATATTTTTTTCCAAAAATCGACAACGTATGTGGAAGTTATCGTGATATGAATATTAGGTCAAACAGGTAAAAAGGTCAAATTCAACAGGTCAACTTCAATCGATGACGTCAGCAGTACTTCATGATGATGTCACCATGATGCGTGGAAGCACCAGAGGCTGACACGTGGCAGGTGTTTTGGGCATTTTTGGGTGTTGTTGTGGCAATGACGTGGACTATATGGACTGACATGTGGTAGTCGTACAATGACATGGCAATAGTACAGATGACACGTGGTAGGTGTTTTTGGCATTTTTTGTGTTATTGTGGGGTTGACATGGACTGTACGGACTGACACGTGGAAGTCGTATGATGACATGGAAGTCGTACGAATGACACATGGTAGGTTCGTACGTTGATGTGGGATTCATACGAATGACATGTTTTATGGCCATATGATGATGTAGCAAGGTCGTATGGATGACACGTGGCATGGTCATACGATGATGTGACAACCGTACAAATTACACATGGCAGGGTCGTATGATGATGTGGCAGTCATAAGGATGACACGTGGCAGATGATTGTGCAACAGTGACATGGATTGGGCCAATGATGAGATAACACATGTCCCAATGAGGAGATGACATGTGGAACCTTTGGCAAAGCCAAATCTGGCAGTTTCTTCCAAATTTGGCGGTTCCACCAAATCTGGCAGAGATTTTCTAAATCTGGCAGAATCTCGCTAAATCTGGCTAATTTTCTCTAAATCTAGCTAATTGTCGCTAAATTTGGTGGAGTCTGTCTTATTTAGTCGGGCATGGAAATCGAGAAAAAATAGTTTTTGGCACACAAATCAAGACTTTAGACTATACGGATCTGACAGAGTGCAACATTGGGATTCGTGTCAAGGGGGGGCCCCAAGGAACTATCCAGAAGCAGGTCGACTTTATACTCAAAAGTTGCAGAATTCGAGGGGAGTCTGAATATGGTTTTTTTTTTGCATTCGAGTATCTAAACAAAAAAGTGCTTCCAAATCCCAAGGTGTCGAGCCAAGCATAGCCGACTTCATACTCAAAATCTCATAGTTTCTTGTTCCAGCTCATGGTGATGTATGTTTCTGTCCAAAAGTTGCACATCTGAAAGGTGGTTTCAGAATCTGTTATGTAGGCCTTTCTTTTGTATTATTTAAGAATTGAATATTAATAAGAATCCTTCCCCACTAAGACAAAGGCCCGAAGACGTAGGCAAACTTGTGTCAAACTCTATTAACAATCTTGGTGTTATGGTTTGTTGTTTTTACTTCTTATATGGATGAAACATTATTTCATTAATATTCTTATCTTAATTACTAAATGGTAAATCAACTCATGCATAAAATTAACCATAGTCTTTAAAACATCAATTACGAATCATTAAAGCGGGGCAGTTTCTTCATCAGGGAAAGTCGATCACCAGGAGTCAGATTCATCAAACGTTTCCTCATCTAATGCAGGCACTTGATGCAATGGATACCATTTCTTCCTAAGGGGGGAGGAATGATCCAAGTGTATATCGGTGGCCGCCCACCTATTCCATTCGCTCAAAGACTAGTTTCCATTTTGGCAGTTTTTTTACAGCTTTTTGGGTCCCAAACTTTCGGGTTCTCTTTGAGATCCTAAACGAAGTTTTTTAGGCTCGACGATGCTTATAATATAGTTAGGGGAAGATATTAGATTGAACTAAATATGTACTTCTTGGTTATACCTATCCAATGGTGTATCAAGTGCCCCAAACGAAGATCGTATGAAAAAGTTATGCCCTTGGGAAGTTGACGTATCAACTACCCCCATCGGGGCCCACAAACCTTTTGGTGTTTCATATCCTGTGGTTAGGGTTTTGGATGTCTAGGGTTTTCTCATTTATATTTTATGTTAAAAATACCTTTTGAGTCTCATTGTACTTAGCTTATTGTGAATGTGTGTAATCGACACATCTCTTCTCAGAGATAAGGTACCACCATTCTAGCTAGCTTGTATTTTTGTACTTTATAGTCTTTTGTATTTAAGAGATTCTCGGAGGCTTATGTGATGATTAGGCCGGAGAGACTAGATGCTTAAGGCTAGTGAGCCTATTTTTGTATATCTAAACACTCATATCATTAATATATATACATCGATGCATGTAGACTGACCAAGATAAAAGAGTATGGGGGACTAAGCTCCAATAGGAAGGGAAAGGGAAGGGCTAAGAGACCAAGGAAAAGGGATAAACTTGAAGGATTAAATCTAAAAGGAATATTATACTATTATTTCCTAAAGACTATGGTGAGGATAATTTTTTTATCCTAAGTCTCATGGAAGAGGGAATGAATCCCAAGTGGAGAGAAACGAGCTCCAGGAGAGCCATGTGTCAATCAAGGCGCTTGCAAATATAGGTGGGGGAAAAAAGTTTGTTTTTCCATCTTTCCCCATTCACTCATGCACTCACGCATTGAGCCCTCCTCTCGATCATCGACCTCTGCATTAATCATGTACCTATGGAACCTGCAAGAATTTTGAGCTATCCCATACTTTTCATGTGAAGGACAATGCACCTGTACCTTTCCTGAGCCTATACTGTGCCTTAATAGTTTTTTGTTGCTTCCAACGCAGTTCCTTTCCTGAGCGTAGTTTGTTTCCATCATATGTTCTATATCCTAGCTTTTTTGCTGCAATCACCCTTACTCATTTGACTTAGGAGTTGGACTAAAGAAGTAGGTTGCCAGGCTTGTGGGTTTGAAGAGATGGGTTGTCAGGCCCATGGATTGAAGAAGAAGATTGTGAGGCATGTAAGAAACTCTCTCTATGTGAGAGAGGTTGTCGGAGAAGTGAATTTATTAGAGGGAGTCCCACGACAACTATAGTGTTCTGAGAATTCATGTTTGGCCTATTGTTGAAGCCCTGGAAGGGAAGTGGGGCAGCTGAAGGAATGTTGAGCAGAGAAGGGGAACACTTCCTAGGGTGGGACATGCATGTGGGGAATGAGAGTTTGTAGTCTAATAGTGAGATTTGGATCCTAGGATGAAATCCTTCCTATGGACTGTGCAACTTCCACTTGTCTCATCCTAGCTTAGAAATCTCTTTTACCCGGGTGGAGTTTAGTCTTAGCTCGGGGGTAACCCACTGTTGAGAGTGATGAGTAGTGTGGTCTAAGGCTAGGAGGTTCATGGAACATCTTCATGCAATTGGTGTTCTTCTATAAAACGATAAGAACAATTTATGTGTATTGCATGTATATGTTGTATGTATAGGCTTGTTGTTCTTTCTGCATTAATCTATGTATTAGCATAAAGTTATTGTTTGTTTAAGTTTTATATGTATGATGTTTCACAATATTTTTGTGGGGCATAGCCCAAGAAGTCTATGGCTGGGTATGCTACAAAATTGGTATCAGAACTTAGTAAGAGTGGTTTTATGGAGTAGCATGGCCCGACCTGGGTGGTTGGGGATGTTACAATATGGTATCAGAGCTCCATTTTTCAACACTAAGTCGGGATGGGTTGTGTAAGTGGAAATTGAAGCAAGTTTTTCACAGAAAATGGTGTTTAAAAAAGACAAATTTTGAGTTACATAGCATCCATGAGTGCCAAGAAGGCACTGAGAGCACACCTTGATATTGTTTGAAATCTCGAGAGGTGTAGTGAATCAACAAACCACAGTAACCATGGTTTTAGGGCCACAAAGTTAAGATTTAGGCCATCAAATATGTTCAAGAGAAGGAAGATCCTTCACAACCATCAAATATGGGAAAGTAGTGTAGTTATTAACCTTCAAGTCCTTCGTACTTCGTTGCTTCGACAAATTTTACGATTTTGACAAAATGAGGAAAAATACCTGAAGCTCCGAAGTCCCGGAGTGGATCTACATTATAGATCAGTTGGAAGAAGGTAGACCATTGGAGCCCCGAGTGGTTTGGTAGTTCGACACTCCGAGGAATTTTGTTTGTCATTGTGCGGATGCAAGAGTTCCCCAAAGTCCTGAACTAATCCAGACTATCCCTTAACTGGAGACACATGTCCACAGATTAGACTGTTCATAATTTCAACGTCTGAAAGTTTGGGGTTGAGTTGGTGATCAAAGCAAAAAAATCCTCCGAAGCCCGAAGTTTCGAAGTCCCGAAGATCTTGGGAACACCTGTTTGGAAATTCGATGTTCGGGTGTTTTGATGTGCTCTGGTATAGAATTTTCCGAATTCTCGGAGCCCCAAAGTCCCGAAGCTCCGAGAAACAATTGTTTGGAAGTTCAACATTCGAGAGTTATAAAGTATGTTGGTATGGAATCATCCAAAGTCCTGGAAATTTGGAGTGATGTGGTCTGCTGACATCACCTAGGGTGATGTGGACCTATTCGAGAGATCGAAAGTTCGACGTTCGGATGATGTGTTGTGTTAGGATGAGAAGTCCTCCAAAGTCACGAAGCACGAGAGTGACGTGGCCTACTGACGTAACCTTGGGTGACATGGAAACACTTTATGCTTGCCACATGTCATTGTGTTTCATGTTTTTCAAAGACCTGTTGTGCCAATTGGAACTTGACATGTGTCACTGTTGTTACAGACTAGCACTAAAGGTTTTATCATGCATGTATAAATGACCTAAAGATTCTTACTTTTTACCATCATCCCATGCATAGACCCCCATTACTCATATGTAAATACAAGGCTCAAGAGATTAAGTTGACATACCTTATTCTTCGTGTTTGATGTTGATCCATTTTCGTGCTTGGTCATTCTTTGACTGAAACTCTCCTCCCAATGCAGACCTGCATTCGCTAAAGACAAATAAAAAACTCCACATGCATTTGATCTATGAACTAACGGTTTAGATATTTAATCAATCATACAATCAATATTCCAATAATGACAATCTCATATGGTGGGACGGGAAAATAATTTTTTTTATTAACTTCACAATGATACCTTACAATGATAAAGTTGGCTACTGCTCCTCGATCCTGGTCCTGGGCTCTTCTTCCACTGTCTTCCAACTGATTTGCTCTATAATTTTCTTTGCATGAGGATGCCTAAAGGTTGGGAAAAAGAGAATGCTCAATCGAGTATAGTTTCCTTACTATGATTCTCCTCTTCCAAATGGGACCCCTACCCCTTCTTTTATATGTTAGAAGGAGCTAGGTATTTGGTCGAATGTCCGGCCATGCATGGTTGAAAGGTTTAGTTAACTTACCCAAAGTTGTGTGTTCCGTCAGCAACTTTCCTTTTTTCGTTCTTTTGTAGGTACACGTGGGTTGTCTTGGGTCAGCTAGCGTGTACACGCGTGCAGTAATGGAGCAGGGCACGTGGGCCTTTATAAAAGGGGTTTTTAAGAAGAGTTGTTCAACAGTGTTTTGGCAAAGAAGGAATCTGAGATGGCATGATGCCAGGTAAGCATGTCTGGTGCAAATTAGGGTTATAACATATTCCCCCTAATGTGTGAGGCCAGAAGAGCATCTGATGGCCGAAATACATTAACAATCTTCACCGATGTGTCGAACAAGTGAACCCAGGGACCATAAATTGGGAGGTGTCATCTACAAAATAATAATTGTCTCACTGAGGCGGGCATACCCATGCTCGGGATAAAATAAAATCATGGCTACCAATCAAATACACTGTAGATCCATGTCATATAACTATAAAAAGTGTAGCCGCGAACAATACATAGCAGAGCTACATCTCGAAATCAAAAAGATATACATGTAGAGTATCCATGTTCTAGAAGTTGATAAGGCTTGATGGCTGGAGATGAGATCTTCAGAGCTCAAGCAACAACTTCAAAATCTTCAAAACTTGGGTAGGATTGTAATATGAGTGTATGACTTCACTACCCAGAGGTCTTCGACGGCTCGTCGGTCATGGACTAGAGAATCTTGATGATCAAACTGAAGGCTTCATTGATTTCGAACAAAGACTTGATTGGACATTCGGGATGGTCGGGCATGAGGGAAAGAAACAAACTGTAGATGGGTCGACTCAGGCTTGGTAAAACTTCCCTTGGAAAATAACACGAAAAATGATGAGACTCAGGCAGCATGGCATTAGCATAAGTTTACGAGGCAGGAGGCAACGAAAAATCTTCATATGTTTGGAATAATAACCAAACGGAGGAGGACATAGGTCTACGTAGCGAGAACAACTTCCTAAGGTCATATTAAATCCCAGTGTTTGACGAACAAACGGACAAATATGCTTTATCCAAGGGTGACTCATTGTGCTGCCAATAAAAAGAAAATACTTTTCCCTTCCTCTTTTTGGTGTTTATTTGATTTTTTTTGTCTTTTTCAATAATTTTGGAAAAATAATAAAAGAATGATACATTACAAAGGAGGGATGAGTGTTGAAAACATACAAGTTCGAGGCGTAAGGACAAGACTGATGTTCAAAGTAAGGATACTCGGGAAAAATCCTCCAGGGGCAAAAGGTGTTAAGACGCAGAGGCAACGTGCTACAGGGCTTGCGTATAAGGCATGCTTCAGACGGTTCAGTTGAGAGCAACATGGAGCTGGCATTAGGCCAAAGATGCGGGTATGCAAATGCGATTAATAAAACACACAATGGTAACGTCCTTCGATGTAAGTTTAACGAGCTCAGAGAAGGTAAGCTTGGTGGTTTTTCATATTTAGAGAGTCTGAAAAAATGTAAAAGGAGACTCCACTAGGGTACCTTTTTCAAAGGTAGTCTAGTCGGTTTGAAAAAGGGGTAAATTAGCACCGAAAATATGTCTATTCAAAACCATTTTAATAAGTGTGATAAAGACAAGATCACTAGACCATTTTTTTCATTTTTAAGGAGTCTGAAAAAAGCTTAACTATGGACTCCGTCAGGAATGTTCTTCTGGATCATTTTAACGAGTGTGAAAGAATAAGGTCACTCGACGATCTTTTCAATTTTAGGGAGTCTGAAAAGAGCTTAACTATGGACTCCGTGGGGGTTCATTTTTCATACATTTAGTCCCTCAGGCCCAAAAAAGGGTTAAAATGATACCTAAGGGTACTCTTCTAGAGAACTGAAGTTCCTTAGAGTATACCTTTGTTCGTACAGTTGACCGTCTGGACCCAAAAAGGGGTAAACTACCGTTGGATAAACGTGACTTCAAATTTCAGTTTAACGAGTATGAAAGGCCACAAGATCGCTTGACAATCTTTTCATGTTTAGAGGGTCTGAAAAGGGCTTAAAAGAAGACCCGTTATGTTCTGGGAGTCCCATGGGTTAGGTCAAGAGTCATGCAAATGAGGCTCAAACGTGTAATCAGGAAAAACAAAAAGGACTCTCGAGCCTACATTCATTAGTGACAGCATGGACACCATAATGCAACCAGGATCTACCTAGGGCATCCATGTTCCAGTAAGCTCTACCACCAAATTGCGACACTTCTAAAGCAGCAATGATGGTTCTGTGTCGCAACCTAATGGGATTGATCCTATGGAAAAAGGATAAAGACAACGAGATACAAAAGTAGGGGTGGAAACCTAACCTATATGCTCAAGTTGATCATCTGAGGTTTTTCCCACGGATCGTCAAAAGTGACCCAAAACTCCAAAAAATGTCCTGATACTCGATCATAACCTTCCAAAGCAACTCCTGAATCACTCTAAATGGTTTTCAATTTAAATAAAATGATAAGGGGGGGGGGGAAGTGACAAAGAGGGGCCAAAAAGTCTATAAATAGAAGTTGGCAGCTCATTATCACCATTGCTGATTTGGAAATTGACTCTAGAGCAAAAAAAACCCTTTGATAAAAGTGGTGATTCTGGGAGGTACAGTGGACGAAACGACCATCCGTCTGGACCAAGTAAGTATAAACTACCTCCCTTTTCTTTGTAATTCTTTATTTGCTCCTTTAATTTGGTTTCTTGGGGGGGCGTCGACCTTTAAAAGGTCGGCCCTAGGTCCACCCAGGTTATCCTATGACAGCCTACGTGTACACTCGCTCTGTCTAATGTCAGAGCCCGTGTACACGTGACTATCATCACAACAGCCCACGTGGACCCTCTCATGAGTGCAAAAAGGTTTAAAAAGCAAGGCCGAACCCTCTGAAAAATTTCCCATGTGCAAGATGTATGTGCAATGGAGAGAACGAGAGCATGAAGATATCAGTGCGCTAGTTGGGGAAGACCCTAATGTTGTGGCAGTGTTAATGCAATGTGGTTTGCTCAAGTTTTTCCTGTGTCCTTTCATGAGAGCACAACCTAGGCTACTGAATGCCTTGGTTGAATACTGTCACCCTGATGCAAAATCTTTTATGTTAGAGGCGCAGTCACTGGTGCCCACTACAGAGGACATATACTTTTTGACTGGCCTCTCTAGGAGAGGGGAACCAGTCAATTTCTGGACATTTCCTTTGGGGCCTCATAACATATTGGAATTGATAGGACTTTATTGTGAGGCTGGTACAGACCGATCAAGCTCACAGGTGCCCACAAGCAAGATCATAGATTTATCACTACAGGCGAATGTGTTTCTTATTGGGCAGATGACTGGTTCTGTGGCTCTACATCAAGCGTCCCATGCACAGATGAACTGTGCAGTCTAGTGCTTAAATGCAAAAATATTTGATTGGAGCACTACACTGTTGGATTGTATGAAGAGGCAGCTGACAGATTGTCGGTTGTGGACGCAGAGGAACTTCGAGTTCGGGACAATTCTATGCTCTTTCTTCTTTGAAAGAGTTCCTAGTTTCAGTCCTCGAGTGGTGGTACGAGGATATCATGCCTCTCTTCCTACAGTTTGTAGATGGGCAGTGTTGTTGCCATGACAGGGTGGTGCATCTGGCAAGATCTCATATAATAAACCAGACTCAGAGTAGACTAGCTCAAGCTATTGACCTCTCATGATGGCATCTTCTTCGGAAAACACTCCCGACGTCGTGACATATTTGGATAATTGTGGGACTAAAGACTTAAGGAACCACTCGAGAAGGAATGCTGGTGGGACTGGCACCTTAATTAAACTCTTTCAGCGTCTCCATTCTCGAATGTGATCAAAGATATGGTCCGCTTTTGTATGTGCGAAATTGGCCAACAATTTTGTGCCAGCGTCGTATCTCACAGGTAATTGGAAATGGTTTAGGAAAGCCATTGCCAATTTTCCAAAGGAAGAGTATCTTGAGTGGTCGAGCTCAATGTACCATTTCGTGGCACTCCCAATGAGAGTACGTTGAAACAATCGCAACTGTACGTAGTCATCTTTCAACGAGTTAGATGAGCACCAAAGATGGAAGGTGGTCACATGATCTCCTGGATATTCATTAGGCTTGGCTTCAAACTTTGGTATGTCCGAAGGAAACTTCATTGGCATAGGGAGCCAATACGGATCATGATAGATAGGTTCATTCAACAACCTTTTCAAGTCTAGCAAATGCAAGGTTTCCAGGAAAGGTAGTTTGGGTTGTTGGTGATAACCATGGAAAAAAGGACCTAGAGTTTGACTGGCACCAGGTTGCCAGGAAAAGTTCGGCTGTTGGCCTGGGTTCTGGTAAAAACCATGGCCATGAACAACGTATGGATTCTGCGTGTGAGGAGACATCATCGGTTGATTCCCAAAATAGAACGTAGATGGTTGGGCATGCATTACATTTGGAGGACTTTGGGAAGGGTTGCCCCATGCTGATCCCATGGGCATATGCATAGTACCTTGTCCGGGGTTCCATTGGTTGTGAAAATAATTGCCCCATATTGACATTCCTGATGAGGGAACTGATCCCTGCCAAGAATTCCAAGGTCCTGGTGTGGAAGAAGTTCCAAGGTTTGCCCCCTGTGTAGGAATAGTACCCTGTATAGGAATAGGTTGTCCATAACTTGGGTTGCCCCCAGTCGGGAAAGCAACTGATGAGAAAGCGTTGTTACCAAATGCATTGAACAAAGAAAAAGGTGTCGAACCTACCGGCATATTATGAGCGGGTGGTCCTTGACTCCCTCCTCCAAATAAACTATGGTGTGTGGGTGGCCCGGTGGATTGCTGGTGGGTGCCACCGAGTGAAGGGGACGAAGGAGGTATATGACCTCCCCCATAAGGAAAATCATTAAAAGGAGCTGAAGTGCCCCCCATGTGTCCTTGCCGAGGAGTGTTAAAGTTCCCTACCCCTAGACCTAAAGTCTGTGAAGTGGAGTAGGAAAGTACAAGATTTGTACCTGAGCTAGGCATCCCGTATGAGAACGGAGGGCCTGTCGCACTCGGTGTGAAAGGGGTCATGGACACTGCCATAGATGGGATGGGACCACTATTCGAGGTAGAGGTGCTCGAGACCATGGTGGCTCGAACTGGTGATGGTGGGTTAGGAGGTGGAAAATCCCCTATGGTGACAACTGTAGTGGGAATTGAAGAATTCCCAGAAGAAGTGACAACATTTGTTTCCATTGCTGCATGTGACATCATCTGGCACTTGTAAGGGTGAATCGGTACGATGATGGGTGCTAAAAGATCATTGGTTGGAGTTTCGGATGGACCAAGAGATTTCGCTCCAAAGTATAAAACAGTTGTTTCCTCCGGATGTTGGTCGGGTTTAATTTCTTGTGACACGGTTGCTTCAAAAGACCCTTGTTGGTCTAGCTTTCGCCTTAGTGGTGGCGGAGGTGGCTCTAGTGTAACTGGTGATAGGCCCATAAGACTTCGTGACTGGCGGAGCTCGTGATCCTCCACTATGTGAGAAGATCAAAGACACACTAGGGCTTTCTATTCGTTCAAAAAAACACACACACTAAAAAGGTCCCTCCAAGATAAAACAAACATTAAACTAGTTGGAAGAACAGTTACAACAACCAACACTAGAGAAACTTACCAGTGCAAGTGAAAATCGAACACGGAAGCACCCTTTGGGTATAGTGTGCAAAGCATGGCCCGATGTCTATCCTAGGTACCGCGGTATACCCCTGCAGTCACCTGTGTATGTCTCTAAAAAGATAGGCAACTAAGTTGCCAACGCACGAACAATCATCAGGCGGGTACAGTCGAAAGTCGGGTAGACCACAATGAGAAGGGTATCGAGCCCGAAACCTATCAAAGGTATCGAAGGCAAGTGGTCCAGAAGACAACTGAGGACCTCGAATAGATTCGAGACCCATGAAGCTTCGTGGCAAATGCAATCGACTAAATCCCAAGACAAGCCCTCTATATGTGTTCTCCACTATGATTGGTCCATCTTTAGAGGGGTTATCTCCGCTACCTTTCTGTACGCGACCTCGTGTTTAGCTCCTGTGTTAGAGGGGGATCCCGGATAACTTTCACGATACTGGACTTTAACAGTCCCTAACTCGGACTTCAATGTTTGATTTAATGGCCTTGAAGAGTTTCCTTTCCAACCTAATTCAAGGATCTAACCCTAAACTAGTTGGTTGACCCTACAAACATAAAAAGTCTAATGAATTTTAGATTTAGCATTAATTTTTATGGCTTGTATTAAGTCAAAGGTTATAAAAGTGAAACTAGTGATGTTTGAAAGACGAAAGAAAAATAAACAAAAAGTTGGAAACAAAATAACTTCTCTTGACTCAAATCTTAAACAACTTTTCAAACTAAAAACTTTCTAAGATCTCTGAACAACAAACTCAAAGCAGGATTTCACTCGACTACGAGCTACTTATAATCTAAGTAAACTGTCAAGAACTTATGAAAGCAAAGACTTTTCCCTGGTTACTAATGCAAAACAACACTATTTAACCAAACAAAGAAATAAAAGTTTTTTTTATTTTATTTGAATGCTCACAAAGAAGAAAGGGAAAATATCAACAAGTAAAAACCAAGAAAACTTCTGGCCTAAGCGCAGATCGCAAAGAGTCAATTTAAAAATCACACACAAGCAAATTAAAACTGGACTCTCACACTTGTCTAAAAACCCTATAAAAAGAAAATTTTGAGGAAAACTTCTGAATAAAAAAGAAAGCTATTGTTGTGATCAAACCTAAGTTACTGACCGCTATGACAAAAACCCAAAAACCTGAGAGGTATAACTCTTGTCAAAGGAAAGGATGACTTCCTCACCTTCAACAAAAAATTTCTCCACAAGCACACTCCTAACAGTTGAACAACAAGCGTGTGCACGCGAGCTGTGTAAAGTCAGAGCACGTGTACATGTGTGTTGGCCTTATACAAGCCACATGTATCTCTAAAACTCTGAGACAAATGAAAGGCCAAGAAATCCAGCCCAGGCAGAGACTATTGGTACTGAGAACCAGGATCTCTTGAAGAATCAGACACTTACTTTAACAGAAAAAAGAAAATAATTCAAGGAAAACTTTATAGAACAAACCAATCTGAGGTGAAACCTAAGCTATAGACTGCAAAACAACAAAGACTAAAAAGAGTTCCAGAAAACCCCTGAGAAGGACTATTTCTAACAGGGGAGAGGATGACTTCCTCTCTAAAAGAACTTTTCTGGAATCATACACGCGACTTACACTTCCTCAGCTAGCATGTACACGCGGGCTATGAGAAGGTAAGGCATGGGTACAAACGTACAGACCTTATACAGGCCGCGTGTACCTATGTGGGTCTCGGAAAAAAAAATGCAGTCAAGCAAAGAAATAGAGATAACCGGTATGGAAGACCAGAATCTCTGTTAGCTCATATTTTTTCAAAAACTTTAAAAACAAGAAATGAAACCAGTTCTTAAAAATAACCAAGAAAAAACATTCCCAGAAACCCCAGAGATCCCCAGTATGGTCGCCAATTCTGTTGTGGGTGAGAAATCCCTCCTATAGGCTAGCACTAAGGGTTTTATCATGCATGCAGAAATGACCTAAAGATTCTTACTTTTTACCATCATCCCATGCCTAGACCCCCATTACTCATATGTAAATACAAGGCTCAAGAGATTAAGTTGACGTACCTTATTCTTCGTGTTTGATGTCGATCCCTTTTCATTCTTGGTCATTCTTTGACTGCAAATCTCCTCCCAATGCTGACCTGCATTCACTAAAGACAAACAAATAACTCCACATGCATTTGATCTATGAACTAATGGGTTAGAGATGTAATCAATCATACAATCAATATTCCAATAATGACAATCTCATATGGTGGGACGGGAAAAGGAATTATTTTATTAACTTCACAATGATAACTTACAATGATAAAGTCGGCTACTGCTCCTTGATCCTAGTCCTGGGCTCTTCTTCCACTATCTTCCAACTTCTTTTCTCTATACTTTTCTTTGCACAAGGATGGCTAAAGGTTGGGACAAATGGAATTCTCAATCGGGTACAGTTTCCTTACTATGATTCTCCTCTTCCAAATGGGACCCCTACCCCTTCTTTTATAGGTTAGAAGGAGCTAGGTATTTGGTCGAATGTCTGGCCATGCATGGCCGAAAGGTTTAGTTAACTTACCCAAAGTTGTGTGTTCCATCAACAACTTTCCTTTTTTCGTGCTTTTGTAGGTACATGCGGGCTGTCTTGGGTCAGCTAGCGTGTACACGCGTGCAGTAATGGATCAGGGCATGTGGGCCTTTATAAAAGGGGTTTTTAAGAAGAGTTGTTCAACAATGTTTTGGCAAAGGAGGAATCTGAGATGGACTGATGCCAGGTAAGCATGTCTGGTGCAAATTAGGGTTATAAAAAACACCTATTAGATTGGGCCATGTGTCATCTTCATACTTCTACCATGTATAATCCCCTGGTGCGTGATTTTTGTTGAGACTCTGGAAGTTCGTAGGTTAGGCATTTGAAAAAAAATTGAGTATGAGGTTGCAGGAACCTCCAAAGCGTGAAGCCCGAAGATCTTATCTGGGTGTTCATCAGTTCGACGTTTGGAGGAATCGTGGTATGATGAAGGTAAAACCTTTGAATCCCGAAGAAGCGGAGTGCCAGAGTAATGAAATGCCAAAGTACCAGCTGAGAATTCTAAAATTTTGCATTTGGGAAAATGTGATTACATAGATGCAAGAACTTATGAATCCTGAAGTTTTGAAATCTCGAAGCTCCAAGGAAGTACCCTCCATGATTTCATTAGTTCAGCGTTCAGAGGAAGTAAAGTGTGATGTTATGGAAACCTCTGAAGTTCCAGAGCGTCATAACGACGTGGCATGATGATATCACCTAGGGTGACGTGTACCCACTAAATGCATGCCATGTGTCATCATGATTCATGATTTTGATAGGACTTTTTGTACCAATTGATACTTGACACGTGTTGCTCGTCAGTGGGGCCATGTGTCACCACCATATCATTGACAATAGTACTAAGTGGACCCCAGGAAGTGCGAAAGTTTGGAATTTGGGAGAAATTGTGTATATTGTTGCAAGAGCCTCCGAAGCCCGAAGTTACAAAGTATGAGAGCCCCGAAGCTCCGAAGAAGTACCTATTTGGAACTTCGCCAGTTCGACATTCGGGGAAAATGAAGTGTGATGAAGGAGAAACCCCTGAAGTCTGAAGTTCTGGAGCCCCGAAGTCCTGAAGCTCTAGATATGTGCACATCAACTAAGCGCTTGGTCATAGCCATTGGTCCTATACAATTTTGGTCGAATTAAAAGGGGGCTGGTGCTCGAATTGTTGATTTCAAAGACAAATTGTTCAAATAGTCATAACTTCCTTCTCAAAACTCAGAATTGAGCAAGGGAGAAGTCATTGGAAAGATATGGGACAAAAGAACATAACATTTGACCCAGAAATTTGAGTTGAGCATTCAATTTCTCATAGAATCAGAGGAAATAAGTATGATATTTTATTGAACCATAATGGTTCAGATTTGCATTAAATTGTTGAGTGAGTTAGTCTGACAAAGTTATGTTGGATGCACATTTTGCATAATTAACAACAATTTGATCATATTAGAATCAACAAAGAGTGCACAGGAATGGAAGATATACACGGGCTTAGATCCAGGAAGATGATATCAAAGGGATGGATGCCCATATGGGTATTGAAGGAACAAATTCCAATGGACATGGAGAGGGAAAGGATGAAAACATGAATATGGAAAAGACCATTAAAAAATTGCAGAAAGATGTCCAAAGTGACAAGGATGATAATGAAAGATTATGGAAACCAAGGAGAAACATGAATACTTCAACATGAAGTTAATGCAGATCCTAGATAGAATTGAAAATAAATTGGATAAGGATAATGGCTCAAGAAAATTGGGAAGTCATAGGACTCATGAGGAGAAAGGAAGATCAATGAGTGTTAGAAGACATCACCATCGCTCCCAAAGGCATTCAAATAGAAGAGAACCCATCAGCTCCAATTCATCCCATGTAAGGAAGCATCAGAAGAGGTCTAGGGTGGATGAAATGCGAAGAGAAATGAACAAAATCAAACCTCCTACATTTGATGGTAAGCACAATAAGGATGAAGATGTCAAGACATGTCTTCTAAGCATGAGAAAATATTTTGAGTTGCATAATTATTATTCTCATGCATAAGGAATAATATCTATCTACCAGCTCAAAGGAATGGCATCCATATGGTGGGATCAACTTGTGCAGGTGCAACACATTAAGGAGAAAAATGTTACTTGGAAGGAATTCAAGAATTATTTTGAAAAGAAATATTTGACTAAGAGATATTATGAAAAGAAAATGAAGGAGTTCTTTGAACTCAAGCTTGGGAGTATGTCCATTGATGAGTATGAAAGAAGGTTTTTGGAACTGTTGAAGTATGTCTCATTCATCAAGGATGAGACAGTTAAGATTAAGAGGTATTTGAGTGGGCTTCCATCTTTCATCAGTGATAAGATTCAATATGATGATCCCAAAACATTGGAAGAGAGCATAAGGTGAGTTAAATGCCTATATGATCAACATAAAGGAAAGACAACTTTCCAAAAATCTTGGGAAGGCAAGAAGAATTTCAAGATGGAACACAAGAAAAAGGGGAATAAGCCACCATTCTTCAGAAATAGTCCTCAAGGACAACCATCTTCTAGAGAGTCCAGAATGACTCATAGAGGTGGGAAAAATACAAGGAAACTACCCATTCAATGTTGGGGTTGTAAAGGAGATCATATGTATATATATATTCCTCATAGAAGTGACAAAGTGAGAGTTTTTCACAATGTACAACAAGATGAAACAATGGAGGATATGGGAATAAATGTACCAAGGATCTATGCAGCTCTGGAAAACAAGCAAGCAGAATTTCAATCACACATGATTGAAGTAGAATGTATGATCAACAACCAACCCATTCCAATTTTAATTGATTTAGGAGCTATCCATAGTTATATAGATCCTAAGGTGGTGGAAATATTGCATTTTCCAAGAAGAAAGCATGGGAAATCTTGGTTGGTGTAGTTGGCTACCGGAGCCAAGAGAAAAATTAATGAGTTGTTTAAGTCATGTCTAGTGGGCATGAATGGGTTGAGCACCAAGGCATATTTCAACATCTTACCTTTAGGTTCATATGATTGACTAATTGGGATGGATTGGTTGGACCAACACCATGTTGTCTTAGACTGTCATAACAAGGCATTTACTTTCTTAGATGAGCAAGGGAACCTAAGGACAGTCCAAGGAATTCCCAAGGAAGTAACTATTAGATAAATCTCAACATGCAACTGAAGAAATGTTACAGAAAGGGATGTCAAATATTTGCAACTCATATGGAAGAAACACCTAAGGATAACGTGTCAAATATTGAATATTATGCAGTCCTAAGAGAGTTTGAGGACGTGTTTAAAGAAATAACAGAATTACCCCCTAAAATAGATATTTATTTCTCTATAAATCTTATTCCCAGAGAAACTCTAGTATCCAAGACTCCTTACAAGATGAGTACACCAGGACTGAAGGAGTTGCAAATGTAGCTTGAAGATATTCTGAAGAAAGGATACATACACCCAAGTGTGTCACCTTGGGGTGGCCCAGTTGTATTTGTGAAGAAGAAGGATGGGACATTGATACTGTGTATTGACTTCAAGCAGTTGAAAAAAGTAATTGTAAAGAATAAGTATCATTTTCCAAGGATCGATGACCTCTTTGATCAGTTGAAGAATGAAAAAATATTCTCAAAGATTGATCTCGGATCATGTTATCATCAAGTAAGAATTAAAGATGAAGACATCAATAAGACTGCTATCAAAACAAGGTATAGGCATTACGAGTTCACAGTGGTGTCATTTGGGTTATCAAATGCACCAGTTGTCTTCATGTGTTCAATGAATGGTGTTTTTAGAGAATACTTAGATAAGTTTGTCATTGTCTTTTTGGATGAAATTCTTATATATTCCAAGTCGAAAGAGGAACATGAACAACACTTGAAGATGGTATTACTAGTGTTAAGAGAACATCATTTATATGCCAAATTCGGCAAGTGCTCATTTTATCAGAACCAAATTCATTATTTGGGGAATATCATATCTTAGGAAGGGATTGCAGTGGATCCTGAAAAGATTGAGGCCATTAGAGGATGGTCAACCCCTAGGAATGTGACAGAAGTCAGATCCTTCATGGACCTTGTTGGCTACTACATAATATTTATTACACGATTCTCATGTACATAAACATAATTTATGTACCCAATTCTCATGTATAGAAACAAAAGAAGAAAATTGAGGACTACAAGATGGGAATTGATGAAATTCTCATGTACAGAAACATAATTTATGTACCCAATTCTATGGAATTGAAAATTATGATATTGAGGGAAATGCATAATATGCCTTATAATGGGCACCCACGGTATCAAAAAATAATTGCAGCTGTCAGGAGACAATATTATTGGTTAGGCATGAAGAAAAAATTGTTGAGTACATTTCCAAGTGTTGGGAGTGTCAAAAGGTCAAGGCTGAGAATATGCACTCAGCTAGTTTGTTGCAGCCATTACCCATTCCTGAGTGGAAGTAGGAAGTAGTAACAATGTATTTCATCACCAAGTTTCCTAGAACAAACAAGCAACATGATTATATCATGGTAGTGGTGGACAAGCTTGCTAAATCTTCCCATTTCATTCCAGTGAAGCTCACTCACAAGGAAACTAACATTGTTGATATTTATATGAGGGAAGTAGCTCAATTGCATGATATACCCAAGACAATTAAGTCTAAGAGAGACCCAAATTTTACCTCAAAGTTTTGGAAAGGTTTATTTAAAGGATTTGGAACAAATCCGATTTTTAGCACAACTTATCATCCAGAGTCTAATGGGAAAACAGAGAGGGTGAACCAAGTGATTGAAGATATGTTGAGAATGTATGTGATGGATAAACCATCAAAATGGGAAGACTATCTACACTTGGTAGAGTTTTCTTACAACAATGGGTACCAAGCATCTCTGAAGATGAACCCATTAGAAGCACTTTATGGAATAAAGTGAAACACACTTATAAGTTGGGACAACCTAGTAGATAGAGTGATAGTTGGGCCAGAGTTTCTTAGGGAAATGGAAGAGCAGATGTCAAAAATAAAGCAGAATTTAAAGGTTTCTCAAGAAAGGCAGAAACTTTATGTTGATAAGGGCATAATTCATAGTGAATTTTGCATAGGTGATCATGTATTCCTAAAAGTGAAGGCCAACAGAAGTTCCCTGAAGTTGGGAAATTGTTCCAATTTGGCAACTCATTATTGTGGGTTGTTTGAAATCCTAGAGAGGATTGGCCCTGTAGCTTATATGCTTTCATTACTTGCATCTATGTCGATTCATAATGTATTCCATGTATCATTTCTCAAGAAGTATATACTTGATGATGATCATGTTATTGATTGGAATGTGATTCAGGTGGAGCAATAAGGTACTTTTCATGTGCATCTGATGTGAATACTGGACCGGAAGATCAAGCAGCTCTGGAATCGAGCCATAGAGCTAGTAAACATCTAATGGACCTGGTATGGTCCTAAGGATGCAACTTGGGAGCATGAAGATGCTATGTGGGAAGAATACCTGCATCTTTTTTAATATTTTTGAAAATCTTGATGTAATATGTAAATAAGATGCATTGAGGACAGTGCATAAATAAGGGGACGAGATTGTAATACCCCGAGGCTGAGCCCCAGCTGAATTGTAAACATGTTTTATACGCTGGTAAGACAATTGATTATAAGCTAGGAGGCTTATGTGATGATTAGTCCAAAGAGCCTAGATTCTTAAGGCCAGTGAGCCTATTTTTGTATATGCAAACACTCATATCATTAATATAAATACATCATTGTGTGTATACCAACCACAATAAAAGAGTATGGGGGACTAAGCTCCAATAGGAAGGGAAAGAGAAGGGTTAAGAGACTAAGGAAAAGGGATAATCTTGAAGGCTTAACTCTAAAAGGAGTATTATATTATTATTTCCTAAAGACTGTGGTGAGGATAATTGTTTTATCCTAAGTCTCATGGAAGAGGGAATGAATCCCAAGTGGAGAGATCCAGGAGAGCCATGTGTCAATCAGGGTGCATGAAAATATAGGTGGGAGAAAATAGTTTGTTTTCCCATCTTTCCCCATTCACTCACACACTCACGCAGTGATCCCTCCTCTCCATCATTGACCTCTATGTTAATCATGTACATCTGGAACCTACAGACATTTTGAGCTATCCTGTACTTTTCCTATGAAGCAGAGTGCACTTGTACCTTTCTTGAGACCGTACTGTGCCTTAATGGTTTTTTGTTTCTGCCAATGCATTTCCTTGCCCGAGCGTGGCTTGCTGCCATCATATGTTCTATATCTAAGCTTTGTTGTTTCCATCACCCTTACTCATTTGGCTTAAAATTTGGACTGAAGAAGCAAGTTGTCAGGCCTGTGGGTTTGAAGAGGCACGTTTTCAATCCCATGGATTGAAGAAGCATGTTGTCAGGCCTGTAAGAAACTCTCTCCAGGTGAAAGAGGTTGTTCGGGGAGTGAATTTCCTATAGGGAGTCCCACGACAACAATAGTGTTGTGAGAATTCATGTTCGACCTGTTGCTGAATCCCTGGAAGGGAAGTGGGGCAGTTGAAGGACTGTTGAGCAGAGAAGGGGCACACTTCCTTGGGTGGGAAAGGCATGTGGGGAATGAGAGATTGTAGGTTGTTAGTGAGATTTGGATCCTGGGACGAAATCATTCTTATTGACTGTGGAACTTCCAGTTGTCTCAACCTAGCCTAGGAATACCTTTTACTTGGGTGGATTTTACTCCCAGCTCGGGGGTGAACCACTGTTGAGAGTGATGAGAAATGTTGTCTAAGGCTGGGAGGTTCATGGAAGGTCTACACGTAGTTGGTGGTATTCTATAAAAAGATAAGTATCGTTTATGTGTTCATTTGCATGTTGTGTATTTTTACATGTTTTATATTTATGAGTATTGTCTGTATATGGTGTATTCATAGGCTTGTTGTTATTTCCACATTAATCTATGCATTAGCATAATGTAATTGTTTATTTAAATTTAATATGTATGATGTTTGACAAGAGTTATGTGGGGCATATCCCAACAGGTATATGGCTGGGTATGCTAAAAAATTGGTATCAAAACTTAGTAAGAGTGGTTCTATGGATTAACATGGCCCAACCTGGGTGGCTGGGGTTGTTACATCTTGGTGTATTTCTTTTTTATATCTCTATTATATTTTTTCCTTCATATTGTTCCCAAAAATAATCTAGATAAACTAGCCATTGGATTTTATGGGTGGCCTTTATCATTTTTTACATAGCTTATATAGCAGCTACATCAACCTCTAATCCATCATCCCCTTCTTCTCATGAGAGAATGGACCATGACCCATTATCTAATTTTAGTGCATTGTGATAGGATCCATGATGGAAAGTGTTAAGTATGGTGGGGAACTGAACATTACCCTTTTGAGGGCCCCCCAATAGTACCACTTTTCCCTGGGAAGTGACAACACGGGACTAAGGCACAAAATTTGACCACCAAGGTGAAACAAGGCAAGAAACATAACTTCCAAGATAGTGATCTGTTATCCAACTTCAACTAATGATCCTCATCCACGTGCCTAGTAAATTAAGCACAACACTTTGCATGAAATAAGGACTAACATACCTTATGGTGATGTTGTCTTACCATATCTCATGCACTGAGTTGTATAGATTTGATGATATTGGATGATTTGTAGCTATAAGAGGCAATCTAAGGGGGAATGTTTGGATTCTATATGTGGACATGTTGATCATCATCATGATTGGGATCATTGTCTCCATGGGCCATGAGAGATGATCTTCTCCAGTTACACCTAGGCATGGGGGGGTAACATCTTGTTGCAACATGGGGACATATTATCACCATAGAGCGCATGAGAACCTCAATATATCTAGTTTTCCAAGACCTTCAATATTGCGCCCACTTCAAAAAACACAACCCTTTAGAAGTATCGGTCGATGGATGTGATCCACTAGAGTCAGTAGTAAATCAAAATCATTTTGAAAAGAAAAACAATTCTCTATAGCTACACATGATAAAGTAATAATATATGATGTTGAAATGTAACTTCTTAACATTTATGCATTATATAAAAATCAAATACAATATATACAAGAAAATGTGTGACTACACTAGCATGGATGCATGATGTAAAGATATATACATATGAAAATGTAGGATGCAAAATTCCCTACCTAACCTATGCCATCTATGCTACACTCAAGAAGTCAAGTATCTTCCCCATGATGGGTCTTGAGAAGGGATCCACTAATAGGTAGTGGACATATCCTTTCCTCTGGTGTGGATATATAGTAGGAATCATTGTCAGACTTATTTTTAATCTTATAGGGGCCTAATCAAAACTTATCAGACTCCTTGATAGTATTAGGTTGGCCTTTACTCTTGTCTCATATTATGGAAAATTCTCCTTCTTTACAATCCTCCTCCTTGAGATAACTTGTTTCCTTACTTACCTTGGAGTCTTGTTTCAAGGGAGGGAGGTGGGACTTCATTGTGAGAGTTTCCTCTTGGCTCAATTTACTCAACTTCTCTTTATCACCTTTCTTCAATATAGTAATGGAGCCAATCACTTTGTCCTTGTATTTGTCCAGTTGATTCTAATAGTATTTTCTTTTGGTCCACACTATATCATCAATATCATCTTCTTGGATGAAAGGAAGATCATCTGGGCGGATTTCAGGAGGGGAATCCATGAATTCCTCAAGGAAATATTCTAAGGGACTATCATTTTTAGGTTCAATATCAATTTCTTCAACATGGTCACTTGTCATTGGTTGATTGTATAGGAAGACATGGGATTCATTACCTACGGGTATAGTAGCATAAGATAAGTCCATCTGTAAGGTTCCACCCAATATTGTAGCAAACTTCCTAGAAAAAATAATTCCCCAAATGTCTGGGATATCTACAATCACAATGTCCATCAAAAAGACTATCTCAAGATATCTTGCAAGGAGAACTTCTAGAATTTCTATCAAACCATATGTACTAATAGCCTTAGGTTAAATCCCATAGACATTCACATAAGGCCTTGTGACCTCTAAGCCCAATTGTCTCATTACCTTCAAAGTCATAATATTTGTATATTCCCCAGAGTCAAGAATACAATTCTGTAACCACTTATTATTCAATTGTAGAGTGATGTAAAAAGGTGGGTGCTCATCGTACTGTTCTCTGCAATGATTTGCTTGTATCAACACAAGAGGCTCCTCAAGTTCTCCTTGTACCCTAAATAATTTCTCAAACTTATTTCTTATCGAAGTAATCTTAATCATTTGTGCTAGAGGTACATGTACATTTATCTTTTCCAAGATGCTAGTTATGTCAACATTCAAGTCTGTGTCATCATTTCTTTGTAAAGTGGAACTAGGAGGAATCTTATATTTAGGCGGTGGATGAGGCCTTGGCCGAGGAAATCTAGGGTCACTCAAGGGATCTTGTGGCACATTCTTTTGTCATGTATATACCTGTAATTATTTCTTCCTAAGTCTCTCCCTTGATTCCTCATCCATTTGGCTTAAGATCTCTATCCTAGCCCTCTTAATAGATTTTTTCTTTCCCACCTCAAGTTTATATTTTTTTATGTTGAGGCACTCTTGGGGGGCAATAGCAAAGATGGAGTCTATGATATCAAGAAAATTCATGAGGTCAGGTCTCCCATTATTATTCCTTGGGAATTCATGTTCCCAATGTGGATCCCCACAAGGAAAACACCAAGGAGCCTCTTCTTGATATATAACATTAGAAGGATCTAGAGTATTAGGGACTCTTTGTTCATTTGGGGGCCATTGTTTTCATGCTTGGACCTATCTTTTAGGGTGGCCCTTAAAAGGAATCTTAATGTCTTGTTGTTGCACCCTCTCTAGGTTAGTGATCTTTTTCATCATTAGGGTTTGATTTTAGGTAAGGAAATTTATTGATTCTTCGATACTATGTGCCCATGGAGCACTTATTTCTTAGGTGGGATTGGTAGTATGCAATGTTCTTGGTTTGATTTCATCCTTGGTCCTTGGGGCATATAAAGGTTCTACCTTATAGGATGAAATATTAGCCTCAATCCTTGCAGCTAATTCTTGGGCCTCTTCAAGGGTCTTTGGTTTTATATTGTCCTTGAGCATGAAACCAAAATTTCCCAGAAATGCATTAGTATAATAGAAAATAATATGTTCTCCTTCGAGGAAAATATTGTTAGGAATTCATTGAAGAAACTTTTCAAATCTAGTATGAAACTCCTTAACGGTTTCATTCTCTTTATTTTTTATTTCAGTAAGTCGTAACAAAAATAGGTTAGGATCTTCTTTAGTACCCCATCTTTTCATAAATGTTTCTTCAAAGAAATCCCAAGTGGCAATGAAGACATCCACATGGGTTGCAAGGTCTTGGAAATTTTTCGAGTAAACATGGATTTCATAAATTAAAACTTTCATTTTAGTGCACAATGTCGTAGAAAATAAATATGTGAATGTGTGCATGTGAAAACTATATATAAAATACTTATACAAAATAATACCTTGTCATAATGATAGTACCGACTTTGTATCTATGTATGGAGAAAATGTGTATTTTTCGGCAAAGTATACCGCTGATAAGATTGTGTCAGGCTCGAACACCTTACAGGATTGTCTAAATTGAGAAGCTTTCCCACTAAGCAATGTGATTGTTTGATACATTTATAAATCTAATTTTGAAACTTCCACGAATTTTGAAATAGGGATATCATCCTCAAGCAAGTCAATCCTTTTAGACACCACACCTAAAGAAGAGGATGAGCTCATGATAACATACTGATATCTCCTCCATGTGACTGTGATATTTGACAATCAAGGGTATGCACGATACATAAAAAATATTCCTATTAAACAATGATAAATTACCACATTGAAGGCATATTCTTCCACAGATACATATTTTACTTAAAAACTTATCTTTGGGATTCCTTCTACATAATATCATTGAAATAACTTCAAACACTATGGAGGGTTACCTTGCGAGTGCCTTTTGCAAAAATCTACAAATATGCCAAATAGAATTGGAATTCAACATGGTACTAACAACAACAAGTGTTGAATATTATGTTGGGCTTAACATACAATTGCTTCAATTTATTAAACATGCAAATGGTGATCTTGACATTATGGTTAATTTCTTAAAATTCCTCAAATAGATGAACTTGCATAATCTCCATAACATGCTTACAATGCTCATCATACACATCTCTAGACAAGTCTTGCCACATAAATGCTTCCAATCTGGGATAACATAAGAATGGGGTTCCTATAACTCTACTGTTACACCTAAAAATTACTCACTCTAATAGTGTCGCAAGTGTCTTCATTACGAGTGTTGTAAGTGTCGCATCTTGTCCGCAAGTGTCGCATCTTGACCACAAGTGTTGCAAATGTCACAAACACCATACTGCCATCTTGCATATGTCGTGCCTCTAACGAAATCATAAAGACACTTAAGACACCTCAAAGGTTAGTTTGGAAGAAGATAAATCACTTGACAGGAAGTACAAGCCTTTTGACATTGAAATAACCACAACAAAATGTATTTTGGAGAGGATCGCTCCCCTACCCACTGTCAGGGAGAGCTAGCACTCCCTGAGACTCTTTGGGGGAGTGCTTGAGCGCCCTGTGCACCCTTTTGGGGGAGCGCTACACTTTTTTTAACAAATTATGGGTTTGTTGAGGCAAATAAGGGAAGAATCCCTCAATTCTTGAAGGTAGTTGGATTTGAATAGATGGTCAAGGCATGATCTTAGGGGAGATCCTCAAATGAAGGAGAGGAATACTCAACTTATCCCAAATATCTCTCAAGTGGTTGGACCTCTCCAAGGTTATATAAGGAGGCCTTCTCACGGTGAGAGGTACAATGGAGATTGAGAATTACATCAAACTTATGATCTCATGAGTGAGATGTCATCAAAGCAATCAATGGAGATTATTTGAGCAAAGGGGTTGGACAAGGAGAGCTGGAAGAAGCTGTTGCACCTTCATTCAAAGGATTGTAAGTACTTTTACTTGTTCTCATTAATAATCAATGCTTGTCTTGTTTCTTTCAAACTTATGCTTGTTCCATATGAGTTTGTCTACAGTAGATGGATCTATGATTGAGCTAATCTCAGTAGAGTAGGAAGTCTTTTGTACATTTGTTTGTTCTACAGGACCTATCAAGGAGCTCAGGATCGAAGCTCAACCAGGACTTTGTAAGGACAAACTTCGATAATAAGGTACATATATTTCTCCTTCTCTTTCATTCATTAGCTTGATTAGATCTAAAAGGAAGTCAGTGTCCATGTTAAGCACTTTTTTGTCTTGGCCTTGGGAGTCTAGAGATCAAGAGGGAATCCACTTGTCCGTAGGGGGATTCACCTTCAATAGAAATTGGCAACTCCACTGGGGAGGAACTCTGATTTTTGTTTCCATTCCCAGATCTTGTTTTGGCCCTTTGCCCACTGATTTGATCTTCTCCACATTGTCTTTTTTATTTTTAGATTTGTTTGATTGCCTCACTATGTCATCAAGATCACCCTGATTAACTGAATTTCCTTGATGTTTTGTGTTTTTGGGCTTTTTTCTGAGTTTTTGGAGCAGAGCACTCCCCTCCTGTTGATGTCAGAGCGTTAACACTCCCCTGTAGCCTTACACAGAGTGTTGGATTTTTCCCAGGGTCCCATACTCTCAGTCCATTTTGATACTGGCTTTCAAACACCCTTATTTCTAAGAATTCATCCTCTTTTGTTTGGATTTTTTTTTACATTTGTCCTTACTTTGCAATTTGTCCTTCACGATCTGGAGTCAATTTGTCGTTTTCTCCTCGTTTATCTGAATGAGTGAAAACTTTGTAAGGGGTTTCAAAGGTCTTTTTTACTTTTCTTTCTGATCTTTGAGTCATATTGTCCAAGCTCTTTCTCCTTCCTTTTGATTTTTTGGCTTTCTATTTCTTGTTTGATCACAATAAGGGTGTCTTTTGGTTTATGTGAAGTTTGCTTCTAGATTGATTAAATCTCACAACTCTTGAAGTCTAATTAACATAGGAAGCTTTACATCTATTGGTTATTAGTCACATACAAACATTTTATCATTGCATTGGATTCCTTATTGAGGACTATTTCATGAGGTCATTTCATCTTAGTGTTTGACAATGAAAGGAAAATCCTTCTCCTTCCCTTAATTAGAAATTCATTGAAAGAAAAGATTTCTTATCATTTCTTATGCATGTTTTGGGAACTGGGTCATAATATCATCAGTTTTCACTCTCATACACCACTGAGTAAACAACAGCCACTAAAATCAATGCTTAACTAAAATTTATCAGAATTTTTACATCTTTGTTAGCAAACCTACATTAGTTTAAGGTGTAGGGATTTGGAATAGGTTGAAAGGATAAATTTCCAAAGCTATCAACCAAACTTAGCATCTTGCGATAGGGAGAGAAAATCCAATTGTCGTATAAGCTTTCTAGGATCCCCCTCTCACACAGGGGTTACGCACGAGGTCACATTCGGGAGAGTTACGGAGATGATCCCTCTGTGGTTCAACTGTTTGTAGTGGTCGAATCGTATATTGGGGGTCACTTGAGGGTATACCCACGATTATGTGTGGGAGCCTCTCAAGTTGATTTCGGACTTGTTATCCTTCCCAGGGGATGACTGGGAATTGGTGACCTTAGTAGCCATAATATTTAGGGTCTCACACAAGGTGACGGTGAAGGGAAGTCTCACTGTACCTGGAACAGACGTTGGTCAAACTCACTCGGGCTCCTTGGAGGGTAAATCCACAATTACTGCGTGGAATCTTGCACCAAGGCGTATGTTCGTTAAGCAAGTCACCAACATAACTAATCCACCCTCTCTATCCCTGCCTCTTCCTATTTTGATCTCGCGACATTGGATTTCATCACCAACTAGTGGTTTCATTGTGGGAAGGTTTTGTTTGATTGTTTGTTTCTCAGATTGATAGCGTGTGTTGGTTGTGTTACTTAGTAGACCTTAGGTCGAGTCAATGTTAATGGCATCAAATCCTGAGAGTACCAATGAAGTAACCCCTTTTCCCGGGGAACCTTATACCTTTCCTTCTTTTGGAAACTTTGGTCCTCCATACATTTCCACACTGAGTCTTCCGAGACTCACCATCGGATTACCGGTTTGGTTGTTCCCCACTCCGGTGATCTCGAATCCTCCCAATGTTTCAACTACAACTAATACTTTAGATGTCAGTACACCACCCACACATCAACCTCACGTCGAATTTTCACCTTCTTCACCCATTAAGTCTTCTTCCCTTTCTCCTTCTTCGTCTAGTGAAAGCTCTAAAGCAAGTAGCCAAGTTGATCAGAAGAAGAAGAAACGGAAAGAGAAGAAGAAGAAGAGCCCAAAAAAGACCAAGGCCCCAACAACATCAGATGTTGGATCCAAGCAACCAGTTACTGTTAATAGTATTGGGGGTGTTGATGAGGTCAACAAGATTAAAATAAAGAATCTGAAACCCAAATTCCCTTGCAGTCTTTGTAAGGGTGACCACTTTCTAAGGGATTTCCCTGGTATTCCCAAGGTCTTCAAAATATGGTCCTCCACGTCATCGGCCTCTGTTGGTCATGCCGGTGATACCTCATCAAATAGTGACATTAAGGATGGTAAGAAGAAGACAACTGTCAAATTCCCTTGTATGTTATGCAAAGGTGATCATTATTCTCACCTTTGTCCTCGCATGGACGAGGCTTCTTCTCTTTTGGAAAAACTTCGACTTCCAAAAGACTATCGTAAGCTTTCCCCCAATCCATCGTTAGTTAATGGACTGGTCAATCCGGTTCCATCCTTGGTCAGTCTGGTTGATCAGGTGATCAATCTAGTTTCCTCCTCGATTGAACCACAAACCCAAGTAGTTGATCCAGTTCCGTCATCGATCATCCCTACTCTTCATCAAAAGAGTATAACCCAAGTAGTCGATCCATTTTCATCCTCGGTCGACCCCATTCTCCCGTTAGAGAATGACACCAAAGAGGTTGATCTGTTTCCACCCATCGACCCCATTCTCCCCTTGGCAAATGAAACCCAAGTGGTCGATCCAGTTCTGTCATCAATCGATCCCACTCCTCCTTTGACGAGTGCCAAAATGATTGATCCGGTCCCTTCCTCGGTCAGTCCCACCCTTCCTACGAAGAGTGCCTGTGTGGTTGATCTGATCCCATCATCGATCAATCCCACTCTTCCTCTGAAGAGTGCCAGTGTGGTCGATCCGATCCCATCATCGATCTATCCTACTGTCCCTCTAGAGAGTAAACCTGATACTTCCCACATTTTTCTCGTTGATACAGAATCTGCTGTGTTGGGTGGAATTCCTCATTCTCCCGCGAAATCCCCTCCAAGCAATGAGGCCATCCTTTTTTATTGGGGTGCCCTAACTGGACCTCGTCTTCCCTCTCACATCCCTTTCCAGATTACAGTACAGGTTTTTGGTCGGGACATTCCTCAAACGTTGATAGATGAAGGTGTGTCTGTTAGTATTTTTTCCTCTATTGCTTGGCACGCTTTGGGTTTTCCTCAGCTTGCACTGGTTACACAGAATCTTTTAGCTTTTAACATAAGAACTAGTCAACCTTTAGGGACCCTTCTTCAGTTTTCGGTAACTTTGGGAGGGAAAATTGTCTTTATTGATGTCATGGTAGTCTGAGACCCCTTGGATTTTGCTTTACTCCTTGGGTGGGATTATGTCTATTCCATGAAGGCTATTGTGTCCACTCTTTTTCGTGTGATATCTTTCCCTCACGATGGAATAATTGGGACTATTAATCAACTTTCCTTCATTTCTCCTGACTGGATTACCTCCCTAAATGGTTCTTATATAATGACAGTATCACCCCCGCCACATGTCAATTATGTGGCATTATCTCCCATGACTTAAACTTCTGATGATTTGGATCTGATAGTTGACATGGTGATCTCTTCGGTAGGGCTATTGGAGCATGATCTCCTTACACCTGTCACGACCCTCGACATGTATTCCTTCCAAAGTGATTTTATTCCATCCAATGAAGATCTCTTGGAAGCCATGACCAAGTTTTGTCCCTTGACATGGTGTTCTTCGAGAGCATTATTCTCTTGGAATCCATGATCAAGAAGAGTCCACGAGCATAGTTTCTCTTCTCTATAGCAAGCTCGTTAAAAAATGAAACAGAGGTCACGAGAATAGTTTCTCTTCTCTATAGCAAGCTCGTTAAAAAATGAAACAGAGATCACGAGCATAGTTTCTCTTCTCTGTGGCAAGATCGTTAAAAAATGAAACAGAAGCTTTGAGCATAGCTTTCCTCTCTGTAGCAATCTCATTAAAAAATGAAACAAAAATCTGGGGATTGAACCCGGAGCCCTAAGCATAGTTTTTTTCCTGTGTCAAGCTCGTTAAAAATTGAAACAGTCACCTCTCCTGCCAGGTCGAGTCTTTCGCCAGATCCCGTAGATGTTGAGTCAAGTCTTTCGTTAGCTCTTGTATTTGAACCTTCATTTCATCCACCTGTATCCTTTTTCTCCATCTAGTAGAGAAATTGGTGACAACCTCAAAGTCGGTCAATGAATTGAAGCTTGGAGGGCATGTCTCCAGCCTTTGATGATCATTCTAGAGTTAAGCCACTAGCTTTCAAGTTGGGGGCATACCGAGCTTAGTCTTTGTTCTTTCTCGTGCTCATAAAGACATGATAATGCATCCGGGTAAACGTTTATCTCTTTTTCGGACCTGCATGGTTAAACAAAAAAGGAACCCCCTAGAGTCGTTTTTGAGCTCTTTTCAGACTCTCTAAACATGAAAAGATTGTCGAGTGATCTTGCTTCCTTTCCCACTCGTTAAAAGGTTTGAAAGGGCATCTTTCGAGTGATAATTTATTTCTTTTTCGGCCTCGCGAGACTAACATTACGAAAAATGACAACATTGGAGTCATCTTTAAGTTGTTTTCAGACTCTCTAAATATGAAAAAACACTGAGTTTACCTTCTCTGGACTAGCTAAACAATCATACATTGAAGGGCCCATACGGGACCGAACCCTTACTTTTTCCAGTTCGCTAAACAAAGAAAGAGGGACTTACCGAAGGTGAGTCATATCGAGCATGTGTTACCCTCCTCGAGCTCGTTAAATTAAAAAGAGGTACTCGTCTATTTGGATGGGGGAAAAAATTGAAGGAATCAAGCCAAGTAGTTTTTGAGAACATTACCAGTAACTCTTAGAGTCGCCCTTGAACACGTCACTTTGTCTTTGCATACATTTTTTATCCACTAAACCTTTGCACTGAGCCAATCCTCTAAGTTTTTGTTAGTCCTTTGGGTCACCCGACAAAAGTCACCATATCGACTACATTATCGTGTTTTGGTCCATGTCAAGTTTCTGTTGTTGTGCCTCAGTGTTCAAGGGAAGTATCTGCCTCAAGAGTCAGCCATCACAAATATATTGTTTCAATACCCGTGTCAGTCCATGTTCATGTGATCTACCAATCACATCTCTGTGTCTATTTTGTGTCGTTGATGGGGTATACATCAAAGCCCTCCCTCAACGAGTCTATTCCTATCGAATTCAACACATTATACAGGAACTAGACTTAGAAACTAGTTAGTACCTTGGGACCTGCATGCCTCAATGGCAGGCCTCCTCGTGTCCGAAAGTGGGTTTACATCATTGACCTCTGATCAAATGGTTCCATGGATGTTCGACTTCAGCTCATCTATTCACATTCGTCGGAATGTACTAGAGTACCTTGGGAATAATTGACATCAATGGTGATCTCCCTCGCGCTTGTTAATGGTTTACATCATTGACCAGTAATCAAGTTGTTTCTGCCATGTTCGACATCAGGACATCTATTCACATGGTTAGATTTGTACTGAATCAGGATCGGTAAGAATACCCTGGGTTGAGTTTTCACTCTTATGCATACTTTGCCCAGGTTGCGAAGGAGTTCTTTTGAACTATGAAACATATACTGTTACATAGATCCACTTTGTTTTGGTCGTGGCTATGTCTTGTCATCTCATAGATCCACTATGTATTCTTCGTGGCTATGATCAATTTAGGTCATAGGAGTATAGATGCACATTGTATCTACAGTGGCTATACCATTTTGTCAATATAATTATGGATCCGCAGTGTATTTTATGGAAGCCATACCTAAAAAGTCTTTATCACTCAAGCATTGTTTCTGGATTAATCCGTAAGTGCGGACACGAACCGATCTCCCTAGATCCACCTGGATCTAGAACAAAACATGACATAATACTACTCTTTCCCTAGATCTAGCCTATTGAGTGAACTAAGAGATAAGGGTTATGGACATACCTTATGAACGCTTTCCTTAGGTCTCTGTTGTTCCAAGCTTCGCTCCAATGCTCTTGCACCGTTCAGATCACAACAGCACAAACCAATCGAAGTAAAGGCAGATTAATATATTCAATAGCTAGTCTATACATGTGATCAAGGAATCATGTAATAAAGTGACATCATCTGTATGGGAAAGGGACATATTACTGTATTGAATTAATTGAAAGTGAAACTTACAACCTGAGCCTTGATGTCGTAGGTCTCCTTTCGATGGCTCCTAGTTCTGACACACACACTTGCTCATGCATGAAGAAAATCAACCACTTGTGATGACCTTGTTGTAGTCTCTTGCTGCTATAGCATCAATCCTTCATACAGGCTTCCAACAATTCTCCAATCAATCTCTTACTAGCTTGCTTGTTGTAACTTTTTCCATGAGCAATCTCCTCAATATATAGGAGAAGATAACTTAGTTACTTGGATAGAAAATGATCCCAAGA
>ML795201.1:0-26228 GCA_009831015.1 Picea engelmannii | reverse complement strand
CCTCCAAATGCTACAGAGATAAAAACAAATCGCGCTGCCGTCCGCAGAAAAACCCTGAAAAATTGCAGATTTTAAAACCTCAATATCTTGACCTTCCGGACTCCGTTTTAGATGATTGTTTTTTTTAACTTGGGTCTTTTTCTGAGAGGAACTCAGATATACAACCATTTTCTGCAAATTTTGCACAGAAATATACTGAAAATGTCTGGAATGTCGCGACCCTCTTTTTTTTTCTCCAAAAAAAAATCTGCAAAAATAAAAAATATTTGCCAACAACTCCGGCCAAGGAAAGTGCTCTGATACGACTTGTTAAGAACCTGAATAGATCTAGAAATATAATCACCACAATTAATGAATACAAAATATATCCATAGAGAAAAGATAGAAGAAACCACACTTTATTATTACCAAACCCTTGAGGTAGGGTAACACCATACAATGGATCCTATTATGGAATGGATCCTCTCATGTTCACTTGCCTCTTCGAGGGGGCATCCTCCTATTGAGCTATCGTTCCAAATACACTAATTCTCTTCATGTCTCATTACATTGCTTGAACCCCTTTATATAGTGCTACCATCACCTAAGAATATTCTAGAGGAGGAATCTTCTAGAAGTAGAACCTTCTGAGAAGTCCTCTTACATTTATTATATCTAACTACCATAGTGGGCCTTATTTAATAATATAGTGGACCTAGTCCACCTTATATTGAATAACCTCCACTATTATCACTATGGGCCCTCCGGGCCCCCCCACTACCTCTCTAGCTACCTTACAGAGAGAGAGAACATTTTCCGAATCCTTCTCAATACTACAATGCAAATGTAATGCACAATTTCCTTTTAGATGCCAATGAAAATAACCATTTATCAATGAACCAATTCTAAATGTCTTTTTCAATACTTCAATAAGCTCTTGAGACTTGATTTTACAATGTTTTCGAAATGACAAAAACACAAACTTGAAAGAAAACTTATGGTTCACTTTCCAAGAAGAACTCTAATCAATGAGAAATGAAAATCAAATCACACCAAATCAAACAAAACAAACCAACCAATTCTTTCAATGAAAGTAAAAACAAAGACCAAACCAACGAGTCTTCCCAATGCAAATGAAAATGTTCCTTCGAACCACCAAGCAAAAGAGAAAACTGCAAGCACTTAACTCTCTACCAATCCCTGGCTCTCAGCTAGTCAGACACATCTAACTCCAGAAGTCAAAGAGAAAGAAATTGCCAAACAAGGCTAAGAAAAGAAAGTGAAGTTATCAAAGGCAAGAAAGACCTAGAAACCCTAAATCTCTCTAAGCAAGCAAACTAAAGAAAGAGAGGTGTAATTCAATGATCCAGTAAGCCAAAAAGACACAAATCAACTGTTCTGAGAAATTGACAAAGTCAAATCTTGATTTCAAAATTTTTCAAAATCGTGCTCGCAGGCAAGCCTTGGACACAGTGCGAGAATATAGTATTCTCGCAGGCCACTTTGATGCAGGATGCGAACAGTTCGCACTGGAATATATATGCAGAGTGCGAACCTTCCTAGTTCTCACAGGCTGTTAATGGGCACAGTGCGAGAATCCCTGAAACTAATGAAAAATTTGAAAAAGCAAGTAAAATCCAACCTGGCTTATAGACCCAGAAGGTCTCTCAGGGTATCTTGAGGACTCAGACACTAACAAAACAGGAGAATAAGGCAAATAGAGAAAATGGCCACAGAAAATTCAAAAAACCAAAAAGACAAAGGGATAAGATCCCCAGTGGAGTCGCCAATTTTGTTTCTGGATTAATCCGTAAGTGCAGACACGAACCGATCTCCCTAGATCCACCTGGATCTAGAACAAAACATGACAGAATACTACTCTTTCCCTAGATCTAGCCTATTGAGTGAACTAAGAGATAAGGGTTATGGACATACCTTATGAACGCTTTCCTTAGGTCTTTGTTGTTCCAAGCTTCGCTCCAATGCTCTTGCAYCGTTCATATCACAACAGCACAAACCAATCGAAGTAAAGGCAGATTAATATATTCAATAGCTAGTCTATACATGTGATCAAGGAATCATGTAATAAAGTGACATCATCTTTATGGGAAAGGGACATATTACTGTATTGAATTAATTGAAAGTGAAACTTACAACCTGAGCCTTGATGTCGTAGGTCTCCTTTCGATGGCTCCTAGTTCTGACACACACACTTGCTCATGCATGAAGAAAATCAACCACTTGTGATGACCTTGCTGTAGTCTCTTGCCGCTGTAGCATCAATCCTTCATACAGGCTTCCAACAATTCTCCAATCAATCTCTTACTAGCTTGCTTGTTGTAACTTTTTCCATGAGCAATCTCCTCAATATATAGGAGAAGATAACTTAGTTACTTGGATAGAAAATGATCCCAAGATATCTGGAAAGCCAGTACTTGAACAACCATTCGTTAGCCAACTCATTCTTCTCGAAGATTCTCTTCTAGAAGGCTCGAGAACTTCATCTTTTTCCCCTTTAAGAAGATGTTCGCACCCTAGCCTTTGTTACAGTGCGAACTATTCGCACCCTAGTTTGAGGCAGCCTGCGAGAATCAGGCATTCTCGCAGGCAAGTATATAGGCAGCCTGCGAAATCTTTAAAAAATATAGTTTCTGGAAGAAGACAAGTGCAACTTTTCTCAGGAAAATATTCTTATTGAAGAGCTTGATTTTTCTATCATCATGACATCATCATAACATCATCACGATGACCACAATTGTGGATAACAAGCATAGCTATGCCTGCCTTAGGTTGAAACATGTCATAATATTTGTTTGATGGTTGTGTGCAGCTTTTTCTGGTTTCTCTGCGTCCATACCCTTTCTTGAAAAAGTCTACAAAGTACTTCAGTCATCATCGTCTTCTAACTTCGTACTTTGGGGGGCAATCTGTTACACCTCAAAATTAATCACTTTGATAGTGTCGCAAGTGTCATCATTACGAGTGTTGTAAGTGTCGCATCTTGTCCGCAAATGTCACATCTTGACTACAAGTGTTGCAAGTGTCACAAACACCATATTTTCATCTTCCATATGTTGTGCCTCTAACGACATCATAAATACACTTAAGACACCTCAAAGGTTAGTTTGGAAGAAGAGAAATCACTTGACATGAAGTACAAGCCTTTTGACATTGAGAAAACCACAAAAAAATGGATTTTGGAGAGGAGCTCTCCCCTACCCACTATCAGGGAGTGTTGGCGCTCCTTGAGCCTCTTTGGGGGAGTACTTGAGCAGCCTGTGCACCCTTTTGGGGAGCGCTACCCTTTTTTTAGCAAATTTTGGGTTTGTTGAGGCAAATAAGGGAAGAATCCCTCAATTCCTGAAGGTAGTTGGATTCGAATAGATGTTCAAGGCATGATCTTAGAGACGATCCTCAACTGAAGGAGAGGAATCCTCAACTTATCCTAAATATCTTTCAAGTGGTTGGACCTCTCCAAGGTTATATAAAGAGGCCTTCTCATGGTGAGAAGTACAATGGAGATTGAGAATTACATCAAACTTATGATCTCATGAGTGAGATGTCATCAAAGCAATCAATGGAGGTTATTTGAGCAAAGGGGTTGGACAAGGAGAACTGGAAGAAGCTATTGCACCTTCATTCAAAGGATTGTAAGTACTTTTACTTGTTCTCATTAATAATCAATGCTTGGCCTGTTTCTTTCAAACTTATGCTTGTTCCACATGAGTTTGTCTGCAGTAGATGGATATATGATTGAGCTAATCTCAATAGAGTAGGAAGTATTTTGTACCTTTGTTTGTTCTACAGGACCTATCAGGGAGCTCAGGATCGAAGCTCAGCCAGGACTTTGCAAGGACAAACGTCGATAATAAGGTACATATCTTTCTCCTTCTCTTTCATTCATTAGCTTGATTAGATCTAAAATGAAGTCGGTGTCCATGTTAAGCACTTTTTTGTCTTGGCCTTAAGAGTCTAGAAACCAAGAGGGAATCCACTTGTCCGCAGGGGGATTCACCTTCAACATCTACTACCTCCTCTCTAATGCCTCACCAAAGCCTTTCTTGGTAGGGATTCCTGCAAATAAGAACCCCATGAGTAACTTCATCATTGTTTTCTATATGGTCCTTGAAGTTAGTATGCCTTTGCAATTTTTCTCTTGAAACATGGAGCAATTTTGGCATCGTTGTCACCATTAAACTTCTTGAAATTTCTAGTTCAACAACAATAGTTGTAATTTCCCTATGAGAAACACTTTCAATATATTTTTTGATACGTTTTTATGTGCCTTCACATGTTTAGCTTCTCGAAAACCCAAAAACTTTATTTTTTGTCTTAATTTTTTGTGTTTTAATAATCCATGTAGGATTTGAGCCTATGTAATCATTGATTTTCGCTCAAAATGTATTTAATTATGTTACTAACATGTTCTCAATTTGTATGATCATAAGTCCCCAAATTTTTCTCTTATGTTTGCATCCAAACTCTCTAAAAGGTTTCAACCCCTTCCAAAACCACTACAACTTCCAATTATTCTTGAAACCTGAGAGGAGACAATGTTGTGTGACAACTAGTAAGATTTTACCCCTACATAGTCTAATCAATTTTGTACGTGTAACATATAAAGCGTACATTAAAATACAATAAATGATATGTAAACTATAAATCATAATACAAATTAAAAGTGATTATAATATCCATTAGGTAAATGTGGTTAAAAATTATCAATATTGTCCTCAACAAAATGTCGTAAATCCTATTCAATATGAACCAAAAGTTGGGAAATGGGTTGAACTAGACTCTAGTCTACATTTTCTTCCTACATGGCATTGCAATATTCTCTCAATTTTTCTCATCATCTCTTTAGCATTCTCTCACACTTCATCTTTATCTTGTCATTTGTCATCATATTTCCTTCTACAAGTTTATGTATTCCTATCTTTATCGGTGATTAATGTTTTTTTTTTTCATTACAATACTACCTAAATCAAATTTGAAATATCGATGGAGCTCTATACCTCAATCAATCCATTTTGTTAACACAACAAGGCATCGATCAAGAGTTTAATAAACCCCCCATTGAGGTTCTTTAAAATCGAATAAAATTCTTTCAATTAAACTTTTAAAAATCTTCAATCCAAATATCCAGGGCTTAAAAATCATAAATCCTACCATCTTTCTATAGGATTTTTTGCAGCTCCAATTTCAATGAAGTGAAATCTCTTCATCTCTATTGGCACAAGGGAAGACCCAGGGTTCAGCTCCAAGAGCGCACCAACAAGACCTAACTACTGGCCCTTTCGGTAACACCTGTGAAGCAGATGCAGTCTCACCTTAAGCAGTTATGAGAGGGTTGTAGGAAAGGGATGTATACAAACAAAGGGGATATCAAGTGGGTCTAACAGAAGAACAACACAACATTCATATATCACTTATCATCTTAGATCTATTCTACACATCTACTTATCAGATCTAACATAGTATTGCAATCACAATCTATTGATGACAGAGACAAAATATCAGTCACACACAACAAAATATACATGGTTCACCCTCTCTCTAGGGCTACGTCCACAGAACTGTGATATAATATATTAAGGTAAAGAATACAGTTCTTGTTTGGGCTCTTCGCTAGCAGATCTTCTTTCTTCTCCTCTCTTTCTCTCCCCTCCCTGCACACCCAGCTGCAGGGTTGATCTTCGCACCCAGCTAAAGATCTTACAATACCAGAAGGCTCTCATACTCAACACTTATTTCTCACACACTACTACTCGCTTGATCACACAACGAGAAAGACAACAAAAATAATCATAACACCAACAATCCCAGGTCCTTTAGACCTCTAATTATACATTACAATAGCTCACTGACATCCTTAGGCCGAAACCTAGGTGTCCAAAAACCCTAGATACCAAAACCCTAAGTCAACTTGACCCGCGTTTTCAGGGCTTTGGCAGCCTATCTTTCCTTCCTTCTCACGCGATGCTCCAAAGAATCCAATGGTGGTTTTTCCCTCTTGCTGAGTTGTCCACGATCCTTCTTTCTTTCTTATCTATCATCCCTGATCTCCTCATTCAACGACTTACTTCACTCCGTCTTTTCTGCTCTTTTGCTCACTTCGACCCAATAATAGTCACTGTGTCTTCCGTGAAGTTTGCATTCTCCCTTTTCTTCCTTGATCTTTGCATACTTCCTTGACCAAGGGCCAACAGGCCCCCAACACTCACCTGTGACTCGTCCTAAGGCACTTTAGATATGAGCTTCTTGTTTTACTTCGACTCTAGACTGCGCAGTCCAGCCTCTACTTTCTGCTCGATGCCTCCTCTTCTTCCCATGTGAAGACTGTCTTTTTTGTGTCTGGTACCCAGTTTCAACTGCACTTGGTACCTAGACCCTTTTCTTCATGCTTTTACTAAGAGCTGCGACGCAACTGGTTGTCATAGTACAATTTCAACCAGCTCCCATTCACTAAACCTTCCTTCCACTCCCCATTTAGAGTCTTCAATTGCACAGCTCCTCCCTTTGTAACGTAAGAGATCTCGTATGGCCCTAGCCAATGCGTTCTGAACTTCCCAGGATGTTTTATGAACTTGTTTTCATATACCAGTAATAGATCACCTTGTTTGAATGTCTTATTCTTGATGTGTCTGTCGTGATAGGCCTTCTCTCTTTCCTTCTAAACCTAGTGATGGAATCCTACAATGAATATATCTTCCTCTAGTTCAACCAGTTGTGCAAGCCTCTCTTGAACAGTGTCTGGGTCGTCCATATATGTAAAGGCAACAATTCTTAGGCTTGGTACCAAATATTCCATTGGAACAACAGCTTCAAGGCCATATACCAACTTGAAAGGGGTTTGCATTATTAGTTTCTTACAAGTAGTTCTATAGGCCCATAATACTGTTGTTACTCTTAAATCCCAATCATCCCTATTCACACTGCAAATCTTGGTTAGTGTTGTTTCCAAAATCTTGTTGAATGCTTCAACTGTCCCATTTGCTTGTGGATGGTATGGTGTGCTCTTCTGATGGTGGACTGCAAATTCTTTAGTCAGGGCTTCAACTATATTATTGATGAAATGTGTACCTTGATCACTCATAAGTATCTTTGGGCATCCAAACCTGGTTATTATGTCATCAAATATGAAGCGCGCAACTGTGTTTGCACTAGAGTCCTTAACTCCTCTTGCTTCGGCCCATCTGGTCAAGTATTTTGTCGTTGTAATTATGTACCTTGCTCCTGTACGCTTTCCTGGTGGATTTATAGGTCCAACAAAGTCAATGGCCCATTTCTCAAATTCTTGTAGGGTCAGTTGTGGTGCTAATGGCATTTCATCTCTTCTGGATGGTTTCTCGACTCTTTGACATACATCGCAGGCTCTTGAATAGTCTTTAGCATCTCTGTATAAGGTAGGCCACCAAAGTCCAGCTCTAATAACCTTCTGTGTAGTTTCTTTTCCTGCATAATTTCCTCCTGTGATGCCTTCATGAGATTTTGCAAGGATCAGTGTTCATTTTTCCTCCATAACATAGCTTATCAATATCTCATCAGGTCACATCTTGTATAGATGTTCGGCTATAAGTGAGAAGTCTGCAGCGCGCACTACTAGTTGTTTCTTCTGAGGGATTGTATATTCAGTAGGTGCCATTCCTGTTGAAAGGAACTGAACTATCTCTACGAAGTGGTCATCGATCTTTCTAATGGGCAATAGTTGAGTATCCAGTAGTGCATCCTCCAAACTGGTCGGTTATTCACCATGTTCCAACCTTGACAAGTGATCAGGACCTTTGTTCATTCTCCCTGGCTTTACTATGATCTCAAAATCATATTCCTAAAATAGCAGAAGCCAACTTCATATCCTTCCCCCCAACACTAGCTTGTTGACTAGGTATTTCAGTGTGAAGTGATCAGTAAACATTTTAAAGTGTCCTCCCAACAAATAGTGGAGAAATTTCTACAATGCATATACCATGGCTAACCCTTCTCGCTCAGTGGTGGTGTAATTAATCTCAGTAATTGATAGCTTCCTGCTAGAAAAGGCTAACAGGTGGTAAATATCCTCTTCTCTCGGCTATGATAACACATCTCCTAAAGCAATGGAAGACGCATCGACATACACATGAAACTCCTTGGTCCAGTCCGGGAAAACCAGAATAGGCACAGTAACAATTTTCTGTTTCAGTGTGTCAAAGCTCTACTGGAATTCCTATGTCCAACTAAACTGACAATCCTTCTTCAACAGATTCTCCATGGGCGTTGTAATCTGAGAATATCCTTTAATGAATTTCTTTAATATCTTGTGTGTCCTAACGCAATGCGTAGCTGTTTAACTGACGTAGGAGGGGGTAGATCAACTATAATGGTGATCTTGGATGGATCTACCAGCAATCCTTGCTTACATACAATATGTCCTAACAGAACTCCAAATGGTGAAAACAAAATGCATTTCTTCAGGTTCAAGGAAATTTGGCACTGCCTACATTTATCCAACATTAGCCTTAGACATTCAATATGATTCTTCAATAAACTAAAAATAGTCCAATCATCAAAATATTCTTCTAAATATTTATGCAGAAATTCCTTGAATGCTTCGACCACCACCCTGGAAAAGATGGTTGGGACATTCTTCAATCTGAATGGCATTATTGTATATTGGTAGGATCCCCATTCTATTGCAAATGTGGTCTTATGGCGATCATCCTTGGCAATCTGGATCTGATGGTATCCTGAAAATCCATCTGTAAAAGAATATACTTCCTGGCCTCCCACATTATCTAACACTTCATCAGTGAATGGTGTAGGGAAGGGGTCATGCAAACAAGCATCATTCAACTTCCTGAGATCTACACATATCTTGATTTCCCCTGTCTTCTTGTCTTGTACCACCATAGAGCTAATCCACTCTGACTCTTCGACAGGTTTTATAATCCCTTCTTCCAACATTATGTCAAGCTCAATCTTCACTTTTTCCTTATATTTAGGGTTCAGTCTGTAAGGTCTCTGTATGACTGGTCTTGCATCTGGCTTCAGAGGGATCCTCATCTCTCCCATAGGTCCTTTAATGCTCTTCATATCAGTGAACCTGGTTGGAAACAAGTCCTAATATTCATGCAGTAACTCTGTAATTTTGTAAATGGTGGCAACATCCCAATAATCTCCAACATTTGCAAAATTTGGTGTTTGCTCTTTTCCAATATTGACCTTCTTAAGCTTGGTCAGTTGTCCAATAAATGGTAGCTCAACTCTTGGTCCTTCAACGTCTCTTTGGCCTTCTATTTCTACGATGTTCACCTTCCTAGGATCATCGTCTTCATCAACATTGATGTTGTAACAACTTTGTAGTTTCTAGAGAGGTGCAGTCCATTCGTCCCCTTCTTGTTCCAAAGGAAGGCTAGATGCCTCCTCAAATACTTTTTGTCTCACAATCTATAATGATTGATCTACTGAAGGAAATTGGCTTTCAAATAGGAATGTAGTTACAAAATTATGAGTCATACCTTCCCAATCCATAGTGATGAGGCACAACTCTGCTTGAAGGTACCAGTTGATAGGCGTTGTGTCCAGTGTGTTAATGAATTTGTCCACCCATTGTTCTTGAGGAATGTTTCTCCAGGCCTCTTCGCAGCTTCGCACATGGTCCTTTGGGATGCTTCGACCTGTGTACCAAACTTCCCAACCTTCCACTTGTGCTGGGAACCGCGTTGTCATCAGGGTACGACACTGTACCCAATCTGTAATGTTACTTTTGTGTGCCCCCCACCATCTTGTTGCGGTTTCTATAAGGGACTCATCCATCACCAACAGTCTTTTTTGCATTGGTACACTCTCTTCAAAGTCTGAAAAGAAGGTTTCCAGAGGATTTAGACCATCAAAAGTGGGTAAGTTGCTTACTGTTGTGCCAATCCAGTGAACTTCTCTGGTTAATCTAGCACATCTTCTTGTATATACTTCATATATCTTATTCTGACAGTTCTCTAGTGATTCTTCTAAGTCTGATGAGCATAAGCTGTCACTTTGACAACTTAAGTTTCCATCGGCTGTGGGATTAATGTAATCCTATTGTCTGGATGTTAATTTGTATATATTTTCTAGTGCATATGCGTGGTCTTCTTCTCTGATAGATTATGTGTATCGTTGACCCTCATATGGATCTAAGGGTGCAATGACCCTAAGGACATCTCTTTCAAAAGTCATACATCTTTTCTTTAAGTCAACCACATTGGAATTATTGAAGGCCCAATCAATTCCTAACAACGCGGGGTAAGGACAACTATCATCAACTATTTCAATTACCTCAAAATCTGAAAATGTTCTTACTCTATCGATGTCCATAGGGACATGTTCTAATCTGCAAAAAAAACTTACAGCTTGTTGATTAGCCATCCTAAGCCTAATAGGGGAATAGATCAACTTCGGTTTTTCCATCAGTGCCTAGGTTTCCTTCATCATGACATTGACCTCCGACCCTAAGTCGAGGACTACATAATCTATCTCATACTCTCCTATTTGAGCATTCAAATGTAATTCCTTATTTGTCCTTCTCTTCTTACTGACTTGGTGTATTGCCCTATTCAGTAAGGGGTCTATCTTTCCGAGCTCATATTGTTTGATTAAATTTTATAACTCTTGTACAACACTTTCATCCTGAATCAACTTAATACAAGTATATAAAAATTCCATGAGCTTGCTTACCTCTTTTCCTTCTTTTGGCGAAGCAGACTGATCAAATGCCAGAGGCATTCCATATTCTCTCAGTTCTAGTCTTGTCTTTGATGAAGAGCCTTGGTCTCCTCTGAATTTTTTTATAGCTTCCTCAAATATTTGTCTTTCTTTCTTTACATCAAAGGTTTGGGTTTTCTCTGCACCTTTCCTAATTCCTGAATCTTCTATAGTATTCCCTTGTGTCATTCTGTCATCTCATGTAACAACGCCTCCTCTGGTTATAACAACAACTCTAGGGTCTTCTCCGCAAGGCTCAGCATATATTAGTTGCATTTGCGCGTTCTACTAAGGTCCTCGTCTTTCTTGAAGCTTAGCTAGCAGCACAGGACAATCTTCTATAACATGGTCAAACGAGTTGCAGTAGTTGCAAGTGGTACAAGCGTTCTGGAAATCCCTTGCAAGGTGTCCTGGTTGTGCGCAGTTCTAATAGATGATATTTCCTCGGCCTCGACCCATTCCTCCTCCTCGTCCTCTTCCTCTTAATGCACCACGAGGGTTGAAGTTGCCTCTCCCAGCAGAGTTATACTGCGCAGTGTTTCCTTCTTTTTGTACTTCACCTTGAATCTTATATATGTCTCTTGACCTTTCATGCATAAGATCGTAATCCCTACAATCCCTATCATCATGTCCTACAGACTTACAGAATGTACAGTACAAATTCGTAGGTGTATGAACATGCTTTTGCATGTAGTAGCACTCACCAGGGCGATGTCTGTTTCTGCATACCTCGCACCAAGGTAAGGTGACTTGCTTCAAAGGGTTCAGAACTCTAGAAGCCAAGTATTCATTGAATATGGGACAATGTTCCTTGTCATGGCCTTCTGATCTGCATCTAACACACCAGATGTCTTCTCTTTTATATTTTCCCTTGTCTTTCTTCATATCTTCGACCTGCAGAGACAAACTAGTTAGCTGACTCAAGATCTGACTCATACCTGAATTGGATTCTCCCATAGGGGTTGATTCTAACTTCATGGCGATCTCCAGTGCCTCAGAGTACAAAGCAATCTTTTGTTGCATCAGAGGGACTCTAATGTGTGGTAAGAGGGCAACAATGAACCATTCTTTCTTCTATTCATATGGGATCTGAAAAGTCAATCAACCTGTTAAGGTTTTGAATCTCTGATCGAATTCCAAAACAGGTTTGGCCACCTTCTTCTTGATCTCTTTCAGCTCTGTAATACATTGTGACTCCGACTTGGGTTTCTTGAACTCTGCAATCAAAGCATTCTTAATCTGATTCAGTGTCTTAGACTGTGCAAGTCCTTGGACAAGCTTCATGTACCAGCTCAATGCACGATCCCTTAGAGTGGTACTAAACTGGGTTCTTTTGACAGCTTCGTCAGTGACATTTTTAATATTCCATACAGCTTCACATAGGAACCAATGTTGATCAGGATCTTTAGATCCATCTCCCCTAAATATAGGAAGCCTCATCTCATCTTCCATAGATCTTCCTAGGGTTCCTGACTCAATATGTGGTGGACTACTATTGACAATGCTCTGAGTACTCTGGTTTCTTACTGAATCAATAAGATGGATAACATTACTTACTTCAATGGTTTGCGCAGTTTCTGAAGTCTCGGGTTCTTGTTGGCGAAGTTCTTCAGCTTTCCCTTCCTCTACCCTAGCGGGTTCTGAATGTTCTTCGTCTGTAAGTTCTACCTCTTCTCCACTGTAGAAACCCTCCTCCCCGTAGTTCTTCTTAAATAGGTTTACAAGGTGAACTTCTCGAAACACTCTCCCACTGCGCATATGTCCAGCTTCTGTGTCGTTGTTGCTGTCTGAATTCTTGAACATTAGCCTTTCTAGATCCAACCAATCTACTGTATCTTCAATACGTTCTTCTTATCCAATAGCATCTTGAGTCTCAACTTCAGGAATTGTAAAAATTTTCCTCTAGGTCCCTTGAATAAGTATCTCTCGGCTTGGCTGTATGATTCTATTTTGTTAACAACAAACTCTGTGATGTACCCTCCAATGGTGCTATCAAACTAGTGATCTACTATTCGTGATACCTTCTTGATCAACTTCGATGTCCAAACCACAGGAGGTCTAGATCGGATCTTGAACTGGGTATCTGCTAATCTAGCTAGCCACTCATACAACCCCTGATGGATTCCCCCAAATAAAATTTCATGTATATCAGTGAAGATATATTTCTCCAACCAATCCTTTGTACTAAGATTAGGGTTCTTGTTCTGGGCTTCAGCAAAGTCCTTTTCTTGATCCTCTATCCACTTTTGAATCTCTGTCTTTGATGAGAACCACCTTGACATTCCCTCAAGAAGATTCATGTCCCGACAACGGAACCATTTGTTGGCACAAGGGAAGACCCAGGGGAGCGCACCAACAAGCCCTAACTACTGGCCCTTTCAGCAACACCTACGAAGTAGATGCAATCTCACCCGAAGAAGTTATGAGGGGGTTGCAGGACAGGGATGTCTACAACCAAATGGGATATCAAGTGGGTGTAACACAAGAACAACACAACATTCATATATCACTTATCAGCTTAGATCTATTCTGCACATCTACTTATCAGATCTAACATATTATTGCAATCACAGTCTATCGATGACAGAGATAGAATATCAGTCACACACAACACAAAATATACGTGGTTCACCCTCTCTCTAGGGCTACGTCCATGAAACTGTGCTATAATATATTAAGGCAAAGCATACACTTCTTGTCTGCACTCTTAGCTAATAGATCTTCTTTCTTCTCCTCTCTTTCTCTCCCCTCCCTGTGCACCCAGCTAGAGGGTTGATCTTCGCACACAGCTGAAGATCTTACAATACTAGAAGGCTCTCGTACTTAGCACTTCTTTCTCACACACTACTACTCGTTTGATCACACAACGATAAAGACAACAACAATAATCATAACACCAACCATCCCAGGTCCTTTAGACCTCTATTTATACATTACAATAGCTCACCGACATCCTTAGGCCGAAACCTAGGTGTCCAAAAACCCTAGATACCAAAACCCTAGGTCGACTTGACCCGCGTTTTCAGGGCTTCATCAGCCTGTCTTTCCTTCCTTCTCGTACGGTGCTCCAAAGCATCCAACGGTAGATTTTCCCGCTTGCCGAGTTGTCCACGATCCTTCTTTCTTTCTTATCTGTTATCCCCAATCTTCTCGTTCAACGACTTACTTCGCTCCGTCTTTTCTGCTCTTTTACTCACTTCGACCTAGTAACAGTCACTGTGTCTTCCGCGAAGTTCGCATTCTCACTTTTCTTCCTTGATCTTTGCATACTTCCCTAACCAAGGGCCAACAATCTCATCTATTTAAATGGTAAACTTGATGCCATTGAATTTGTCATTTAATCATCTATCTAATCCTCTATCTAATTGCATAGTTTTTTCACACTTTAGATTTCATATGATATTTTAAATTTGTATTATTCTAAGTATAAAAACAAATTTCGCAGTTATCAAAGTGCCCACTAATAATCAATAACATTAAAAAAATAACAAAAAAAAATTATAAACAATATACATGAAATATCCATAAATGTTTATTCTTTAAAAATGTATTTTTTAATTTTTAATTTCACTAAAAAAAATATTAAAAACACAAAAATATATAAAATATAATAAAATTCAAAAATTATATATATATATATATATAAGAGATGAGATGGTGATTAAAATCCACAATGCTCTATAAATTGTCTTTTTAAGAAAATATTAATCCTTATAAATGCAAACAATATAACAAACAAAATATAACAAACAAATATCATTTCCTTTTCAAGGCCACTAGATAATCCTACAATATATATATTTTTTTTAATACATCAATATAGGATAAAATGATATATTTATACTTTTAAAAGATAATATGACTCTCATGAATTCTTCCACTTGGACATGTAATATTTTTTTAAGTTTATTTTCATTACATGTATTGTTGTAGAGTAAAGATATTATTAAAAATATCATCAAATAATGTGTTAAAGGAAAAAAAAAAATTAAGGTATTATAAGGATGTAATTAACCCTAATATAAAAGATCAAAATTATCTATTTGTTTTGACTAGTGTAAAGAAAAAAATAATCAGTGTTAAGTTAAAAACAAATTCTCACTAACTCCATAGTGAAAATGGGGTTAGTCAATTCCTAAAAAACCATGGAATAAAAGAGTATGTCATCATTGTGACACTAAAAAAGTTGAAAATGAAAAACAATTTCATATATATATATATATAAATGAATATCAAGATGTCAATCATATATTAAACAACTACCAATAAACTTTTACTCTGTAAAAAGAAGTTGAAACCATGGCATCAAGATGTCAATCATATATTAAACAACTACCAATAAACTTTTACTCTGTAAAAAGAAGTTGAAACCATGGCACCGAGCAAAATGTAGTTACTTGAATACGTTAGATCGTTTATATTGTATCACCAAAAGATGTTATAGTAACGGAAAGACCAGCAAATTAATTAAATATGCTGTTAAATATGCTGGTATAATTATAGTTTTGCTGTTAAATATGCTGGTATAATTGCGCCATGTAATTAATTAACCCGTTAATCTAATCTGTTGACATTATAAACGATAATTGAGGTTTTGATTCGACATGAATATCAAGTAGTTACCGTTAGTCAGTGCGCAAATTAAAGCAGAGGCAGCTTCAACAGTTTAACGCACAGGCAGCTCAACAGTAAAATACAATACAGTAGATTAGTCATGAACTGTAATTATAAGTACAGTTAACGCACAGGCAGCTCAACAGTAGAATACAATACAGTAGATTAGTCATGAACTGTAATTATAAGTACAGTTAATGCACAGGCAGCTCAACAGTAGAATACAATACAGTAGATTAGTCATGAACTGTAATTATAAGTACAGTTAACGCACATGCAGCTCAACAGTAGAATACAATACAATAGATTAGTCCTAGAGTTTTAGAGTTAAGATAGATTTTGTTGAAATCATAACTAAAAAATAATAACAAAGTCCGGACTAATTTAATTTATAATTTTTGTTTATTAATATTATCATTAATGTATATTATAATACATTTGTATAAAGATCAGTTATAAAATATATCTTGATTCTGTTATTATTTGGATTTATAATGATGTAAATTTGAAAGTATTAAATTAATTTTAAACTTTTACATACACATAAATATTTTCATTTAAAAATTTCATAGAACTCACTTAAATCTATCTTAAATCTCTATTTATCATGGGCTGAAAGGGATCAAAGCCCTTGAGATGCTAATTTTTATTCAAAATTTTCACTTTAAAAATAGAGCAGGCTTAAATCTCTATTTATCATGGACTGAGAGGGATCAACTCCCTTGAAGTGCAAATTTTTATTCAAATTTCACAGAACCCACTTAAATCTATCTTAAATCTCTATTTATCATGGGCTGAAAGGGATCAAAGCCCCTGAGGTGCAAATCTTTATTCAATTTTTTTACTTTAAAAATGCACCTCTACCGATTTGATCCCTCTCACCTCATGAATCTAAACTGTGGGCTGAAAGGGATCAACTCCCTTGAAGTGCAAATCTTTATTCAAATTTTTTACTTTAAAAATGCACCTCTACGGATTTGATCCCTCTCACCTCATGAATCTAAACTGATTGTAAGTATAGTTCTTTATGAGTTAGGTTGTCATGAACCTTATCAATGAGTTAGGTTGTCATGAACCTTATCAGAACGGGCCTAAATCTCAATGGGGTTTGATCCCTGGTGGACTGGGTGAAAATCACCGTCCCCCACCAATAGGCCCCAAGTCCTTGACTGGGTACTTATAGTATTGTTATTGCTGTTGCTGTTTATACTCCTAAGCCTGCCCTTGCACAGATGGTGTTCGCAGAGAGAGTACCCTACAAGAGTCCGCTGAGAACACCTCCACCCTCGCCCGTTCCTCCGCCTGCATTGAGACCCTTCTGCTTCGTTATTATTATTTACTGTAACGTTTATTAGGCATCGCTTTGTCATCCACTCTTCGCCCATCTTCGCGATGACTATAAGCCTGCTTTCTGAGCTTTTTAGTGGTCTTTGTTTCATCGTCCTTCCCTCCCTTGATATAACCAATCTCATCTTTGCTTCTTTCCCCCTTGTAGCTGCTCAGACTTAACTTCTTCTCATGCCTCTACAAATTCCCCCTGTCAAGAAGACCTGGTTTTGGCGACTTCCATTCCTCATCACGACCTCCAGTTATCTCTTTCTCGGCGCTGCTTGACGTGTCTTCCTTTATGAGAAGGGTACCTTGAGTTCCTGATGTTCAATTCAAAATAATTAGTGAGTCCTAACTAGCAATAGGCTGATTACAAGTAGCATGTAGATACTAATGCATGGGATTTCAGTGGCAATATTCCATTAACGAACAGTATATAAAGATATAAGGTGTAGTTAGCTTCTATCTGTACCTTCCTTTCTAAACAGTCTGCTGTTATCCCATTGATTGCTGCGAGAAGAGATTCACATGAGATCATGGAATCTTTAAGGCATACATAAAAGTTTAGTATAATTAAAAGCACCGGGATTATCAGTCGGTCGTACTATAAACAGGAAAGTGGTACGAGGCCGGTTGAGGAATAGATATCTACCTCATACTCCCGTTCCATCTGCTCTCTACTTTCTCGCCCTCCCCGCCGTCCTGCGAAAAACGAAACGAAACCCAAAATGGATTTTAGTGCACCGACAATAAAAAGACGTTAACCTAATTATTAAAAGCGACTACATTTTGGCAGGCAGATTAATCTTTTATGCCATAACTGTTCTTTCATGTTTACAAGGTGCCCGGCTGACGTACACACTCTTTCGGTACGAGGAGAGATAACGAGATCCAACATTGTGTTTGGAAGAGAGGTTACTAGTTCGAAACTTGTGTTGTGTTCTTGGGATGACAGTTTAACACCTGATATCATCTACGAAGTGAAGAATTATCAAATAAAATTCCCACACACAGAATTTTCAGTGGAAAAAAAAAGTGTCCCGCTGACATTACTATTTTCCAATCCAGTAGTGTGATCAAAGTCCCGAATTGATACGCATATCATTAGATAATATGTGGTGCCTCTTGAATTCCCGATGAATCGCAACTAGTTTAATCTGTTTCGTGCGCCTGTACTATTTCCTCCGCATCTACGCCGTCGGCACGGTTATCACAGATGCAACTTGAAGGCGCTTATGGGCCCTTATACTCGATTTTCAGTACGGAAGATAGCCGAGAGAGATTGATACCCTCAGGATTGCATTGCGTATGATAAGGGCATGCGAAAAAACAAGTCCGTACGTGAATAGCATAATATGACCAAAACCCTCTAACATTTGTCCATGTTCTCTCTGATTTTGCCCAGATGTTTCAACTACGAATCATTTAAGATACAAATTAGTACATATATATCCATCCATAAATCTAAATATTGCCACTGATCTACATACATTACATGTAATCCACCCACAAATTTGTGTGCTGTGTTGTGTTGTGCAACAGGTGTAAGACGAACTCTAGGGTTTGGGGACGCTCACAAACGGAAACAAAGTTTGCACCCAATTGCGGCATTGTGCATGCCGCCGGCACTTCCATTTGCCCCACCCCTTCCACAATACATCTGTTCACTTCCTGGCCCAAGTCGATGGAGAAGCAGATTCGGTAACATTAACTAAGATCAAATTGATTGAGCACTAAGTTCTCGCGGGGTCTGTAACGGTGATTTTGGGCCGAGGCACTCATGCATCTGCTAACGGCTGCATGCAGCAACATATATATATATATATATATATATATATAAGCCATGATTCTGCTGTACCTCTCCTCTCGATGAGATCTACTCCTCAAATGCAATACTACTTAAGGGGCACATCGCATAGAGTATATTGATTTCTTCCAGACTCTCTGTAGCTCATTCAAAGTGGCCAAATCTTAAAAAGGAAAAGACAGAGAAAGGGCAATAAGATGGTTTACTGGAATTAAAGACATATGAAGAAATTGGAGAGTAATTTTACTTCAAAAAATTATTTTTAACATTTTTCTTTCTGTTATCATATTATCTTTCTTTCTTATTTATAAATGTAAAACATACGAAGAAATTGGACAGTAATTTTACTTCAAAAAATTATTTTCAACATTTTTCTTTCTGTTATCAGATTATCTTTCTTTCCTATTTATAAATGTAAATCTGTTGTAAATGTCTAAAAGAATAAAAACAATTAAAATACAAATTTATAGGTATCTAAATGATTCCTGATCAATATGGATTTATTAATGTTGGTGTGTTTATATATACTCTATCTATTAGTTTTATATAAATTTAAAATTGGATCCATGCACATTAAACAAACAAACAAATGTGATGTATATTACAAACTCTGAAATGCACCTCATCAAAAATAGTGGAAAAGATCATAAACTAACCTCAAAAATCTGATTTTCACTGTTCCCATCATGGCCGCCTTGGAGCTGTAAAGCGTTCCTCCAGTTGTGGGCAGGACGAGGATGAGTTCTAAGAGCGGTGGCGCAGGTACCATGCTCTCCTTCACCTTCGACCTCCTTTTCCTCTTCAGACGGCTGGACGTTCATGACAGCTGCTACCAGCGGAAGAAGAAACTCCTCCTCGCCGTTGAGTGTCAGTGCTACTGGCGATAGAGGAACTAGAGCTCCTGGCCCTTTCCCATGAGCTGGAAGATGTGATTAATGCTCCGGAACGCTTCCGAATCCTCATACCTATGTATGTATTACCCAGTTACCCTTCGATACAAACCAGGCCACGGTCACATATGCTGATTCCCCGCCCCAGGGAGGCTTCACATACCCCTCAGAAAACTCCTGAATGCTCCCTCTGTCCGATGCCCCAAAGCTTGAATAACAACACCCTATTGGTTCCTCAGTCCGATGCTCCCTCTGTCCGATGCCCCAAAGCTTGAATAACAACACCCTATTGGTTCCTCAGTCCGATGCTCCCTCTGTCCGATGCCCCTCAGAAAACTCCGGAATGCTCCGTCTGTCCGGGGCCTATTGGTGGGGGACGGTGATTTTCACCTAGCCCAGCAGGGATCAAACTCCATTGAGACATAGGTCTATTGTGATAAGGCTCAAAGGGTAGGTTGTTTCTGGGATGTTTCGGCTCTTGCTGAGTCACAAGTTATTGGTATATCTGACTTGCTAACGGTTGAATATACTCTTAGGTTTATAATGGGAACCAACAGATTTGAACCTAAACCTAGCCCAAATAATCCCAATCCCAACGTGTTACCGATTTCCATGGTTAAAAAAAACAACACCAAACAAACAAACACGCAAAACCCCTCCCCTCTTCCCGCACATATGCTCGGAGATCGCTCGAGTAGACCGGAGACGGCCGATAGCCTGTTGCCTGCCGGAAAGGACCGGAGGCAGCGAGTCGGTACACCGGTTGCTGCCTGTCAGCTTTACCTTTTCTGCATCCTATGTGAAAGTGCTTTTTGCCGGACTAAATCTACTGCTCACAACAATCATGATTTTATAGCTTTAAATTTCGGGATTCCGTTTTTAATTTATAAACGGTGAAACTGCACATCATAAAAAGTCGAGGGTTTTACCAAAATTTTAGAGGAATCATCCATGCTAGAAATAGCTTGTATGGATATATACGCCTACAGCAGGATTATGTGCTCACTGGCTTTGTTGACAGGAGTGACCTACCCCGCTAAATTCAGCAGGATTATGTGCTCTCTGGCTTTGTTGAGCGAAGTGGCTTTACCCTGCTAAATTACACAAAAGTACCTGGAAGGGGCTACGACTATGTACAAAAAGTGTGCTGTTCCAAAGACAAAGGAGGAAAGAGAAATGAGATTAGATTTTAAAATTTAGAAAGATGGGAAAAAGCCATATTCACAGAGGAGAGAGAAACAAGATTAGATTTTAAAATTTAAAAGTTATTTAGAAAGATGGGAATGAAGCCTTATTCATAAAAGAGGAGAGAGAAACGAGATTAGATTTTAAAATTTAAAAGTTATTTAGAAAGATGGCAAAGAAGACATATTCCATTATTTCTTATCAAGTTTATTATTTGTATAGACTTCCATGCATATTCTTCACAATGCCATAAATAAGCTTGTGTTAGTAGGAGTGTCAACCCTTTTATGATCATTTTTATTGATATATTGATCATGATATTTTGAGAATAATATGCTGCCATATGTTAAAAAGGAAGAGTGATGATTCAAAGGTCTTTACACATATGTTATGAAAACGTAGTTAATAAATTAGCAAGTAACATGGTCAAGTGATATGGCACCGGTTAGAAGTAATTAGAAGGGATCTTAGCAAGAAGTAGTTAGAAGGGACATTTTGATGAGATTATGTTGTACTTGAACTTCTTTACTTTCAACGTGGACATCTAGTGGCCTATCATAGAAAGACACTCTCTTACGCAATTCACTAGACCCCATGTATGCCAAGGAGCTTTGTTTCATGTTCTAGGTTTTCCAATAGTAGAAGCATTATAATTTGGGAAAGGAAATGGTCATCCACACCAACCATAAACCTATGCAATTTATGCATTCATCAATAGTGCTCCAAAACCTTCAACAATTCCACCTAAACATAAGTGCAAGACAGGTAGTACTAATTGAGTTGTAGACTACCTAAATTGACCTATGGTTATGACACTAACCGTAGTCCTCAAATCATGTGCACACATTAAGGCATCAGATCATTGACACTCTAGCTATCATGTGCATCTTCTTACATTTGCTTAATTTTGGTTCAATTTTGTGATTAAAACCAAAAGAAAATATAATGTAATGAAATATTTCTTGGACCTTTAGTGAATCTTTGCCAAAAACATGGAATATTATATTTGGAAGTCGAACATTTATGGTAGTTGTAAGGCCAAAGGCCAAAGAACACAATCATAAATATGGAGTTTTTGAAATAATTAAGGGCCTTGTTCTCTTCTTTGATTTGGTTTGTGTAGTGTGGATGGTTGGGGATTCCAAAGACTTATTCATACGCTCTATGAATGTAATGGAGGACCAAGAGATTGGTCAATGTATTTATTAAATACTGCAAATTTGTTGTTGTGGTATTTATGCTTATTTTCAATTGAATTGCAAAACTATGTCACTATTTCTGCTAAGTGGCTTAATATTGTGGTGTATTATCCTTTCTTTCAATTAAACTATAGAGTGTGGTGATTATTTATTTTAAAATGGAATTGAATTTGTTTATATCAATTGTCGAGAAATTCCATTGCATATGTTTGATTATTGCAGGGGGTCACAACCTCACTACATCAAGTGGTATCAAAGCAAGTTGAATCTTAAGGGATTGAAACAATTTTAGTGAAAGAAGGGAGATAGCTAGAATTGTTGCCATTAGAAGAGGGGCGATTTTGTGAGACAATAGTTACATTGAAAGAGGGGAAGTGTAAATGACTCCAACAACTTGGGTGTGAAGTGGGTAGAGTTATCTAAATAAGTGAGTAAATCATGTCTCTAGTGGCATGATTGGGTAGACATTGTAAGAGGAGATACTATTCCAATCCTAAAGAGTGTTGGATAGAGGTCATGGAGAATGAGTTATTGAATAAGAAATTGTGGCTGGAAGAAAAGAAATTGCAACAATGTTGTAGAAAATGATCAAGAGAATGGAAGCCATAGAATTGGATCTACACATAAGATTGCCAAAAGGCACATATAACAAAGATGAGATTGATGTGGAAGTTGTAGAGAGCGTGGAGCAACGCCAGATGGAAATATAGATGCCTAAATTTTCTAGAAGTGTGGATCAAGAAAGGCTAATGGAGTGAATAGAAAGCATGCAAAATATTTTGACTACCATGGAATTGAACAACCCCAAAATTTAAGATCACGTGTGGAATATTGAGAATTTATGCATGTTCATGGTGGGAGAAGCTGAAGATGGTCAGAAAATTGAGGGGTAGAGCCAAGATCCAACATTGGGAGAATATGGTCACCAAGTCAATAGGTAACTTGTAAATTTCAAGTATGCTTTGAAGATGCATAGAAGGTTAGAGAAGTTAACGTGGAATGATAGATGTGTAGATAATTATTTTGAAGAATTTTGTAGCATGGCCACGAGAGTTGGTTTTGTGGATGGATGGATCAAAGCCATCCAATAGAAGGAATATAGGTATAGAGAAGATGTGGTATTAGAATAGGATTATAAATTGACCATGAAAACTGAGAAGGTGTAGATGAACAAAAAGTGTGAGAGTCTGAATGAAAGGAGAATGAAAAAAGAAATTCTCCTAAATTTGGTTGCAGAGAGTGTTGATTGTAAAAGTAGGGTGCATGTTGTTGAGGAAAATGATGATGAAAGTGTGTCTAAAGTGCATGTTGTGGATAACATTCCAAAGGAGAGTGCAAAAGAAATATTTTCAACAAAAGACTACAAGAAAAATATTGAGGTAAATGAGTTTGTGCAACGAGCTCAATAAGCAATGATAGAGTTCCAAGTGAGTGATGTTGCAACAAAAGGTGGTACTACATAAGAGAGTGGTCTTGTGGTAGTGGAGTTGTAAGGAGATGATTTTATCATAGATGAAATAGTGAAAGAGATGCATATGGGAATGTTTGATTCCCATAATGTTGTGTTGTGAATTTCTTGCAAGTGAAGTGGGATGTATAGAAAAAATAAATAAAATGAAATGGACAAGAGAAAATATTCAACAGTGGCAACAAGGAGAGATGATACATGAGAATGAATATGGAGCAAAGTAGCAGCAAGAGGAATATGATTGTAGTAGAGGAGTGGTGGTAGTAAAATAAAAGTGGAATCAATAGATTCTTGAATGACAAGCATTAGTGGAGTTCATCAACATAGTGGTAATGGTGTAGGAAAGGGAGGATGGGGACACAACAAGCACTATTAAGAGGAAGTAATTTGAGGCAGTGATCCCCATTGGGCAATATTTGTAGTAGTTTCTAGGTGTCAATGAGTTGCAACAAGTGGTAGAATAGATAATGGTGGTGATGATGAAGAGAATCCAAACAAAGAAGATGTCAAGATGGATTGTGGGTGTGACGAATTACCTACAATTCCAAATCTTGTAGAGTTTCATATTACAAAGGAAAAGAAGAAGGATGTAATGTGGTGAAGAAGGAAGGATGATTGGTTGGCCATATCAAAACAATGATTGGTAGTTCATATCAGAAGGAACAATGATTGACTGATGAGGTAAGATGGCAATTTTGGCACCGCACAAGCATAGTGTTTTGGTAGAAGCCACTACTAAAATCTTCTTGAAGGATGATTGGGTTCATTTTGGTTTTCAAAAGATCATTTTTTCTTATATGATTAATTGGTTTTGGTTGTTGACTAGTGATATAACATGGAAATTTTGGCACCACACAAGAAGAGTCTCACGATAAAAGCCATTGCTAAGATCTTCTTCAAGAATGTTTGGGTTCTTATTAGGTTTGCAAATATCATTGTTTCTGATAAGGATGATTGTTTTACTTGGTGTCCATCATGTACTAAGTGATAGATCTACAAATTTTGAAAATAGATCTCATGACCTTGTTTATTGACCCTATAAATGGTTTACACCCTCCCAGGGATGATTTTAAGGATGGAAATTTATTTTAAAATGTAGAAGCCTTGGCAAATCTTACTAATCCTTCATATGCCAACTATAAATGATTGACGATATTTTTGTAAAAATATTCAAACTTCTAAGGATTTTATATAGTTTTTATGAAATTTTGGTGATTTTTAAGGTAAAATAATTTTAGCCTATAGAATTTGGGTGAATCATTTTTAAAATAGTGAATCTCGTTTTTGGAAAAACCATGGAAAATTAGCCCATGAGCGAAATTTAGCCCCTAAAATCATTCCCGCACCCTCCTATGGAAAAGAAACATGTTTGCATGGACTAATGCACATACCAACCTACTATAGACCACTGCATTGATAAATGGTTTGTATGTTCTGGAAAACATCCTTGCAATAACAAGGAGGTGCCATTGTATTTCCTTAGACAATTATGGGATAAATTTGTTTTAGGTCACCATGTCAACTACTTTGACATTCAAGAATTCTATGGGTTGGTTGTGGGTCTGTGCAAGATCAATAAAATTCTAATCATGATGCATTGAGAAGGCCTCACCCTCCGAAGAAGAATCTTAACCGCCTTTCCCAATATCCTACCTTTTCAGATAACATATGCCAAGCCCAAACCTCAATTTTCATCTAGACCCATAACTTACTACAATATAGCATGTTCTTTACTTCATCCCACTAGGAAGGATATTCAAACGATGATGGGGGGGGGTGGGCCTTCAAGCCATGTAGTAAAGTATATCCAGGAGAGCACACATAAATAGACTAGTCATTTGATCCTATTTTATGTGATCATCATCAATGCTTAAGTTGTGAGAAGATTTGTTATGGGTTGATGAAGGAAACCATAAAATATAGTTTCATGGAGGAGGTATGCGTACTGGCCTATAATTCAAGAAGATGTAGCACGATAAATTAGATTATGTATACTTTGTTGTACCAACAAGCCCAATAAAAGGAAACAAGGTCTATACCATCTCTTACTTGTACCCACTCAACCTTGGGAAAGCATTTCCATGGATTTTGTGGGAGGTTTACCAACAACCAAGAAGAGACATGATTACATATTTTTGGTAGTTTATAGTTTCAACAAGATGTGGATTCTTATACCTTGCAAAAATACCATCAAAGGACAAGAATCATCCAACATGTTCTTTGAATAGGTCTGGTTACACTTTGGGATACCAAGGACCATCATCTCAGACAGGGATACCATATTTCTTAGTACATTTTTAACTACATTATGGGAGACGATTGTTAAGGTTTAAGATATTATTAGGTTTCTTTTCAATTTACTAGATAACCATAGAATATATAGTATCCATGAGAGAAACACAATCACAAGATACACAACATTTATTCTGGGAAACCCTCATGGGAGAGAAAACCCACCAAAAATTTCCTTAATATAGATAGACAATACAATGCCAAGACAATAAACCAAACACTAGAGAATATCCAACACTGAGAAATGTGCTTCTCTCTTCCTTCTTCTCCCAACTATAGCTACCAAAATTGCACATTGGATGAGCGAATGAGTGAGTGAGATAATGAGGCTCTGGCTTCCTTTATTTATACAAACTGGCAGGTGCTAGAAAGGTGTCTCTTCATTGGGCAAGGACGACTTGTCTTCTTAGTGGTTAACACCACTTTAATTAGCCTGGGGGTCTACTTCTTAATTTGCACAATATATTTAAGGTTTGACCAATCCACAAAAGGGGATTTGGTCAATTTCAATTCCCGACATGATCAATCCACAAGAGGGGATTGATCTAATGAATAATAACTAAATAATAAATAGAATACTCTTTACAGTTACAATATTTCAACACTCCCCCTTAACAAAAAGGGTATTCTACAACATCACCAGGAGAGAGAGAGGGCATCAATATCAACAACATCTAGAACATTGACTGGCATATCTATAAATCATCGGAAGTTTTTCTCATCATCAATATCATCATCCACAATAGGGA
>ML795200.1:184742-195012 GCA_009831015.1 Picea engelmannii | reverse complement strand
CATAGAAAAAGCAACTTCTTTTCTCAGGAAAAGTTCTTCTTCCTTCTCTCTTCAGGAACTTAGGCCACTGTGACCCCTCTAAAGGCAATAGATAGGTTTACATCATTAACGATCATAGGGATGACGAAAATAATGTGTAACAGTAAGCCTGTAATAAAATCCATAGAGATGTCCTTCCAAATAGCAGGTGGAATCAGGAGCGGTTGTAGTGTGCTTGGAGATTTGAATATTTCTCCCTTGTTGCGTTGACACACATCACATTCGACAAAAAAATTACAAATTTTCTGTTTCATACCATCAAAGAAAAAAGAAGGTTTGACCCTGTCATAGGTTTTGGTGAACCTGGAGTGCCCTGCTGTCGGTGTAGCATTAAGCTCAAAAAGTACCATGGATTTAAGCTTTGATTGTTTACTTAAATACAAATGGACTTTGTACCGAAGCTCATCATGGAGCCAAGAGTAACCTAGGGGAGCTGGAGAACTGGACTGTAATTGTTGGATCAACTGCCAAGTTTTGGCATCTTGTAGCCATTCCTGGCGAACGGCTTGGAGCCAATTTTGTACAATGAAGGAAAGAGAAAAAGGGGATCCTTCATCTTCATATTTGTGGGAAAGTGCATCCACAACCATATTTTATTTTCCTTTCTTGTAAATTATCTCATGATCATAGCCAAATAGCTTAGTCACTCATTTTAGTTTCTCCAAGGAGGAAATGCATTGTTCTAGAAAATACTTGAGGCTTTGATGGTCTATCTTAATATGGAAGTGTTTCCCCAATAGATAAGGGTGCCACAAATCAACGACATGCATAATAGCCAACATTTCCTTTTCATAGATAGATTTTCCCATAAAATTCTTTTGTTCCTTACACTTGTGGCCGGGAAATATTTTTCATCACAATTATAACAAAGGCCTTTGAGTTGGCATTCAACCATTTCAGCCCTGGTCAATTTTTGGATATTTAGTGGAGCAGAGGGAGTAGTGGGATTTACTGGTTTAGGGCGAGGGATAAAGGAGGGTTTGCGGTTTTGAGAAGATACAAATTGTTGTGATTATTTATCTCTTTTAGTATCCTCCACCCAACTCTGAGGCCGAGCCATGAGGACATGGGCCCGAATCTCATCCTTGAGGCCATTGATAAAACATTCTCGAAAAAAGGCATCAAACATGCCCTCTGTCCGAAAATCCAGGTGCGCAAAGGAATTTATAAAGTCCTCCACTGTTTCTGATTGTTTCAACTTTGTCAAATGACCCAAATGGTTGGTGTCAGTCCCAAAGCGTTCATAAATATCTACCACAAAGTGTGTCCAAGCAATATACCCTTGACGAGAATTTTTTCTCCATTACCACCATTGCCAACATTCTTGATCTAGATGGAGAACACCATACTGGAGTTTGGCCAAGTCATCTGTAATGTCATATAAAGAGAAATAATGTTCCATTTGGGTTACCCAACCAGTAGGGTCTGAGCCGTCAAATTTGGTCACATCCACCCGTGGAAGGCATAGGTCACGCTGAAACTGATGGTTCTGAAAGTTATGGGATTGAAAGGAATGTTCACCTTCAGTATGTGGAGTTGAGGAAGAGGAAGGGTTATCTTTAGGGATATGTAGTTTGGTGCATAGTGCCGAAAAGATAGATTCAAGATGGGTGGTGAGGTCTTGCTTGATTTCCTCTATTGAGGACTGCATGGTTGTATTGATGGCGAAAACATTGGCACTGATTTATTTCACTTCTTGTTGCGTCTGGATGAGACTAGATTGCAAGGTGTTGTAGCAAGATTCTAGGTCTTGGCTACGAGTATGGGCCATGAGGATGGGGGAACTGAAAAGGGGCGGGCGGGGTCAAAATGTTTTCCAAAAAAATGATATGTATGAATGTGATAAGGGAAAAGACATGAATCCAATGGAATAGGTCTCAAATAATGGTGAAAATTTTTCCAAATCTTTTACCAATTTAGTGGGCATTATTTCAAGGTCAAATTTTAGAATTTTAGCAATCCATTTGCTTCTCTTCCCATCTATGTCAGGCTGGATCAAAATCTCTTTCACTAAGTTTGAGGGGACATATGCAACAATATTTGAAAGCAAAACATAGATACTAAAGGTTTTGAGAGATTTGACCAAAGCATATGCCTACTTCTCCATGATTTCATATATTCTTCCTGCATCCTTCAATGCTCTGCTGAAAAATGAAATAGGCTGCTATAATCCCTTTGTATTTTTTTGTAGCAAAACAACAACCAATGTGTCAAAATAAGAAAAGGAAAATATCATAAATTTCTTAGAATAGTCAGGGATGATGAGCACAAGTGCTTTAGTCAAATCCTTTTTTATTTGGTCGAAAGAATCTCAAGCTTCATAAATCCATTTCACCTCATTTCCTTTTCTAAGCATGGTTGTAATGTGCTTAACCAACTCAGCGAAATTAGAAATGAATCTTCACAGAAAATTTATTTTACCCGAGAAAGACTGAACTTATTTCTTATATCTAGGAAAAGATAAGGCATGGATGGCCTCTAATCTTCTTGGATCAATTCTTACTCCTTATACTGACACAATATGCCCCAATAATTTACTGTCTTCCATAGAAAACAAAGATTTCTTAGGATTGATGGAGAGGCCAAACCTTCTGCACTTTAGGAAGAATTTCGTCAAATGATGAAAATGCTCTTTATCAGAACTTGAGAATACTGTAATTTTATCCAAATAGATGACTACAAATTTACCTTTTTCCCTAACAAAGGCAATGTCCATGGCTCGTTGGAAGGTTTCTTGCAATATACCAGATACAAAAAGTATGCAGAACAGAAATAAAATGCTAGAAATGGAAGAATACGAATAATATAACCAAAACAATCACCACAATAACACTAAAATGATATAAGAATAACAATAGATTTAACACTTTGATTCTGAAAGCAATGTTCATAGGCCTCTTCGAGGGGGGAAACCTCCAGTTGAGAAAATATATATTACAATAATATCCAAGATAGGGTTCTCATACCCTCTACTCCTATTTATACTAAATATGTCTATCAAAAGAAGCATCTAGAGGAATATCCTTCTAGAAGAGGAAGCGTCTATTAGGTCTTCTTACATTCGACTTATTCTATTTTATTGCAAGGCCTTATTAATATTGACCTCTATTACATACAAATATATTGTTCCACCTATGTGTGGGTTAGGGCCCTAACATGTCCCCCCCCTTAAAAACAACCTTGTCCTCAAGGCTTGAGATGTGGAAATTGCTGCAGAATGGTAGCTAGTTCACAAGTGGCATTTGTTGGAGTTGTATCTTTCCACTGTATTAACACTTCCTTGATGGTTCTTTGATGCAGGCGATGCTCACGCTGGTCCAAAACGACTTGTGGTTGTAGCCAAATGGATCCTTCTTCGGCTAACTCGGGAAGGTTGGTTTGAATTTGGCACTTAGTCTCGATCACCTTCTTTAAGCGGGAAACATGAAAAACATGATGTAGCTTCGAATGATTGGGCAAAGCTAACTGTTAGGCCACCTGTCCCATTTTCTTGAGAACTGTATAAGGACCATAATTTTTGCGCACTAGCTTCTGACAATGATCAACCTTGAGGAAATTTTGCTTGTAAGGTTGTAGTCGAAGAAACAACTGATCCCCTTCTTCAAATTGTCGTTCAGAGCGACCTTGATCTGCTTGTTTCTTCATGCGATTTTGTGCCATGACCAAATTCTCTTTGAGGGTATGGAGAATACCCTCTCGAACTGTAAGTGTTTGGTCAACCCCCTGGACCTTTGAGACACCACATAAGTATGAGAGAATTGAAGGTGGATTTTGTCCATATACTACTTCAAAAGGAGTCATGCATGTAGCTGTATGGTATGACATGTTGTACCACCATTCATCTAGGGGTAACCATTGAGCCCACTGATTTTTATTTTTTGAGGAAAAACACCTCAAATATGTTTCCAAACGCTTGTTGACAAAAATTTTTTAACCATCAGTCTGGGGATGATAAGATGTACTGAGATGCAATTGGGTGCCTTGTAGCTTGAACGGTTCTTGCCAAAAATTTCTTCTGAAAGTTGGGTTGCGATCAGAAACAATAGAGTGTGACATTCCATGAAGCTTGAAGACCTGATATATGAAAATTTGATCCACCGTGGATGTTGTAAACAGGTGTTGAAGAGCGCAAAAATGAGCATACTTAGAAAGGTGATCAACAACCACCATGATGACTGATTTATTTCCCGATTTGGGTAAGCCTGTAATAAAATCCATAGAGATGTCCTTCCAAATAGCAGGTGGAATCGGGAGCAGTTGTAGTGTTACTGGAGATTTGACTGTTTCTCCCTTATTGCGTTGAAACACATCACATTCGGTGATAAAATTACGAATATCCTGTTTCATACCATCCCAAAAAAAAGAACGTTTGACCCTGTCATAGGTTTCAGTGAACCCGGAGTGCCCCACTGTCGGTGTAGCATGAAGCTCAGAAAGTACCATGGTTTTAATCTTTGATTGTTTACTTAAATAAAAACGACCTTTGTATCGAAGCTCATCATGGATCCAAGAGTACCCTAGTGTAGATGGAGCATTGGGCTAGAATTGTTGGATCAGTTGCGAACTTTTGGGATCTTGTAGCAATTCCTAGCGAACGACTTGAAGCCAATCTGGTACAATGAAGGAAAGAGAAAAAAATGATCCTTCATCTTCATATTTGTGGGAAAGTGCATCCGCAACCACATTTTCTTTTCCTTTCTTGTAAATTATCTCATAATCATATCCAAATAGCTTAGTCACCCAATTTTGTTGCTCCGGGGAGGAAATGCGTTGTTCCAGAAAATACTTGAGGCTTTGATGGTCTATGTTAATTTGGAAGCGTTTCCCCAATAGATAAGGGCACCACAAATAAACGTCATGAAGAATAGCCAACATTTCCTTTACATAGATAGATTTTCCCAGATTTCTTTCAGATAGTTGCTTGCTGGTAAAGGCCAAAAGTTGACCCTCTTGCATAAGGACAACACCAATTCCTTTCCTTCAAGCATCACATTTCAAGACAAAGGTCTTTGTGAAATCAAGAAGGGCCAGGACTGGAGTGGTGCACATAGCCATATTCAAGGTTTGAAAAGCTTGAGCAACAACTAGAGTCCAAGTGAAAGAGTTATTTTTTAGGAGAGCAGTGAGAGGTGCTGCAATCTTTCCATAATTATTAACAAACTTGTGATAATAACCTGTTAAGCCCAAAAATCCACACAAGATTTTGAGAGTCTTTGGGTGAGGCTAGTCTTGCATAGCTTCAATATTTTTAGGATCCACCCTGAAAATATCCTTGCCAACCAGATGACCCAAGTACTCTACGTCTGAGGCGCCAAAAGCACATTTAGACTGTTTCAAGAAAAGTTGGTGCTGAGAGAGTAGATGGAGAACTCGATCCAGGTCTTGCTATAGATGAGGATATCATCAAATAAAACTAAGACAAAATGACAGAGAAAAAGATGAAAGACATGATTCATGAGGCTTTGTAAGGTGGAGGGGGCATTGCACAAGACAAAGGGAATGACCAAAAACTCATAGTGGCCGTCATGAGTTCTAAAGGAAGTCTTGGGAATGTCTGCCTCTTTCATATGTATCTAGTGGTAGCCCGAATGAAGATCAAGTTTAGTAAAGAATTGGGCACCACTGAGTTCATCCAGGAGGTCATCAATGACAGGAATGGGAAATTTGAGGGCGTGGAAGTCAGGACACATTCACCAAGAACCTTCTTTCTTTAGGACCATGACCACAGGAGAAGAGTAGGGGCTCGTACTAGGGCGGATAATGCCTGCATTAAGGAGTTCCTGGACCATTTTCTCAATTTCATTTTTTTGGGAAAAGGGGTGACGATACAAACGGATATTGGGAGGAAGGCTTCCGGGTACAAGGGGAATGGAATGATCATGAACACCATATGAAGGAGGGAGTCCCTGGGGAGTGGAAAAGACCACTTGATGTTTAGAAAGGATGGATTGGAGGTCTTGCAGCACCGAGGGTTTTTTTTTTTCTTGTATGGCATGGAGTTGGGCAATAACACCATAATGACCCTTTTTTAGCATCTTTTCAATGCAATGGGAACTAATGATCTCAGGTGAATCGGTGGTAATAACTTGGAACTTATATTGGTGGCCCTCCTGGTCAAATTGCATGGTTAATTCCTTAAAATCCATGAGAATGGGACCCAAAGTCCTTAGCCAGTATGCACCCAACACAATGTCGTAACCGCCCATGTCGATAGCAAACATATGATATTTCAGGTGGTAGTCACCAATTTGGATACAGACATTTTCACAATGCCCTCTACATTTCATTGAGCCACCATTGGAAATCAAGATTTGGAAATTATTGACGACATGGATGTAGCAATGAGTTTCTTGGGCAATGCAACAATGAATAAAATTATGGGTGCTTCCACTATCAACCAGAATGATGACCTTCTGATGCTTGATGTAACCGATGAGCTTGAATGTTTGGGGAGCGGAGAATCCAGTGAAAGCATTGAGGGAAATGACCGGTTCTACTTTGGGAGGGTCTAAGGGAGGGGTTATGTCGGGGGTTTCAGGTGACTCAGACACATGGGGAGTTTCAACATCCTCTTCTGAAATATCCTCGGAGATGTCCATAAAAAGATTTTGTTCCTTACACTTGTGGCTCTGGAAATATTTGTCATCATAATTATAACAAAGGCCTTTGAGTTGGTGTTCGGCCATTTCATCCCTCGTCAATTTTTGGATATTTAGTGGACTGGAAGGAGTAGTGGGATTTACTGGTTTATGCCGAGGGATAAAGGAGGGTTTCCTATTTTGAGAATATACAACCTATTGTGCTTATTTATCTCTTTTAGTAGCCTCCACCCAACTCTAAGGCCGCACCATGAGGACATGGGCCTAAATCTCATCCTTGAGGCCACTGATAAAACATTCTCGAAAAAAGGCATCAGACATGCCCTCTGTCCGAAAATCCAGCCACTCAAAGGTAGCTATAAAGTCTTCTATTGTTCCTGATTGTTTCAACTTTTTCAAATGGCCCAAATGGTTGGTGTCAGTGTCAAATCATTCATAAAGCTCTACCACAAAGTGTGTCCAAGCAATATACCTTGACAAGAAGTTTTTCTCCATTGCCACCATTGCCAACATTCTTGATCTATATGGAGAACACCATACCGGAGTTTTTCCAAGTCATCTTTAATGTCGTATAAAGAGAAATAATGTTCCATTTGGGTTACCCAACGAGTACGGTTTGAGCCATCAAATTTGGTCGCATCCACCCGCAGAAGGGGTAGGTCATGTTGAAATTGATGGTTCTGAAATTTATGGGAATGAGAGAAATGTTCACCTTCAGTATGTGGAGGTGAGGAAGAGGAAGTGTTATCTGTAGGGATATGCAGTTTGGTGCAGAGTGACGAAAAGACAGATTCAAGTTGGGTGGTGAGGTCTTGTTTGATTTCCTCCTTTGAGGACTGCATGGTTGTATTGATGGTGACAATATTGGCACTGAGTTGTTTCACTTCTTGTTGGGTCTCGATGAGACTAGATTGCAAGGTGTTGAAGCGATATTCCAGGTCTTGGCTACGAGTATGGGCCATAAGGATGGGGGAACTGAAAAGGGGTGGGTGGGGTAAACAAATTTGATGAAAAAATGATATGTATCAATGTGATAAGGGCGACGAGATGAATCCAATGGAATAGGTCTCAAATAATGGTGAAAACATTTCCAGGTCTTTTACCAATTTAGTGGGCTTTATTTCAAGGTCAAATTCTATAATTTTAGCAATCCATTTGTTTCTCTTCCCATCTATGTTAGGCTGGATCAATATCTCTTTCACTAAAGTTAAGGGGACATATGCAACAATATTTGAATGAAAAACATAGATCCTGAAGGTTTTTGAGATATTTGACCAAAGCATATGCCTTCTTCTCCATGATGTCATATGTTCTTTCTGCATCCTTCAATGCTCTGCTGAAAAATGAAATAGGTTTCTCTAACCCCTTTGTATTTTTCTGTAGCAAACAATAGGCAATGTGTCAAAAGAGGAAAAGGAAAATATCATAAATTCCTTAGAATAGTCAGGGATGATGAGCACAGGTGCTTCAGTCAAAGCCTTTTTTATTTGGTCAAAAGAATCTTGAGCTTCAGAAATCCATTTCACCTCATTTTCTTTTCTAAGCATGGTTATAATGTGCTTAACCAACTCAGTGAAATTAGAAATGAATCTTCTCAGAAAATTTATTTTACCCGAGAACGACTAAACATCTTTCTTATATCTGGGAAAAGATAAGGCTTGGATGGCCTCTACTCTGCTTGGATCAATTCTTACTCCTTCTACTGACACAATATGCCCCAATAATTTATTGTCATCCATAGAAAAAAAAGATTTCTTAGGATTGAGGGAGAGGCCAAACCTTCTGCACTTCAGGAAGACTTTTTTCAAATGATGAAAATGCTCTTTATCTGACCTTGCGAATACTGTAATGTCATCCAAATATATGACTTCAAATTTACCTTTTTCCCTAACAAAGGCAATGTCCATGGCTCATTGGAAAGTTTCTTGTAATATACCAGATATAAAAAGTATGCAGAACATAAATAAAATACTAGAAATGGCAGAATACCAGTAATATAACCAGAAAAATCACCACAATAACACTGAAATGATATAAGAATAATAACATAAATAACACTTTGATTCTGAGAGCAATGTTCATGGTCCTCTTTGAGGGGGCAACCTATTGTTGGGAAAAACACCCTATGGACTAGCAAATTAGGGCCTACTTTGCATGCAGATTTGACTGAATAGAAACTACTTTTTTACCTACATCCCAAGATTTAAATCCCTTTTTCTCAGTAAATGCATGGAAAAGGACCACCTACCTTGTTACCGTCATTCAATGTAGATCCTCCATTGTGCTTGACTACTTGTTCGCAATGCTCCTTCTAAAGATGACCTGCACTCAAGACAAACAACAACTATGCATGCATGCTAATTTTATACTCAAGGGTTAGAAATAAAACATAAACTAATCAAAACATAGACAATTCTGAATTGGGACAGGAAAATCATTCTCTTTATTATTTAAAATGAATCAACTTACAAAAGTTGAGACCGGCCACCGCTCCTTGAACCTGATCCTAGGCTCCTCTTCTTCTGTCCTTCAACTGCTTTGCGTTAAATCTCCTTTGGCATGAGGAAAGGCTAAAGGGTTGGGACAATGGAATACGTAAATGGGCAGAGTTTCTTCACTATATTTTTTTCTCTTCCAAATAGTACCCCTACCCCTTCTTTTATAGGCTAGAAGGAGCTAGGGTTTTGGATGAACCCTCGGCCATGCATGGCCGAGAGTTTTAGTTAACTCACCCATAAATTTTTGTTCCGTCGGCAACTTTCCTTTTTTCATGCTTTTGTAGGTATACGCAGGCTGTTGTGAGTCAACCAGCGTGTACATGCGTTCATTAATAAGTTAGGGCGCGTGGGCCTTTACACAAGAGGATTTTCAAAGAGTTGTTCAACAAAGTTTTGGAAAAGAAGGGATATGAGTTGGCCTAATGCCAGGTAAGCATGTGTGGTGCAATTTAGGGTTATAACAGATGCCCCCTAATGTGTGAGGTCATAAGAGAATCTAATGGCTGAAATACATTACCAATCTTTACTGATGTGCCAAACGATTGAGCCCAAGGATCAAGAACCAGGAGGTGTCGTCTGCAAAATAACAAATGTTTCACCGAGGCAGGCATACCCATGCTCAGGATAAAATAGAACCATGGCTATCAATCAAATACACTGTAGATCCATGTCAAATAACTATAAAGAGTAGCCGCGAATAATACATAGCGGAGCTACATCTCGAAATCAGAAAGATATAGAGTATCCATCTTCTAGTAGCTGATTCGGCCTGATGGCTGGACTTCAGAGCTCGAGCAACAACTTCAAAATCTTCTAAAACTTGAGTAGGAGTGTAATATGAGTGTACGACTGTACTACCCATAGGTCTTCGATGGCTCGTCGGTCATGGACTTGATAATCTTGATGATCGGACTGAAGGCTTCAGTGATTTCGAACAAGGGCTTGATTGGACGTTCAAGATGGTCGGGTATGCGGACAAGAGACATATTGTAGAGGGGCCAACTCAGGCTTAGTGACAAACTTCCCTTGGACAATAGCATGACAAGTGATGAGACTCAGGCAACATATATGTTAATCATAAGTCTACGAAGCAGGAGGCAACACAAACTCTCCATATGTTTGGAAGAATAACCA
>ML795200.1:110206-165748 GCA_009831015.1 Picea engelmannii | reverse complement strand
TTCGATATAGATCCTCCATTGTGCTTGACTACTTGTTCGCAATGCTCCTTCCAAAGATGACCTGCACTCAAGACAAACAACAACTATGCATGCATGCTACTTTTATACTCAAGGGTTAGAAATCAAACATAAACTAATAAAACCATAGACAATTCATGAATTGGGACGGGAAAAGCATTCTCTTTATTATTTAAAATGAATCAACTTACAAAAGATGAGACCGACCACCGCTCCTTGAACCTGATCCTGGGCTCCTCTTCTTCTATCCTTCAACTGCTTTGCGTTAAATCTCCTTTGGCATGTGGAAAGGCTAAAGGGTTGGGACAATGGAATATGTAAATGGGTAGAGTTTCTTCGCTATATTTTTTCCTCTTCCAAATGGTACCCCTACCCCTTCTTTTATAGGCTATAAGGAGCTAGGGTTTTGGACGAACCCTCGACCATGCATGGACGAGAGTTTCAGTTAACTCACCCATAGCTTTTTGTTCCATCGGCAACTTTCATTTTTTCATGCTTTTGTAGGTACACGCAGGATGTTGTGAGTCAACCAGTGTGTACACGCGCTCAGTAATGGCTTAGGGCCCGTGGGCCTTTACACAAGAGGATTTTCAAAGAGTTGTTCTGTAGAGTTTTGGCAAAGAAGGGATATGAGTTGGCCTGATGCCAGGTAAGCATGTGTGGTGCAATTTAGGGATATAACAAAACCTCCTGTCGAGAAGAGCTCTATTACAATAATCTCCAAGATAGGGTTCTCATACGCTCAACTCCTATTTATACTAAATATGTCTATCAAAAGAATCATCTAGAGGAAGATTCTTCTAGAAGTGGAAGCGTCTATTAGGTCTTCTTACATTCAACTTATTCTATTTTATTGCAAGGCCTTATTAATATTGACCTTTATTACACCCAAATATATTGTTCTACCTATGTGCGGGTTAGGACCCTAACATGTCCTCCCCCTTAAAAACAACCTTGTCCTCAAGTCTTGAGATGTGGAAATTGTTGCAGAATGGTAGCTAGTTCCCAAGTGGCATCTACTGGAGTTGTATCTTTCCACTGGATTAACACTTCCTTGATGGTTCTTTGACATAGGTGATGCTCACGATGGTCCAAAATTGGTTGTGGTTGTATCCAAATGGATCCTTATTCAGCTAACTTAGCAAGGTTTGTTTGAATTTGGCACTTACTTCCGATCACCTTATTTAAGCAAGAAACATGAAAAATAGGATGTAGCTTTGAATGACTGGGAAAAGATAGTTGATAGGCCACCTGTCCCACACACTTGAGAACTGTATAAGGACCATAAAATTTGGGCACTAGCTTCTGACAATGCTCGACCTTGAGAGAATTTTACTTGTAAGGTTGCAGTCGAAGAAACACCTGATCCCCTTCTTCAAATTGACGTTCAGAGCGACCTTGATTTGCTTGTTTCTTCATGCGATTTTGTGCCATGACCAAATTCTCTTTCAGGGTTCGGAGAATAGCCTCTTGAACTATAAGTGTTTGGTCAACCACCTGGATCTTTGAGACACCAGGTAAGTATGAGAGAACTGAAGGTGGCTTCTGTCCATATACCATTTCAAAAAGAGTCATGCGTGTAGTTGTATGGTATGATGTGTTGTACCACTATTCAACTAGGGGTAACCATTGAGCCCACAGATTTTTCTTTTTCGAGGAAAAACACCTCAAATATGTTTCCAAACACTTGTTGACAACTTCTGTTTGACCATCAGTCTAGGGATGAAAAGTTGTACTGAGATGCAATTGGGTGCCTTGTAGCTTGAACAGTTCTTGCCAAAAATTTCTTATGAAAGTTGGTCGCGATAAAAAACAATAGAGTGTGGCATGCCATGAAGCTTGAAGACTTGATCCATGAAAATTTGAGCCACCGTGGATGCTTTAAATGGGTGTTGAAGAGCGTAGAAATGAGCATACTTAGAAAGGCGAACAACAACCACCATGATGATTGATTTTTGTTGCTCAGTGGAGGAAATGCGATTTTCCAGAAAATATCTCATAATCATAGCCACGTAGCTTAGTCACCCATTTTTGTTGCTCCGTGGAGGAAATGTGGTTTTCCATAAAATACTTGAGTCTTTGATGGTCTGTCTTAATTTGGAAGTGTTTCCCCAATAGATAAGGGTGCCACAAATCAACGACATGAAGAATAGCCAACGTTTCCTTTTCATATATAGATTTACCCAGATTTATTTCAGATAGTTGCTTGTTGGTAAATACCAAAGGTCAACCCTCTTGCATAAGGACAGCACCAATTCCTTTCCCTAAAGCATCACATTCGAAGACAAAGGTCTTTGTGAAATTAGGAAGAGCCAGGACTAGAGTGGTGCACATGGCCATCTTCAAGGTTTGAAAATCTTGAGAAGCAGCTAGAGTCCAAGTGAAAGAGTTCTTTTTTAGGAGAGAAGTGAGAGGTGCTGCAATCTTTCCATAATTCTTAACAAACTTGTGATAATAACTTGTTAATCCCATAAATCCATGCAATCTTTTGAGAGTCTTTGAGTGAGGCCAATCTTACATAGATTCAATCTTTTTAGGATCCACCCTGACGTTGTCCTTGCCAACCAGATGACCCAAGTACTCTACTTCTGAGGTGCCAAAAGCACATTTAGACTATTTCAGGAAAAGTAGGTGCTAACAGAGTAGATGGAGAATGTGATCTAGGTATTTCTATAGATGAGGATTTCATCAAAGAAAACTAAGACAAAATGATGGAGAAAAGGATGAAAGGCATGATTCATGAGGCTTTGGAAGGTGGAGGGGGCATTACACAAGCCAAAGGGCATGACCAAAAACACATAGTGGCCCTCATGAGTTATAAAGGTAGTCTTGGGAATGTCTGTCTCTTTCATACATATCTGGTGGTATCCCGAATGAAGATCAAGTTTAGTAAAGAATTGGGCACCACTCAGTTCATCCAGGAGGTCATCAATGATAGGAATGGGAAATTTGTCTTTAATGGCAAGTTTGTTGAGGGCATGAAAGTCAGGACACATTCGCCAAGAACCTTATTTCTTCAGGACCATGACCACAGGAGAAGAGCAGGGGCTCGTACTAGGGCGGATAATGCCTACATTAAGGAGTTCCTAGACCATTTTCTTAATTTCATTTTTTCGGGAAAAGGGGTGACGTTACGGACGAATATTGAGAGGAAGGTGCTAGCGCCAATTCTTGCAAGGTGTTGTTTCTCTCTGATTTCAGACCCTTGGTGTAAATGCATAGAAATGGGGTTTAAAAACCCATCAAATGAGTTTTATTCAAAGGCCACAGTCATGAGCGGCGAGCGTAGCACACAGAAGAAGTCCATTTCGGGCTTAAAATCAGTTGAGAGGGCATTTTGTTTTCAACGGAGAGGATCCATAGATGGAGCAGATCAATGGTCATCAGGTAAGCTTGAGTCATGGAATTGCACAAGGTTTAGCGCATGGGATCATATATTATGACCAAAGTCGTGAAGTGATTAGTCGTTTCACGATTTCGGCTACCGGGACTTCAAAAGACATGGGGTCTCTCTTCCACTGCATCGGGAAACCCCAAAACCCGAAATGCGAAAAGTGCCCAAAACCCATTTCGGCATTTAGGCTATCGGGACTTCTAAGGACAAAGGGGTCACTCCTCCACTACATAGGGAATCCCCGAAACAAGAAAATCCATTTCGGCATTCTGGCTACCGGGAGTTCAAGAGACAAGGGAGCCGCTCTTCCACTGCATTGGGAATCCCCGAAACCCGAAACACGAAATGAAAAAGTGCTCGGGAGCCATTTCGGCATTTCCACTACTAGGACTTCAAAGAAAAAGGGGTCACTCCTCCACTGCATCGGGAATCCCTGAAACCTGAAACACGAAATGAAAAAGCACCCAGGAGCCATTTCGGCATTTCGGCTACCGAGACTTCAAAGGACAAAGGGGTCACTCCTCCACTGCATGAGGAATCCCCAAAACCCGAAACGCAAAATGAAAAAGTGTCCGGGAGCCATTTCGGCATTTCGGCTACCGAGACTTCAAAGGACAAAGGGGTCACTTCTCCACTGCATCAGGAATCCCCGAAACCCAAAACACGAAATGAAAAAGTGCCCGGGAGCCATTTCGACATTTCAGCTACTGGGACTTCAAAGGACAAAGGAATCACTCCTTTATGTTTTCAGTCTCGGCCACCATCCATGGAAAATGCAGTTAATGAATATTGAGAAAGTGGTTGAGACCTCAGCTCAAGCCATGAATGCAGGGCATGGAGGTTCTGGTAGGCAGTCTGCCCAAGATCGTCCTGTGTGTAGGTTTTCCTAAAAGAGCCATGTCGATCTGATGTCCTTGACTGATCAAAAGAACCTGTGCATGCTAAGTTAGACTTTAATGTCTCATCTACCCTCTTGCTGCTAAGAGAGTGAATTGCTCTGAGTATATATACTCAGTTTTTGTATTTTTGTAAGGATGGATGGTAGAGCAGAGCTCCTGACTGTAATGTTTTAATGAAGCACCGGTTTTCTTGGCTATGTATCTATATATGAAATTTCCTTGTTTAATGTAAGGAAACTCTCTTTTTCATCTTGTTTTGATCTCATACTGAAAGAGTTCATGACTGAATGATTCACATGAATCGTTGTGATTGTGTTATGATAAAGGATTTATTATAGCGTTGTTATGTTCTTTTAGTGTTTTTTCTTTTGAATATAAGAGGTTCTTGTGTTCAAAGTTTTCTTCTACAGGCTGTTGGAAGTCCGATGTCTACAACAACCCTTCACATTTCCTTATAGAAGTATTCCTCCTACTCACCCTTATTACAACTTACTGCCTGAAATTGAATCAAGGCCTCATCTACTTGTGCATGCCCGGCCTAGTTTCTGAGTTAGAACAATATTGTTCTGAGTTTACTTACATCCATCACCCTTTATCAACAAATCGTGACATTCAAACTCTTGGGCCTCAGGCTTTTACTCCTGCTGCAGTCCAGGAGTGACTTTTGACGCCAACATTTTTGGCACCATTGCCGGGGATGAAGTTGAAAATTTTCCCTTGGATTGAACGACATCGAGCCTCTGATTCTGAAAGTGCATCAGGCATCAGAGCCCTACGAGATTGCTACTGTGCACTTGGCAACTCCATGGTGATGACTCCACTGTGGAGAACCTACTGTTTTAGTTGTGGCTTCCAGAGGTAGACACATGCGGTCCCATCCACAGCTGCCCCTAGCTACACCTGAAGTTGATCCAGAGGTGATTTTCAGAAAAGGAAAGGACTCTGAAGGAGAAACATCCACCGCTGAACCAGGTAATTTTCCATCTCCTTCTGTAGGAACTCCATTTTATTCTTCTCATCTTCCTAGCAGACCTTTTTCTGAAGTTTCTCGTTTCCTAAATTTTGGGAGTGTTCCTGCTGAGTTCTCCCCTCCTGGTCTGGGATTGGAGGGATAAATCCTTGTCAATCCCCTCACCCATGAAGTTGTACCTTGGCATAGACCTAGGACCATAGAATATTTCCCCACCCCCAACTTTACCACCCCTCCTCTTATTACTCTTGTTGCTACTGCACAGAGAGAAGCATCCGCTGACTCAAACCCCTTAACCTTCTCTCTGAATCCCCCATTGTTTCCCCATCCACCTATAAGCTCATTTCCAGTATCCCTTGTTCGAGCTCCTTCTCCTCTGAGTTCTCCTCCACCTAATATTCCCATGGTAGGAGAAAATCCCCCCATGACCAGAATGGAGGCTATAATAGCTTCTAAGTATGCTCCCATTTTATTACCTCAGTCTCTCAATGCCCTTCTGGCAGATGGCTACCTTAAGCAGTTGCCCAAGTTTACAGGTGAAGGGGACATAGCTGCAAAAGAAAAACTTGAATACTTTTACAGTTTTACAGATGAGCATGTTATCATGCATGCAGACGTATGGATGAGGATTTTCATCCATAGCCTTGAAGGTGAGGCTAGAAAATAGTTTAGGGCCCTGCCTCCTGGATATATTGATGGGATTGAGGCTTTGGATAATGCCTTTTTGAGACAATGGGGAAACAAAAAATACTTCATGTATTACATGACAGAGTTTGGGTCTTTGAAGAGAAAGGAAGGAGAGTTTGTCTCTGACTTCTCCAAGAGATTCAATAAAATGTATAATAAGATCCCTGCTGAAATAAAGCCCTCAGAAGCCTCTGCTAAGATCACTTATGCTAGCACTTTTGATCCCAATTTCTGCCTTCTGTTGAGGGAAAGGAGAGACACTACTCTAGCTCACATGCAGGATGCAGTCGTGGAAGTAGAAATTAACATATTGGCTATCGACCGACTCAGAAATAGGGTTGATAGAGACATATCCAGTAAGAGACCTAAAGCCTCAGCATCAAATTCCTCTCCCCTTCCCCTTCATATGGACGAGGTAAATAAAGTGCTAAAGTCGCTTTCGGCTAGAATGGAAAGGTGGGAGTTGGAAGGGAAGCCCACGTACAAAAATCCCCAAAATACTGATAACATAGGCTTCAGGAGGCCTAGCAACAATGTGCCATAGGCTTTTCCAAGGGAACAAAGGAGCAAAGATAGAGATGAGCAGAGGATTCAAACCCCTCTCCAAAATAACCTAGTTTCTCATGAGGAAGGAGAGGAGATAGATGAGCTCGATCCTGAAATTCATTGTATTGAAGACACCTTCCCTTTTCCCCATTTGACTCAATCTATATATGAAGAATCCCTTATGAACAGTCAAGTCAATGAGTTGGGTAAAGGGGGAAAGGCCAACAATACTCCTAACAGATATTATCTCAGGTCAAAGAAGAAAGAAGGAAATGTTGATAGCCATGATCAGCCCCTCATAGAGAAAAAACCTGCTAAGCCTGTAACAATCACTACTAAAGAGAATAAAACTCATAATACTTTGCCAACATCCAAAGAACCTATATCTGAGGTAAGGGAATCTCCTAAGCCTTTTCCCTCCTTCATTTTTGAGAATGAAATTCAAAATATTAGAATTCCTGTACCCCTCTCAGAGCTAGTTAAAAATGAAGATTTCAAAAGGTCCCTCTCCAAGCTGCTACAATCTGAGTCCCCCCAGCCTTCTACAGACTCAGTAAATCTTCAAGATGAGAAGCCAGCAGTCATCCTAGGTCCCATGGTAGAAGACAGATATGATTCATCTCCTCCCTTCTACACATCCCTGAACATACATGATAAGGTGCTGCATAATTTCCTCATGGATTCAAGAGCTTCCCACAACCTTATGCCCAAAATAGTCATCGAAGAATTGGGACTGGAAGTGACAAAGGCTTACCACGATTTGTATTATTTTGATTCAAGGAGGGTGCAATTCCTTGGAGTCATCAAAGACTTGGTGGTCTCTTTATTTCAGCTGCCAATGAAGAGTGTGGTCATGGACATTGTAGTAGYTGATGTTCCCCCCAAGTTCGRCATGTTGTTGTCAAGATCTTGGATTAAACAACTTGGAGGAACATTACAGATGGATCTCACATACACCACCATTCCAGTATTTGGAGGGGAACACAGGAGGTTGTATAGAGAAGCTCAGCTAGCCTACATTATCAGTGATGAAGAAGACCCCACTAATCACCCCATATTTGCACTTGACATTTATTTGGGGTCTAGTTTATTGCAGATCATTGAGACTCCTGAAGCCCCTTTTCAAATAAAAAAGAAACCCATATTTAATCATGAGATACCTCCTCCAACCACCTCTGTTTGGAAAATGTTCTTTGACGGAGCTTCTTTTAGTGAAGGCTCTGGCGCTGGAGTGGTTCTTGTGTCCCCTTGGTAGGAAACCATATCCCTGTTATACAAGCTATAATTTGAAGCTACCAATAATGTGGTAGAATATGAAGCTCTTGTTCTGGGTATGAGGGCTGCAAAAGAAATGGGAATTAAGGAGTTAGAAGTGTTCGAAGATGCTGATTTGATAATCCAGCAAGTCATAAATGCTTATCGAGCTAAGCATCCTCGGCTCAGGAGTTACAAAAATGAAGTGTGGGACCTGATTGATAATTTCTTCTCAGCTTTCAACATTTCTTTTATTCCAAGAAAGGAAAATACTTTGGCTGATTCTTTAGCTGTCTCAGCTAGTCTGTTCAAGATCCCTCTACCGCCTAAGATCAAATATGAGGTCGAGATAAGATACAGGCCATCTGTTCCGAACAATATCAAGCATTGAAAGGTATTCAAAGACGATCTTGAAATTGAAAAATTTCTTCAATCCCTCGACGAATTTTTTGCATTGCACATTGATCAGGATCTTGATCTAGAAAGTCACCCTCACCCTGAGGTATTTTTAAATAAAATTTCTAATCACCATATTATTCATCTGCCTAGCAATCACATTCCGAAGGGACTGGTCCCTTTAGAAAGACTATTCGATGGGAATGATGTGGTAGTAAAGGGTAGGGTTTCAAATGGAGATGATGATACAACGGAGTGCAACATCAACACACAGGAGGAGCCTAAGCTTGTCAAGTTGTCAAGCGGTTTGACCAAAGAACAGAGGGCCGAATATACCGAGTTATTAAGGGAATTTTCTGATGTGTTTGCATGGACCTATGAAGACCTCAAGACATATGACACAACTGTCATTAAACACAATATCCCACTGAAGGGAGAGGCTAAGCCATTTAGGCAGAAGCTAAGACAGATAAATCCCATGTTGTTTCCCATCATGGAGAGAGAAGTGAAGAAGTTGTTAGATGCCCAAATCATTGTCCCCTTTAGATATTCTGAGTGGGTGGCCAATTTGGTCCCAGTAAGGAAGAAAAGTGGATAAATCAGGCTCTGTTTTGATTTTAGGAACCTGAACAGGAGCTCAAAGAAAGACAACTATCCCTTTCCCAACATGGAACACATATTGCAGAGGGCAACTGGTGCATCTAGGATATCCATGATTGATGGTTTTTCGGGCTATAATTAGATATCAGTCATGCCTGAGGATAGAGAAAAAAAACCTTAACCACTCCTTGGGGCATGTTCATGTATGCCAAAATGACTTTTGGATTAATGAATGCAGGAGAAATATTTCAGCGATCCATGGACATAACCTTCATCGGAGAGAAAGATCAGTTTGTGGTGATCTATCTAGATGACATCACAGTATTCTCCAGGTATGATAAAGAACATCGCTGCCACTTGAGGAAAGTTTTCTTGAAGTGTCGAAGGTTTGGGCTTTCCTTAAATCCAAAGAAATCTTTGTTTTCTATGAAGGAGGGGAAACTGTTAGGCCATATAGTGTTAGAAGAGGGAGTGAGAATTGATCCCAGTAGGGTAGAGGCAATTCAGACCCTATCACTTCCCAGGTATAGAAAGGAAGTTCAGGCATTTTTAGGGAAGATTAACTTTCTGAGGAGGTTCATCTCAAATTTTGCTGAGTTGGTGAAACACATCACAACCATGCTCAGAAAGGGAAAAGAAGTAAAATGGACTGCTGAACCCAGGGAGTCTTTCATCCAAATAAAAAGGGCATTGACTGAGGCACCTATGTTGATTAGTCATGATTATTCCAAGGATTTCCTATTTTTTTCTTTTGCTTCTTTTGATACAGTAGCAGCGGTCTTATTGCAGAAAAATGAGGAAGGGCAAGAGAAACCCATTTCCTTCTTCAATAAGGCATTAAGAGATGCAGAAATCGGGTATGAGATCATGGAGAAACAAGCCTATTCATTTTTGAAATCTCTAAAGGATTTCAGAGTCTATGTCTTGCACTCAAGAGTGACTTCATATGTTCCTTCAGCCTCTGTGAAGGACATCCTTATACAGCCTGACATAGATGAGAGAAGAGGTAAATTGATTGCCAAGATCCTGGAGTTTGACCTGGAGATAAAGCCCACCAAGTTGGTAAAAGGGTAGGGTTTAGCCAAGATGCTGGTTGAATCCAATTGCAAGGCCTTGGGGGTTAGCTTCATCAACGCTTTCTCAGGAAATCAACAAGTTGAGTTGCCCAACAAAAGCTCTCACGGTGGCTTATCACTAGCAGAATGCACCTGGTACAGAGACATTTTGCACTTTCTACAAGAGTTGAAGCCTCCTGATGGAATGGGAAAAAGAAAGGAAATAGCTTTAAATATCAAGGTGGTCAGATATTTCCTTATTGACCAAGTCTTGCACTAGAGAGATCCTCTAGGGGTGTTTCTGAGGTTTCTGAATCCACAGGAAGCCCAAAAGGTTATGTTTGATTTCCATAGCAGCCTTTGTGGAGGACATCATTTCTGGAAGACCACATCCCACAAAATTCTCAGGGCTAGGTACTACTAGCCCACCTTATTCATTGATGTCTGCAGAGAAGTCAGAGCTTGCATCAAATGCCAAAGGTTCTCAGGAAAGAAACAACTCAAATCTCTACCACTAAAGCCTGTAGTAGCTTCAACACCCTTTCAATAGTGGGGGTTGGACTTCATTGGGGAAATTCATCCTCCTTCAAGTGGCCAACATAGATGGATCCTGACGGCAATAGACTATTTCACCAAGTGGATAGAAGTTGCCCCCACCAGGAGTGCTTCGCACAAGGTAATTATCAGCTTCTTGGAGGATATCATAGCCAGATTTGGCTATCCCAGCAGAATTGTCACCGATAATTTTGCTTCTTTCAAGTCTGAGCCTCTGGTTAAGTTCTGTGAGTAGTTCGAGATTTCACTAATTCACTCCACTCCCTATTATCCTCAAGGAAATGGACTGGCAGAATCTTCCAATAAAATTCTAATCAAACTCATTAAAAGATTATTTAAGACAATAAGAGGGCCTAGGATCCAAAGCTCAAATTCGCTATATGGGCCGATCGAGTGACAAAAAAGAAGTCCCTGGGCACCTCACCTTTTCAACTTGTTTATAGGGTGGAGGTTGTGTTTCCCACTCAGCTCGCTTTACTTGTAGCTAAATTCTTTCAAGATCATGAAGGAGATCTAGAACATATGGTCAAAATAATTCATCAAGTGGTGGAAGTGCAATAGATCAGGGAGAAGGTGATGGACATAGCTCATAGTCATCAGCAGAAGATTAAGCAGGCCTTTGACAGGAAGGTCAGGAAGGAGGAATTCAAGTTGGGATATTTGGTGCTTAAGTGGGATGCACCCAAGCAGGATAGGGGAAAACACAACAAGTTTCATGCCCTCTGGATCAGGCCCTTCAAAATCCCTGAAGTATTCTTAAATAACATGTACAGGTTGCAAGATTTGGAGGGTGAAGAAGTTTTTAACGGCCCAGTCAATGGGCATTTCCCGAAGAAATGTTTTGTTTGAGACTTAGATGGCTCCTCTATTTTTTCTAGATATTGTTTTTATTGTTTTTTTGTTTATTTACAGCTTAATAAATGACTCCATATCCCAACAGAAGGCAACTGGAACTGCAAAAGGAGTTCTTAGAGCATCGCAGGGACGAATCTATCCCCCATGGAGCCTAAGGTTAGCGCCAATTCTTGCAAGGTGTTGTTTCTCTTCGATTTCAGACCCTTGGTGTAAATGGATAGAAATGGGGTTTAAAAACCCATCAAATGAGTTTTATTCAAAGGCCGCAGTCATGAGCATCGAGCGTAGCGCACAGAAGAAGTCCATTTCAGGCTTAAAATCAAGCGAGCGGGCATTTTGTTTTCAAAGGCGAGGATCCACAGATGGAGCAGATCAACGGTCATCGGGTAAGATTGAGTCACAGAATTGCACGAGGTTTATCACATGGGCTTATCTCTTATGGCCAAAGTCGCGAAGTGATTAGCTGTTTTGTGATTTTGGCTACCGGGACTTCAAAATACACAGGGTCTCTCTTCCACTGCATCGGGAAACCCTGAAATCCAAAATGCAAAAAGTGCCCAAAAGCCATTTCGACTACGGGGACTTCAAAGAAAAAAGGCGTCACTCCTCCACTGCATCGGGAATCCACGAAACCTGAAACGTGAAAATCCATTTCGGCATTCCGGCTACCGGGAGTTCAAGAGAGAAGGGAGCCTCTCTTCCACTGCATCGGGAATCCCCGAAACCCAAAACGCGAAATGAAAAAGCACTCGGGAGCCATTTTGGCATTTTGGCTATCGGGACTTCAAAGGACAAACATGTCACTCCTCCACTGCATCGAGAATCCCTAAAACCCGAAACGCGAAATGAAAAATCCCCCAGGAGCCATTTCGGCATTTCAACTACCAGGACTTCAAAGGAAAAAGAGGTCACTCCTCCACTCCATCGGGAATCCCCGAAACCCAAAACGTGAAATGAAAAAGCGCCCGGGAGCCATTTCATCATTTCGACTACCGGGACTTCAAAGGACAAAGGGGTCACTCCTCCACTGCATCGGGAATCCCCGAAACTCGAAATGGGAAATGAAAAAGCACCTAGGAGCCATTTCAGCATTTCGGCTACCAGGAATTCAAAGGACAAATGGGTCACTCCTTTATGTTTTCAGTCTCAGCCACCCTCCATGGAAAATGTAGTTAATGAATATTGAGCAGGTGGTTGAGACCTCAGCTCAAGCCATGAATGCAGGACATGGAGGTTCTGGCAGTCAGTCTGCCCAAGATCGTCTTGTGTGCAGGTTTTCCTAAAAGAGCCATGCTGATCTGATGTCCTCGACTGGTCAGAAGAACCTGTGCACGCTAAGTTAGACTTTAATGTCTCATCTACCCTCTTGTTGCCAAGCGAGAGAATTTATCTGAGTATATATACTCAGTTTTTGTATTTTTGTAAGGATGGATGGTAGAGCAGACCTCCCGACTGTAATGTTTTAATGAAGCACTGGTTTTCTTGGCTATGTATCTGTATATGAAATTTCCTTGTTTAATGTAAGGCAACTCTCTTTTTCATCTTGTTTCAATCTCATACTGAAAGATTTCATGACTGAATGATTCACATGAATCGTTGTGACTGTGTTATGATAAAGGATTTATTATAGTGTTGTTATGTTCTTTTAGTGTTTTTTCTTTTGAATATAAGAGGTTATTGTGTTCAAAGTTTTCTTCTACAGGCTGTTGGAAGCCTGATGCCTACAACAACCCTTCACATTTACTTATAGAATTCTTCCTCCTACTCACCCTTATTACAACTTACTTCCTAAAATTGAATCAAGGCCTCATCTACTTGTGCATGCCCGACCTAGTTTCTGAGTTAGAACGATATTGTTTCGATTTTACTTCCATCCATCACCCTTTATCAACAAATCATGGCATTCAAACGGATGATCCTCAGGCTTACTCCTGTTGTAATCCAGGAGTGAATTTTGACACCAACAGAAGGCTTTCGGGTACAAGGGGAATGGAATGATCATGAATACCATGTGAAGGATGGAGTCCCTGGGGAGTAGAAAAGACCACTTCATGTTTAGAAAGGATGGCTTGGAGGTCTTGCAACATCGAGGGTGTTTTTGTTGCTTGTATGGCATGGAGTTCGGAAATAACACCAGAATGACCCTTTTTTAGCATCTTTTCCATGCGATGGGAGCTAATGATCTTATGTGAATCGACGATGATGCCTTGGAACTTATATTGGTGGCCCTCCTGGTCAAATTGCATGGTTAATTCCTTAAAATCCATGAGAATGGGACCTAAAGTCCTTAGCCAATATGCACCCAAAACAATGTCACAACTGTCCATGTCGATAGCAAACATATGAGATTTCAAGTGGTAGTCACCAATCTGGAGATATACATTTTCACAACGCCCTCCATATTTCATGGATCCACCATTGGCAATCATGATTTGGAAATTATTCAAGGCATGGATGTAGCAATTATTTTCTTGGGCAATGCGACAATGAATAAAATTATGGGTGCTTCCTCTATCAACCAGAATGATGACCTTCTGATGCTTGATGTAACTGATTAGCTTGAGGGTTTGGGGAGTGGAGAAGCCAGTGAGAGCATTGAGGGAAATGATCGATTCTACTTCGTGAGGGTCTAAGGGAGGGGTTATGTCGGGGGTATCAGGTGACTCAAACACAAGGGGAGTTTCAACATCCTCTTCCAAAATATCCTCGGAGATGGCCATCAAAATATTTTGCTCCTTACACTTATACCCAGGAAATATTTTTCATCACAATTATAACAAAGGCCTTTGAGTTGGCGTTCATCCATTTCATCCCTGGTCAATTTTTGGATCTTTAGTGGAGCGGAAGGAGTAGTGGGATTTACTGGTTCAGGGTGAGGGATAAATGAGGGTTTCTGGTTTTGAGAAGATACAACTTGTTGTTCTTATTTATCCCTTTTAGTAGCCTCCACCAATCTTTGACACTGATCCATGAGGACATGGGCCCAAATCTCATCCTTGAGGCCATTGATAAAACATTCTCGGAAAAAGGCATCAGACATTCCCTTTGTCCGAAAATCCAGGAGCTCAAAGGAAGCTATAAAGTCTTCCACTGTTCCTGATTTTTTCAACTTTGTCAAACGACCCAGATGGTTGGTGTCAGTGTCAAAGCATTCAAAAGCTCTGTCACAAAGTGAGAGCAAGAAATATACCATTGACGAGAAGTTTTTCTCCATTGCCACCATTGCCAACGTTCTTGATCTAGATGGAGAACACCATACCGGAGTTTGTCCAAGTCATATGTAATGTCGTATAAAGAGAAATAATGTTCCATTTGGGTTACCCAACCAATAGGGTCCGAGCCATCAAATTTGTTCACATCCACCCTTCGAAGGCATAGGTCACGTTGAAAGTGATGGTTCTGAAAGTTATGGGAATGAGATGAATGTTGACCTTCAGTATGTGGAGGTGAGGAAAAGGAAGGGTTATTTGTAGGGATATGCAGTTTGGTGCTGAGTGCCGAAAAGACAGATTCAAGATGGGTGGTGAGGTCTTGTTTGATTTCCTCCATTGAGGACTGCATGGTTGTATTGATGCCAACAACATTGGTACTGAGTTGTTTCACTTCTTATTGGGTCTCGATGAGATTATATTGCAAGGTGTTGAAGCGAGCTTCCAGGTCTTGGCTACGGGTATGGGCCATGAGGATGGAGGAACTGAAAAGGGGCAGGCGGGATCAAAAATTTTGCCGAAAAAATGATATGTATGAATGTGATAAGGGAAAAGAGATGAATCCAATGGAATAGGTCTCAAATAATGGTGAAAACATTTCCAGGTCTTTTACCAATTTAGTGGGCTTTATTTCAAGGTCAAATTCTAGAATTTTAGCAAATCCATTTTCTTCTCTTTCCATCTATGTCAAGCTGGATCAATATCTCTTTCACTAAATTTGAGGGGACATATGAAACAATCTTTGAATGAAAAACATAGATACTGAAGGTTTTGAGATATTTGACCAAAGCATATGCCTGCTTCTCCATGATGTCGTATCTTCTTTCTGCATCCTTCAATTCCCTACTAAAAAATGAAATAGGTTGTTCTAACCCCTTTGTATTTTTCCGTAACAAAACTACACCAATGTGTCAAAAGAGGAAAAGGAAAATATCATAAATTCCTTAGAATAGTCAGGGATGATGAGCACAAGTGATTCAATCAAAGCCTTTTTTTTTGGTCGAAAGGATCTCGATCTTCAGAAATCCATTTCACATTGTTTCCTTTTCTAATCATGGTTGTAATGTGCTTAACCAACTTAGCGAAATTAGAAATGAATATTCTCAAAAAATTTATTTTACCCGAGAAAGACTGAACTTATTTATTATATCTGGGAAAAGATAAGGCTTGGATGGCCTCTACTCTACTTGGATATATTCTTACTCCTTCTATTGACACAATATGCCCCAATAATTTACTGTCTTCCATAGAAAAAAAAAAATTCTTAGGATTGAGGGAGGGGCCAAACCTTCTGCACTTCAAGAAGAATTTCTTCAAATGATGAAAATGCACTTTATCAGACCTTCAGAATATTGTAATGTCATCCAAATAGATGACTACAAATTTACCTTTTTCCCTAACAAAGGTAATGTCCATGGATCGTTGAAAAGTTTATTGTAATATACTAGATATAAAAAGTATGCAGAACAGAAATAAAATGATAGAAATGGCAAAATAACAGTAATATAACCAGAACAATCACCACAATAACACTGAAATGATATAAGAATAACAACAAAAATAACACTTTGATTCTGAGAGCAATGTTCATGGGCCTCTTCGAGGGGGAAACCTCCAGTCGAGCAGAGCTCTATTACAGTAATCTCCAAGCTAGGGTTCTTATACCCTCGACTCCTATTTATACTAAATATCTCTATCAAAAGAAGCATCTAGAGGAAGATCCTTCTAGAAGTGGAAGCATATATTAGGTCTTCTTACATTCGACTTATTCTATTTTATTGCAAGGCCTTATTACTATTGACCTTTATTACATCTGAATATATTGTTCTACCTATGTGCTGGTTAGGACCCTAACATGTCCTCCACCTTAAAAACAGCCTTGTACTCAAGGCTTGAGATGTGGAAATTGTTGCAGAATGGTAGTTGGTTCCTAAGTGGCATCTACTGGAGTTGTATCTTTCCACTGGATTAACACTTCCTTGATGGTTCTCTGACGTAGGTGATGCTCACGTTGTTCCAAAACTGCTTATGGTTGTAGCCAAATGGATCCTTCTTCGGCTAACTCGGGAAGGTTGGTTTGAATTTGGCACTTAGTTCCGATCACCATCTTTAAGCAGGAAACATGAAAAATAGGATGTAGCTTTGAATGACTGGGCAAAGCTAACTGATAGGCCACCTGTCCCACATGCTTGAGAAATGTATAAGGACCATAAAATTTGGGCGTTAGTTTATTTCAATGCTCATCCTTGAGGGAATTATGCTTGTAAAGTTGCAGTCGAAGAAACACCTCATCCCCTTCTTCAAATTGACGTTCAGAGCAACCTTGATCTGCTTGTTGCTTCAAGCGATTCTGTGCCATGACCAAATTCTCTTTCAGGGTACAAAGAATAGACTCTCTAACTGTAAGTGTTTGGTCAACCACCTGGACCTTCGAGACACCAGGTAAGTATGAGAGAACTAAAGGTGGCTTCTATCCATATACCGTTTCAAAAGGAGTAATGTGTGTAGTTGTATGGCCGTATGAACTGTTGTACCACCATTCAGCTAGGGGTAACCATTGAGCCCACTAATTTTGATTTTCTGAGGAAAAACACCTCAAATATGTTTCCAAAAAATTGTTGACAACTTCTGTATGACCATCAGTATGGGGATGATAAGTTGTACTAAGATGCAATTGGGTGCCTTGTAGCTTGAACACTTCTTGCCAAAAATTGCTTGTGAAATTTGGATTGCAATCAGAAATAATAGACTGTGGCATGCCATGAAGCTTGAAGACCTGATCCATGAAAATTTGAGCCACCGTGGATGTTGTAAATGGGTGTTGAAGAGCACGGAAATGAGCATACTTAGAAAGGGGATTAGCAACCACCATGATGACTGATTTATTTCTCGATTTTGGTAAGCCTGTAATAAAATCCATAGAGATGCCCTTCCAAATAACAGGTGGAATCGAGAGTGGTTGTAGTGTGCCCGGAGATTTGACTATTTATCTCTTGTTGCGTTGACACACATCACATTCGATGACAAAATTACAAATGTCTTGTTTCATACCATCCCAGAAAAAAGAACATTTGACCCTGTCATAGGTTTTGGTGAACCTAGAGTGCCCTGTTGTCGCTATAGAATGAAGCTCAGAAAGTACCATAGATTTAATATTTGATTGCTTGCTTAAATACAAATGGACTTTGTATCGAATCTCATCATGGATCCAAGAGTACCCTGGGGGAGCTGGAGCACTGGACTGCAATTGTTGGATCAACTGCGAACTTTTGGGATCTTGTAGCCATTCCTGGCGAACGACTTGGAGCCAATTTGGTAGAATGAAGGAAAGAGAAAAAAAGGATCCTTCATATTCATGTTTGTGGGAAAGTGCATCTGCAACCACATTTTCTTTTACTTTCTTGTAAATTATCTCATAATCATATCCAAATAGCTTAGTCAACCATTTTTGTTGCTCCGGGGAGGAAATGCGTTGTTCTAGAAAATACTTGAGGCTTTGATGGTCTGTCTTAATTTGGAAGCGTTTCCCCAATAGATAAGGGCGCCACAAGTCAAAGGCATGCAAAATAGCCAACATTTCCTTTTCATAGACAGATTTTCCCAGATTTATTTCAGATAGTTGCTTGCTGGTAAAGGCCAAAGACTGACACTGTTGCATAAGGACAACACCAATTCCTTTCCCTTAAGCATCATATTCCAAGACAAAGGTCTTTGTGAAATCAAGAATGGATAGTACTGGAGTGGTGCACATGGCCATATTCAAGGTTTGAAAATCTTGAGCAACAACTGGAGTCCAAGTGAAAGAGTTCTTTTTTAGGAGAGCAGTGAGAGGTGCAAGAATCTTTCCATAATTTTTAACAAACTTGCGATAATAACCTTTTAAGCCCAGAAATCCACGCAAGCTTTTGAGAGTCTTTGGGTGAGGCCAGTCTTTCATAGCTTCAATCTTTTTAGGATCCACCCTGACGCTATCCTTACCAACCAGATGACCCAATTACTCTACTTTCGAGGTGCGAAAAGCACATTTAGAATGTTTCAGGAAAAGTTGGTGCTGAGAGAGTAGATGGAGAACTCGATCCACATGAGAAAGATGTTATGTATAGGTCTTGCTATAGATGAGGATATCATCAAATAAAACTAATACAAAATGATGGAGAAAAGGATGAAAAACATGATTCATGAGGCTTTGGAAGGTGGAGAGGGCATTACACAAGCCAAAGGGAATGACCAAAAACTCATAGTGTCCCTCATGAGTTCTAAAGGCAGTCTTGGGAATGTCTACCTCTTTCATACATATCTAGTGGTAGCCCGAATGAAGATCAAGTTTAGTAAAGAATTGGGCACCACTCAGTTCATCCAGGAGGTCATCAATGACAGGAATGGAAAATTTGTCTTTAATGGTAAGTTTGTTGAGAGCACGGAAGTCAGGACACATTCGCCAAGAACCTTCTTTCTTCAGGACCATGACCACAGGAGAAGAGTAGGGGCTCATACTAGGGTGGATAACGCATGCATTAAGGAGTTCCTGTACCATCTTCTCAATTTCATTTTTTTGGGAAAAAGGGTGATGATACAGATGGATATTGGGAGGAATCCTTCCGGGTACAAGGGGAATGGAATGATCATGAAAACCATGTGAAGGAGGGAGTCCCTGGGGATTGGAAAAGACCACTTGATGTTTAGAAAGGATGTCTTGGAGGTCTTGCGGCACCAAGGGTGTTTATGTTGCTTGTATGGCATGGAGTTGGGAAATAACACCAGAATGACCCTTTTTGAGCAGCTTTTCCATGAGATGGGAACTAATGATCTCAGGTGAACCAACGATGATGCCTTGGAACTTATATTGGTGGCCCAGCTGGTCAAATTTCATGGTTAATGCCTTAAAATCCATGAGAATGGGACCCAAATTCCTTAGCCAGACTCCACCCAACACAATGTCATAACCGCCCATGTCGATAGAAAACATATGAGATTTTAGGTGGTAGTCACCAATTTGGAGATGCACATTTTCACAACACCCTCCACATTTCATGGATCCACCATTGGCAATCATGATTTGGAAATTATTGATGGCATGGATGTAGCAATGATTTTCTTGGGAAATGCAGCGATGAATAAAATTATGGGTGCTTCCACTATCTACCAGAATGATGATCTTCTGATGCTCGATGTAACCGATTAGCTTGAGGTTTTGGGGAGCAGAGAAGCCAGTGAGAGCATTGAGGGAAATGACCGGTTCTACTTCGGGAGGGTATGAGGGAGGGGTTATGTTGGGGGTTTTAGGTGACTCAGACACAAGGGGAGTTTCAACATCCTCTTCCAAAATATCCTTGGAGATGGCCAAAAAAATCTTTTGTTCCTTACACTTGTGGCCCGGGAAATATTTTTCATCACAATTATAACAAAGGCCTTTCAGTTGGCATTCAACCATTTTAGCCTTGGTCAATTTTTGGATCTTTAGTGGAGCAGAGGGAGTAGTGGGATTTACTGGTTTAGGACGAGGGATAAAGGAGGGTTTCAATTTTTGAGAAGATACACTTGTTGTGTTTATTTATCTCTTTTATTAGCCTCCACCCAACTCTGACCCCGAGCCATGAGGACATGGGCCCAAATCTCATCCTTGAGGCCACTGATAAAACATTCTCGGAAAAAGGCATTAGACATGCCCTTTGTCCGAAAATCCATGTGCTCAAAGGAAGCTATAAAATATTACACTATTCCTGATTGTTTCAACTTTGTCAAATGACCCAAATGGTTGGTGTCAGTGTCAATGCATTCATAAATCTCTTCCACAAAGTGTGTCCAAGAAATATACCCTTGACGAGAAGTTTTTCTCCATTTCCACCATTTCCAACATTCTTGATCTATATGGAGAACACCATACCATAGTTTGGCCAAGTCATCTGTAATGTCGTATAAAGAGAAATAATGTTCCATTTGGGTTACACAACCAGTAGGGTTCGAGCCATAAAATTTGGTCACATCCACCCCTGAAAGGCATAGGTCACATTGAAAGTGATGTTTCTTAAATTTATGGGAATGACAGGAATGTTCACCTTCATTATGTGGCGGTGAGGAAGAGGAAGGGTTATCTGTAGGGATATGTGGTTTGATGTAGAGTGGTGAAAATACAGATTCAAGATGGGTGGTGAGGTCTTGTTTTGTTTCGTTCATTGAGTACTGCATGGTTGTATTGATGGTGGCAACATTGGCACTGATTTGTTTCACTTCTTGTTGGGTCTTGATGAGACTATATTGTAAGGTGTTGAAGCGAGCTTCCAGGTCTTGGCTACGGGTATGGGCCATGAGGATGGGGGAACTGAAAAGGGGCGGGCGGGGTCAAAAATTTTGCCAAAAAAATGATATGTATGAATGTGATAAGGGAGAAGAGATGAATCCAATGGAATAGGTCTCAAATAATGGTGAAAACATTCCAGGTCTTGTACCAATTTAGTGGGCATTATTTCAAGGTCAAATTCTAGAATTTTAGCAATCCATTTGCTTCTCTTCCCATCTATGTCAGGATGGATCAATATCTCTTTCACTAAAGTTGAGGGGACATATGCAACAATATTTGAATGAAAAAAATAGATCATGAAGGTTTTGAGAGATTTTCCCAAAGCATATGCCTGCTTCTGAATGATGTCATATCTTCTTTCTGCATCCTTCAATGCCCTGCTGAAAAATGAAATAGGCTGCTCTAACCCCTTTTTATTTTTCTGTAGCAAAACTATAGCCAATGTGTCGAAAAAGGAAAAGGAAAATATCATAAATTCTTTAGAATAGTTAGGGATGATGAGCATAGGTGCTTTAGTCAATGCCCTTTTTATTTGGTCGAAAGAATCTTGAGATTCAGAAATCGATTTCACCTCATTTCCTTTTCTAAGAATGGTTGTAATGTGCTTAACCAACACAACAAAATTAGAAATGAATCTTCTTAGAAAATTTATTTTACCCGAGAAAGACTGAACTTCTTTCTTATATATGGGAAAGGATAAGGCGTTCATGGCCTCTGCTCTACTTGGATCAATTCTTACTCCTTCTACTGACACAATATGCCCCAATAATTTATTGTCTTCATAGAAAACAAAGATTTATTAGGATTGAGGGAGAGGCCAAACCTTCTGCACTTCAGGAAGACATTCTTCAAATGATGAAAATGTTCTTTATTAGACCTTGAGATACTGTAATGTCACCCAATATAAAAAGTATGCAAAAAAAATAAAAAATGCTAGAAATGGTAGAATAACAGTAATATAACCAGAACAATCACCACAATAACACTGAAATGATATAAGAATAACAACAAAAATAACACTTTGATTCTGAGAGAAATGTTCACAGGCATCTTCTGGGGGGAAACCTCCAGTCGAGCACAGCTCTATTACAATAATCTCCAAGATAGGGTTCGCATACCCTCGAATCCTATTTATACTAAATATGTCTATCAAAAGAAGCATCTAGAGGAAGATCCTTCTAGAAGCGGAAGCGTTTATTAGGTCTTCTTACATTCGACTTATTCTATTTTATTGCAAGGCCTTATTAATATTGACCTTTATTACATCCGAATATATTGTTCTACCTATGTGCAAGATAGGACCCTAACATGTCCTCCCCCTTAAAAACAACCTTGTCCGCAAGGCTTGAGATGTGGAAATTGTTGCAGAATGGTAGCTAGTTCCCAAGTGGCATCTGTTGGAGTTGTATCTTTCCACTGGATTAACACTTCCTTGATGGTTCTCTGATGCAGGCGATGCTCACAATGGTCCAAAGTTCCTTGTGGTTGTAGCCAAATGGACCCTTCTTTGGCTAACTCGGGAAGGTTGTTTTGAATTTTTTACTTAGTTCTGATCACTTTCTTTAAGCAGGAAACATGAAAAACAGGATGTAGCTTCGAATGCCTGGGAAAAGCTAACTGATAGGCCACCTATCCCACATGCTTGAGAACTGTATGTAACTATATTGCAAGGTGTTGAAGTGAGCTTCCAAGTCTTGGCTACAAGTATGGGCCATGAGGATGGGGGAACTGAAAACGGGCGGGCGGGGTCAAACATTTTGCCGAAAAAATGATATGTATGAATGTGATAAAGGTGAAGAGATGAATCCAATGGAATAGGTCTCAAATAATGGTGAAAAAATTTCCAGGTCTTTTACCAATTTAGTGGGCTTTATTTCACGGTCAAATTCTAGAATTTTAGCAATCCATTTGCTTCTCTTCCCATCTATGTTAGGCTAGATCAATATCTCTTTCACTAAAATTGAGGGGACATATGCAACAATCTTTGAATGAAAAACATAGATACTGAAGGTTTTCAGAGATTTGACCAAAGCATATGCTTTCTTCTCCATGATGTCATATCTTCTTTCTACATCCTTCAATGCTCTGCTGAAAAATGAAATAGGCTCCTCTAACCCCTTTTCATTTTTCTGTAGCAAAACTACAACCAATGTGTCAAAAGAGGAAAAGGAAAATATCATAAATTCCTTAGAATAGTCAGGGATGATGAGCATAGGTGCTTAAGTCAAATCATTTTTTATTTGGTCAAAAGAATCTTGAGCTTTAGAAATCCATTTCACCTCATTTCCTTTTCTAATCATGGTTGTAATGTGCTTAACCAACTCAGCAAAATTAGAAATGAATCTTATCAGAAAATTTATTTTACCCGAGAAAGACTGAACTTCTTTCTTATATCTAGGAAAACATAAGTCTTGGATGGCCTCTACTCTACTTGGATCAATTCTTACTCCTTCTACTGACACAATATGCACCAATAATTTACTCAATTCCATAGAAAACAAAGATTTCTTACGATTGAGTGGGAGGCCAAACCTTTTGCACTTCAGGAAGACTTTCTTCAAATGATGAAAATGCTCTTTATCAGACCTTGAGAATATTGTAATGTCATCCATATAGATGACTACAAATTTACCTTTTTCCCTAACAAAGGCAATGAACATGGCTCGTTGGAAGGTTTTTTGTAATATACCAGATATAAAAAGTATGCAGAATGTAAATAAAATGCTAGAAATGGTAGAATAACAGTAATATAACCAGAACAATCACCACAATAACACTGAAATGATATAAGAATAACAATAGAAATAACACTTTGATTCTGAGAGCAATGTTCACGGGCCTCTTCGATGGGTCAACCTCCAGTCGAGAAGAGCTCTATTACAATAATCTCCAAGATAGGGTTCTCATACCCTCGACTCCTATTTATACTAAATATGTCTATCAAAAGAAGCATCTAGAGGAAGATCCTTCTAGAAGCGGAAGCGTCTATTTGGTCTTCTTACATTTGACTTAGTCTATTTTATTGCAAGGCCTTATTAATATTGACCTTTATTACATCAGAATATATTGTTCTACCTATGTGTGGGTTAGGACCCTAACATGTCCTCCCCTTTAAAAACAACCTTTTCCTCAAGTCTTCAGATGTGGAAATTGCTGCAGAATGGTAGTTGGTTCCCAAGTGGCATCTATTGGAGTTGTATCTTTCCACTGTATTAACACTTCCTTGATGGTTCTCTGACAGAGGGAATGCTCACGCTGGTCCAAAACTGCTTGTGGCTGTAGCCAAATGGATCCTTCTTCGACTAACTCGGGAAGGTTGGTTTGAATTTGGCACTTAGTTTTGATCACGTTCTTTAAGAAGGAAACATGAAAAATAGGATGCAACTTCGAATGACTAGGAAAAGATAAATGATAGGCCACCTATCCCACATTCTTGAGAACTGTATAAGGACCATAAAATTTGAGCACTAGCTTCTGACAATGCTCAGCCTTGAGGGAATTTTCCTTGTAAGGTTGCAGTCGAAGAAACACCTAATCCCCTTCTTCAAATTGACCTTCAAATGGACCTTGATTTTCTTGTTGCTTCATGCGATTCTGTGCCATGACCAAATTCTCTTTGAGGGTACAGAGAATAGCCTCTTGAACTATAAGTGTTTGGTCAACCACTTGGACCTTCGAGACACCAGGTAAGTATGAGATAACTAAAGGTGGCTTATGTCCATATAGCACTTCAAAAGGAGTCATGCATGTAGGTGTATGGTCGTATGAACTGTTGTACCACCATTAAGCTAGGAGTAACCATTGAGCCCACTGATTTTGATTTTCGGAGGAAACACCTCAAATATGTTTCCAAACACTTGTTGACAACTTTTGTTTGACCATCATTCTAGGGATGATAAGTTGTATTGAGATGCAATTGGGTGCCTTGTAGCTTGAACAGTTCTTGCCAAAAATTTCTTGTGAAAGTTGGGTCGCGATCAGAAACAATAGAGTGTGGCATGCCATGAAGCTTGAAGACTTGATCTATGAAAATGTGAGCCACCGTGGATGCTGTAAATGGGTGTTGAAGAGCACAAAAATGAGCATACTTAGAAAGGTGATCAAAAACCACCACGATGACTGATTTATTTCACGATTTGGGTAAGCCTATAATAAAATCCATAGAGGTGTCCTTCCAAATAGCAGGTGGAATCGGGAGCAGTTGTAGTGTGCTTAGAGATTTGACTATTTCTCTCTTGTTTTGTTGACACACATCACATTCGACGACAAAATTACGAATTTCCTATTTCATACCATCCCAGAAAAAATAATGTTTGACCTTGTCATAGGTTTTGGTGAACCCAGAGTGCCCCGCTGTCGGTGTAGCATGAAGCTTAGAAAGTACCCTGGATTTAATATTTGATTGTTTACTTAAATACAAATGGTCGTTGTATCAAATCTCATCATGGAGCCAAGAGTATCTTGGGGTAGCTGGAGCACTGGACTGCAATTGTTGGATCAGCTGCAAACGTTTAGGATCTTGTAGCCATTCCTAGTGAAAGGCTTGGAGCCAATATAGTACAATGAAGGAAAGAGAAAAAAAGGATCCTTCATCTTCATATTTGCGGGAAGGTGCATTCACAACCACATTTTATTTTACTTTCTTGTAAATTATCTCATAATCATAGCCAAATAGCTTAGTCACCCATTTTTGTTTCTCCAGGGAGGAAATACGTTGTTCCGGAAAATACTTAAGGATTTGATGATCTATCTTAATTTGGAAGCGTTGCCCCAATAGATAAGGGCACCACAAATCAACGACATGTAGAATAGCCAACATTTCCTTTTCATAGATAGATTTGCCTATATTTCTTCCAGATAGTTTCTTGTTGGTAAAGGCCAAAGGATGACCCTCTTCCATAAGGACAACACCAATTCCTTTCACTGAAGCATCACATTACAAGACAAAGGTCTTTGTGAAATCAGGAAGGGATAGGATTGAATTGGTGCACATGGCCATCTTCAAGGTTTGAAAATCTTGAGCAGCAGCTGGAGTCCAAGTGAAAGATTTATTTTTTAGGAGAGAAGTGAGAGGTGCATTAATCTTTCCATAATTCTTAACAAACTTGCAATAATAACCTGTTAAACCCAGAAATCCACGCAAGATTTTGAGACTCTTTGGGTGAGGCTGGTCTTGCATATCTTCAATCCTTTTAAGATCCACCCTGGCGTTGTCCTTGCCAACCAGATGACCCAAGTACTCTACTTTGTAGGTGCCAAAATCACATTTAGATTGTTTCAGGAAAAGTTGGTGGTGAGAGAGTAGATGGTGAACTTGATCCACATGAGAAATATTTTTTGTCCAGGTCTTGCTATAGATGAGGATATCATCAAAGAAAACTAAGACAAAATGACGGAGAAAAGGATGAAATACATGATTCATGAGGCTTTGGAAGGTGGAGGGGGAATTACACAAGCCAAAGGGCATGACCAAAAACTCATAGTGGCCCTCATGAGTTATAAAGGCAGTCTTGGGAATGTCTACCTCTTTCATATGTATCTGGTGGTAGCCCGAACAAAGATCAATTTTAGTAAATAATTGGGCACCACTCAGTTCATCCAGGAGGTCATCAATGGCAGGAATGGGAAATTTATATTTAATGGTAAGTTTGTTGAGGGCATGGAAGTCAGAACACATTCGCCAAGAACCTTCTTTCTTCAGGACCATGACCAAAGGAGAAGAGTAGGGGATCTTACTAGGGCGAATAACTCATGTATTAAGGAGTTCCTGGACCATTTTCTCAATTTCATTTTTTTTGGAAAAGGGGTGACAATACAGATGGATATTTGGAGGAAGGCTTCCGAGTACAAGGGGAATGGAATGATCATGAACAACACAAGAAGAGGGGAGTCCCTGGGGAGTGGAAAATACCACTTGATGTTTATAAAGGATGTCTTGGAGGTCTTGTGGCACCGAGGGTGTTTCTGTTGCTTGTATGGAATGGAGTTGGGCAATAACACCAGAATGACCCTTTTTGAGATGCTTTTCCATGCGATGGGAACTACTGATCTCAAGTGAACCGGTGGTGATGCCCTGTAACTTATATTGGTGGACCCCTTGGTCAAATTGCATGGTTAATTCCTTAAAATCCATGAGAATGGGACCCAAAGTCCTTATCTAGTCTGCACCCAACACAATGTCACAACTGCCCATGTCGATAGAAAACATATGATATTTCAGGTGGTCGTCGCCAATTTAGAGACAGACATTTTCACAACGCCTGCCACATTTCATGGAGCCACCATTGGAAATCATGATTTGGAAATGATTGATGGCATGGATTTAGCAATGCGTTTCTTGGGCAATGCGGTGATGAATAAAATTATGGATGCTTACACTATCAACCACAATGATGACCTTATGATGTGTTATGTAACCGATTAGCTTGAGGGTTTGGGGAGCAGAGAAGCCAGTCAGAGCATTGAGGGAAATGTTCGGTTCTACTTTGGAAGGGTCCGGGGGAGGGGTTATGTCGGGGGTTTCAGGTGACTCAGACACAAGGAGAGTTTCAACATCCTCTTTCGAAATATCCTCGGAGATGGCCATAAAAATATTTTTTTCCTTACACTTGTGGCTCGGGAAATATTTTCCATCACAATTATAAGAAAGGCCTTTGAGTTGGCATTCATCCATTTCATCCCTGGTCAATTTTTGGATCTTTAGTGGAGAGGAGGGAGTAGTGGGATTTAATTGTTTAGGGCAAGGGATAAAGGAGGGTTTCCAGTTTTGAGAAGATACAACCTGTTGTGATTATTTATCTCTTTTAGTATCCTCCACTCAACTATGAGACCGAGCCATGAGGACATGGTCCCAAATCTCATCCTTGAGGCCACTAATAAAACATTCTCGGAAAAATGCATCAGACATGCCCTCTGTCTAAAAAGCCAGGCGCTCAAAGGAAGCTATAAAGTCTTCTACTGTTCTTGATTGTTTCAACTTTGTCAAATGGCCCAAATGGTTGGTGTCAATGTCAAAGAGTTCATAAAGCTCTGCCACAAAGTGTGTCCAAGCAATATACCCTTGACGATAAGTTTTTCTCCATTGACACCATTGCAAACGTTCTTTATCTATATGGAGAACACCATAATTGAGTTTGTCCAACTCATCTATAATGTCGTATAAAGAGAAATAATGTTCCATTTGGGTTACCCAACCAGTAGTGTCTGAGCCATCAAATTTGGTCACATCCACCCATGGAAGTCGTAGATCACATTGAAAGTGAAGGTGAGGAAGAGGAAGGGTTATCTGTATGTGGAGGTAAGGAAGAGGAAGGGTTATCTATAGGGATATAAAGATTGGTGCAAAGTGCCAAAAAGATAGATTCAATCTTGGTGGTGAGGTCTTGTTTGATTTCCTCCATTGAGGACTACATGGTTGTATTGATGGCGGCAACATTGGCACTGAGTTGTTTCACTTCTTGTTGGGTCTCGATGAGACTAGATTCCAAGGTGTTTAAGCGAGCTTCTAGGTCTTGGCTACAGGTATGGGCCATGAGGATGGGGGAACTGAAAAGGGGTGGGTGGGGTCAAAAAATTTGCCGAAAAATGATATGTATGCATGTCATTAGGGCGAAGAGATGAATCCAATGGAATAGGTCTCAAATAATGGTGAAACAAATTCCAAGACTTTTACCAATTTAGTGGGCTTTATTTCAAGTTCAAATTCTAGAATTTTAGCAATCCATTTGCTTCTCTTCCCATCTATGCCAGGCTGGATCAATATCTCTCTCACTAAATTTGAGGGGACATATGCAACAATCTTTGAATGCAAAACATAGATCCTGAAGGTTTTGAGAGATTTGACCAAAGCATATGCCTGCTTCTCCATGATGTCATATCTTCATTCTACATCCTTCAACACTCTGCTAAAAAATGAAATAGGCTTCTTTAACCCCTTTGTATTTTTTTGTAGCAAAACAACAACCAATGTGTCAAAAGAGGAAAAGAAAAATATCGTAAATTCCTTAGAATAGTCAGTGATGATGAGCACAGGTGATTTAGTCAAAGAATTTTTTATTTGGTCAAAAGAATATCGAGCTTCATAAATCCATTTCACCTCATTTACTTTTCTAAGCATGGTTGTAATGTGCTTAACCAACTCAGCGAAATTAGAAATGAATCTTCTCAGAAAGTTTATTTTACCTGAGAAAGACTGAACTTGTTTCTTATATCTGGGAAAAGATAAGGCCTGCATGGCCTCTACTCTGCTTGGATCAATTCTTACTCCTTCTACTAACACAATATGCCCCAATAATTTACTGTCTTCGATATAAAACAAAGATTTTTTAGGATTGAGGGAGAGGCCAAACCTTCTTCACTTCAGGAAGACTTTCTTCAAATGATGAAAATGCTCTTTATAAGACCTTGAGAATACTGTAATGTCATTCAAATAGATGGCTACAAATTTACCTATTCCCTAACAAAGGCAATGTCCATGGCTCATTGGAAGGTTTCTTGTAATATACCAGATATAAAAAGTATGCAGAACAGAAATAAAATGCTAGAAATGGCAGAATAACAGTAATATAATGAGAACAAACATCACAATAAGACTGAAATGATATAAGAATAACAACAGAAATAGAACTTTGATTCTGAGAGCAATGTTAACGGGCCTCTTCGAGGGGTCAACCTCCAGCCGAGAAGAGATCTATTACAATAATTTCCAAGCTAGGGTTCTCATACCCTCGACTCCTATTTATACTAAATATGTCTATCAAAAGAAGCATATAGAGGAAGATCATTCTAGAAGTGGAAGAATCTATTAGGTCTTCTTACATTTGACTTATTCTATTTTATTTCAAGGCCTTATTAATATTGACCTTTATTACAACTGAATATATTGTTCTACCTATGTGTGGTTAGGACCCTAACATGTCCTCCCCCTTAAAAACATCATTTTCCTCAAGGCTTGAGATGTAGAAATTGTTGTAGAATGGTAGATAGTTCCCAAGTGGCATCTACTTTAGTTGTATCTTTCCATTGGCTTAACACTTCCTTGATGGTTCTTTGACACAGGCGACGCTCACGCTGGTCCAAAAATTCTTGTGGTTGTAGCCAAATGGATCCTTCTTCAGCCAGTCATTCAACCGGATAACTACCTATAAAAGAAGGGGTAGGGGTCCCATTTGAAAAAGAAGAACAAGAGAATAGAAAATCTGCCAAAATTTATCCCCCCTTTGCTCCAATTTTCTGCAATTGTATTGTGAGGTTGAGTAGTTGGTGCATTGTGAAGAGGAGCCCAGTACCAGTTATGCAGGCTGGGTGAAAATTAGGTTTATAACACTAACTCGGGAAGGTTGGTTTGAATTTGTCACTTAGTTCCGATCACCTTATTTAAGCAAGAAACATGAAAAACAAGATGTAGCTTCGAATGATTGGGCAAAGCTAACTAATAGGCCACCTGTCCCACACGGTTGAAAACTATATAAGGACCATAAAATCTGCGCGCTAGCTTCTGACAATGCTTGGCCTTGAGGGAATTTTTCTTGTAAGGTTGCAGTCGAAGAAACACCTAATCCACTTCTTCAAATCGACGTTCAGAGCGACCTTGATCTGCTTGTTTCTTCATACGCTTTTGTGCCATGACCAAATTCTCTTCGAGGGTACAAAGAATAGCCTCTTGAACTGTAAGTGTTCGGTCAACCGCCTGGTCCTTCAAGAGACCAGGTAAGTATGAGAGAACTGAAGGTGGCTTCAGGCCATATACCACTTCAAAAGGAGTCATGTGTGTAGCTGTATGGTATGAAGTGTTGTATCACCATTCAACTAGGGGTAACCATTGAGCCCACTGATTTTTATTTTTTAAGGAAAAACACCTCAAATATGTTTCCAAACACTTGTTGACAACTTTTGTTTGACCATCATTCTGGGGATGATAAGATGTACTGAGATGAAATTGGGTGCCTTGTAGCTTGAACACTTCTTGCCAAAAATTGCTTGTGAAATTTGGGTCGCGATAAAAAACAATAGAGTGTGGCATGCCATGAAGCTTGAAGATCTGATCCATGAAAATTTTAGCCACCGTGGATTCTGTAAATGGGTGTTGAAGAGTGCAGAAATGAGCATACTTAGAAAGGTGATCAACAACCACCATGATGAGTGATTTACTTCCCAATTTGGGTAAGCCTATAATAAAATCCATAGAGATGTCCTTCCAAATAGAAGGTGGAATCGGGAGTGGTTGTAGTGTGCCCGAAGATTTGACTGTTTCTCCCTTGTTTCATCGACACACATCACATTCGGTGACAAAATTACGAATGTACTGTTTCATACCATCCCAGAAAAAAGAACGTTTGACCCTGTCATAGGTTTTTGTGAACCCGGAGTGCCCTGCTTTCGGTGTAGCATGAAGCTCAGAAAGTACCGTGGATTTAAGATTTGATTGTTTAATTAAAAACAAACGGCCTTTGTATTGAATCTCATCATGGATCCAAGAGTACCCTGGGGGAGCTGGAGCACTGGACTACAATTGTTGGATCAACTGTGAACTTTTGGGATCTTGTAGCCATTCCTGGCGAACGGCTTGGAGCCAATCTGGTATAATGAAGGAAAGAGAAAAAATGGATCCTTCATCTTCATATTTCTGGGAAAGTGCATCCACAACCACATTTTCTTTGCCTTTATTGTAAATGATCTCATAATCATAGCCAAATAGATTAGTCACCCATTTTTTTTGCTCCGGGGAGGAAATGATTTGTTCTAGAAAATACTTGAGGCTTTGATGGTCTGTCTTAATTTGGAAGCATTGCCCCAATAGATAAGGGTGCCACAAATCAATGGCATGCAGAATAGCCAACATTTCCTTTTCATAGATAGATTTTCCTAGATTTATTTCAGATAGTTGCTTGCTGGTAAAGGCCAAAGGCCGACCCTCTTGCATAAGGACAACAACAATTTCTTTCCCTGAAGCATCACATTCCAAGACAAAGGTCTTTTTGAAATCATGAAGGGCTAGGACTGGAGTGGTGCACATGGCAATCTTCAAGGTTTGAAAATCTTGAGCAATAGTTGGAGTCCAAGTGAAAGAGTTTTTTTTTAGGAGAGTAGTGAGAGGTGATGCAATCTTTCCATAATTCTTAACAAACTTGCGATAATAACCTGTTAAGCCCAGAAATCCACGCAAGATTTTGAGAGTCTTTGGGTGCGACCAGTCTTGCATAGCTTCAATCTTTTTAGGATCTACCCCGACGCTATCCTTGCCAACCAGATGACCCAAGTACTCTACTTCTGTGGTGCCAAAAGCACATTTAGACTGTTTCGGGAAACGTTGGTGCTGAGAGAGGAGATGCAGAAATCGATCCAGTTCTTTCTATAGATGAGGATATCATCAAAGAAAACAAAGACAAAATGATGGATAAAATGACGAAAGACATGATTCATGAGGCTTTGGAAGGTGGAGGGGGCATTACACAAGCCAAAGGGCATGACCAAAAGCTCACAGTGGCCTTCATGAGTTCTAAAGGAAGTCTTGGGAATGTCTTCCTCTTTCATAGGTATCTAGTGGTATCCTGAATGAAGATCAAGTTTAGTAAAGAATTGTGCACCACTCAGTTCATCCAGGAGGTCATCAATGATAGGAATGGGAAATTTGTCTTTAATGGTAAGCTTGTTGAGGGCACGGAAGTCAGGACACATTCACAAAGAACCCTCTTTCTTCAGGACCATGACCACAAGAGAAGAGTAGGGGCTCGTACTAGGGTGGATAACACCTGCATTAAGGAGTTCCTGGACCATTTTCTCTATTTCATTTTTTTGGGAAAAGGGGTGACAATATGGATGGATATTGGGAGGAAGGCTTTTGGGTACAAGGGGAATGGAATGATAATGAAAACCATGTTAAGGAGGAAGTCCCCGAGGAGTGGAAATACCACTTGATGTTTAGAAAGGATGTCTTGGAGGTCTTGCGGCACCGAGGGTGTTTTTGTTGCTCGTATGGCATGGAGTTGGAAAATAACACCAAAATGACCCTTTTTGAGCAGATTGTCCATGCGATGGGAACTAATTATCATAGGTGAACTAACGATGATGCTTTGGAACTTATATTGGTGGCCCTCCTAGTCAAATTGCATGGTTAATTCCTTAAAATCCATGAAAAAGGTACCCAAAGTCCTTAGCCAATTTGCACCCAACACAATGTCACAACCGCCCATGTCGATAGAAAACATATGAGATTTCAGGTGGTATTCACCAATTTGGAGACACACATTTTCACAATGCCCTCCACATTTCATGGATCCACCATTTGCAATCATGATTTGGAAATTATTGTCGACATGGATGTAGCAATGAGTTTCTTGGGAAATGCGGCGATGAATAAAATTATGGGTGCTTCCACTATCAATTAGAATGATGAAATTCTGATGCTTGATGTAACCTATTAGCTTGAGGGTTTGGGGAGCAGAGAAGCCAATGAGAGCATTGAGGGAAATGCATGGTTCTACTTTGGGAGGGTCTGAGGGAGGGGTTATGTCGGGGGTTTCAGGTGACTCAGAAACAAGGGGAGTTTCAACATCCTCTTCAGAAATATCCTCGGAGATGGCCATAAAAATATTTTGTTCCTTACACTTGTGGCTCAGGAAATATTTGTCATCATAATTATAACAAAGGCCTTTCAGCTGGCATTCATCCATTTCATCCCTGTTCAATTTTTGGATCTTTAGTGGAGCGGAGGGAGTAGTGGTATTTACTGATTTAGGGCGAGGGGTAAAGGAGGGTTTCTAGTTTTGATAAGATACAACCTATTGTTCTTATTTATCTCTTTTATTTTCCTCCACCCAACTCTAAGGCCAAGCCATGAGGACATGGGCCCAAATCTCATCCTTGAGGCCACTGATAAAACATTCTCGAAAAAAGGCATCAAACATGCCCTCTATCCGAAAATCTAGGCACTCAAAGGAAGCTATAAAGTCTTCCACTGTTCCTGATTGTTTCAACTTTTTCAAACGGCCCAATTGGTTGGTGTCAGTGTCAAAGTTTTCATAAAGCTCTACCACAAAGTGTGTCCAAGCAATATACCCTTGACGAGAATTTTTTCTTCATTGCCACCATTGCCAACCTTCTTGATCTAGATGGAGAACACCATACCGGAGTTTGGCCAAGTCATCTGTAATGTTGTATAAAGAGAAATAATGTTCCATTTGGGTTACTCAACCATTAATGTTAGAGCCATCAAATTTGGTCCCATCCACCCGTGGAAGGCATAGGTCACATTGAAAGTGATGGTTCTAAAAGTTATGGGAATGAGAGGAATGTTCACCTTCAGTATGTGAAGGTCGGGAAGAGGAAGGGTTATATGTAGGGATATGTAGTTTGGTGCAGAGTGTCGAAAAGACAGATTCAAGATGGTTGGTGAGGTCTTGTTTGATTTCCTCCATTGAGGATTGCATGGTTGTATTGATGGCAACAACATTGGCACTGAGTTGTTTGACTTCTTGTTGGGTCTCGATGAGACTATATTGCAAGGTGTTGAAGCAAGCTTCTAGGTCTTGGCTACGGGTATGGGCCATGAGGATGGGGGAACTGAAAATGGGTGGGCGGGGTCAAATTTTTTTTCTGAAAAAATGATATGTATGAATGTGATAAGGGAGAAGAGATCAATCAAATGGAATAGGTCTCAAATAATGGTGAAAAAAATTCCAAGTCTTGTACCAATTTAGTGGGCTTTATTTCAAGGTTAAATTCTAGAATTTTAACAATCCATTTGCTTGTCTTCCCATCTATGTCAGGCTGGATCAATATCTCTTTCACTAAAGTTGAGGGGACATATGCAACAATCTTTGAATGAAAAACATAGATACTGAAGGTTTTGAAAGATTTGACCAAAGCATATGCCTGCTTATCCATGATGTCATATCTTCTTTCTGAATCCTTCAACGCTCTGCTGAAAAATGAAATAGACTGCTCTAACCCCTTTCAATTTTTCTGTAGCGAAACAACAACCAATGTGTCAAAAGAGGAAAAGGAAAATGTCATAAATTCCTTAGAATAATCAGGGATGATGAGTACAAGTGCTTCAGTCAAAGTCTTTTTTATTTGGTCGAAAGAATCTTGTGCTTCAAAAATCCATTTCACCTCATTTCCTTTTCTAAGCATGGTTGTAATGTGCTTAACCAACTCAGCGAAAATAGAAATGAATCTTCTCAGAAAATTTATTTTACTCGAGAAAGACTGAACTTGTTTCTTATATCTGGGAAAAGATAAGGCCTGTATGGCCTCTACTCTACTTGGATCAATTCTTACTCCTTCTACTGACACAATATGCCCCAATAATTTACGGTCTTCCATAGAAACAAATATTTATTAGGATTGAGGGAGAGGCCAAACCTTCTGCACTTCAGGAAGACTTTCTTCAAATGATGAAAATGCTCTTTATCAGACCTTGAGAATACTGTAATGTCATCAAAATAGATGACTACAAATTTACCTTTTTCTCTAACAAAGGCAATGTCCATGGCTCGTTGGAAGGTTTCTTGTAATATACCAGATATAAAAAGTATGCAGAACAGAAATAAAATGCTAGAAATGGAAGAATAACAGTAATATAACTAGAACAATCACCACAATAACACTGAAATGATATAAGAATAACAACATAAATAACACTTTGATTTTGAGAGCAATGTTCACAGGCCTCTTCGAGGGGGAAACCTCCAGTTGAGTAGAGCTCTATTACAATAATCTCCAAGCTAGGGTTCTCATACCCTCGACTCCTATTTATACTAAATATGACTATCAAAAGAAGCATCTAGAGGAAGATCCTTCTAGAAGTGGAAGCGTCTATTAATTCTTCTTACATTCAACTTATTCTATTTTATTGCAAGGCCTTATTAATATTGACCTTTATTACATACAAATATATTGTTCTACCTATGTGCAGGTTAGAACCCTAACATGTCCTCCCCCTTAAAAACAACCTTGTCCTCAAGGCTTGAGATGTGGAAATTGTTGCAGAATGGTAGATGGTTCCCAAGTGGCATCTGTTGGAGTTGTATCTTTCCACTGGATTAATACTTCCTTGTTGGTTCTCTGACGCAAGGGATGCTCACGCTGGTCAAAAACTGCTTGTGGCTGTAGCCAAATGGACCCTTCTTTGGCTAACTCGGGAAGGTTGGTTTGAGTTTGGGACTTATTTCTGATCATCTTGTTTAAGTAGAAAACATGAAAAACAAGATGTATCTTCAAATGACTGGGCAAAGCTACATGATAGGCCACCTATCCCACACACTTGAGAACTGTATGAGACTAGATTGCAAGGTGTTGAAGTGAGCTTCCAGGTCTTGGCTATGGATATGGTCCATGAGGATGGGGGAACTAAAAAGGGGTGGGTGGGGTCAAAACTTTTGATGAAAAAATGATATGTATGAATGTGATAAGGGAGAAGAGATGAATCCAATGGAATAGGTCTCAAATAATGGTGAAAAAAATTCCAGACACGTTTTTTTTTTTTTTCTAACTCCTGCGGAGTTATACTCTGGTCTGAAGAATACTACATAGAGGAAATTCCCAAATGCTTAACCAGAAATAAATGTGTATTTACTTGGCAACCTGAACACAGTTGCGCAACAATAAATCTTGTCTGTTTTAATTTGTTTATATTTCTGTCCCCAGGGTTAGGTATTCAAGGGTTCTATAGACAAGGGTTTTCCTTGTGCTATAGCTCTCTGAGATACGTGTGGGGTCCAACAGTAGTACTCGGCCCAGTATCTCAGGGCACTAACTAAAGAGGATAGACCATACCCTTAGCCGTACTACTTGACTACCCAGGTACTAGAGGGTATCTTCTCGAGTGCTTTTCTTGGTGGCACTATATCAGTCAGGTGGCTAATCGGTTTATCTAAAGAGGGCTTTAGGAAATCTATGCCTATCCGTACACATGTGTTGTCTGATGCGCTACCACTCGAAGGGGTACCAACAGGGGTTAAAAGGGTGGCCAACAGATGTGCGCTTATGAACCACTTGTATTTCCTACATGTATGAATCCCTCAACCATGGGTTTATGCATGTAACAATAGATCTCTATGGCTTAAAGATGCTGGAATACATCTCTACCCTGAAAAAAAAATTACCCACAATTTCTACCAAGGAAAGTGCTCTGATACCAGTTGTAATATACCAGATATAAAAAGTATGCATAACAGAAATAAAATGCTAGAAATGGCAGAATAACAGTAATATAACTAGAACAATCACCACAATAATAGTGAAATGATATAAGAATAACAACATAAATAGCACTTTGATTCTAAGAACAATGTTCACAGGCATCTTCAAGGGGGAAACCTCCAGTCGAGCAGAGCTCTATTACAATAATCTCCAAGCTAGGGTTCTCATACCCTCTACTCCTATTTATACTAAATATGTCTATCAAAAGAAGAATCTAGAGGAAGATCCTTCTAGAAGTGGAAGCTTCTATTAGGTCTTCTTACATTCTACTTATTCTATTTTATTGCAAGGCCTTATTAATATTGACCTTTATTATATCTGAATATATTGTTCTACCTATGTGCAGGTTAGGACTCTAACATTTCTCTTGCATTCATCAATCCAAAGGGAATTTTTGCATACATGAATGTACCCCAAGGAGAAGTGAAGGTTGTATTTTCTCTATCTTTAGGTAGGAAATATATATGATTGTAGCCAGAAAATCCATCAATCATGGACATCCTGGATGAACCGGTCACTCTCTACAAAATGTGCTCCATCTTTAGCAAGGGGTAGTTGTCTTTCTTGGAGATCGTGTTCAAATTCCTGAAGTCTACACATAATCTGATTTCCCCATTTTTGTTCTTCACAGGAACCAAATTATCCAACCATTATGAATATCTCAAGGGGATGATGATCTGGGCATCCAACAACGTCTTCACTTCTTTTTCCATAATAGGTAGCGGTATGGGATTTATTTGTCTGAGTTTCGACCTGAAAGGTTTGGCCTCTTATTTCAAATGGATTTTGTGTTCCATGATGTTTGTGTCATTTGTCCTTAAATATTCATATTTCCAAGAAAAAACATCAGTAAACTCCTTCAAAAGCTTGAAATACTCATCCCTTTGTTCCTTTGATAAGCTACTAGAAAATTTAACATACTTTGGGTCTTCCTCTATCCACAAATTGCATTCAGTCACATCATCCTATTCAATTGAACCTTTAACCTTAACAACAACATCATTTCTATCAAACAATCTCTCCAAGGGGACAAGTCCCTTTGGAATATGGTTACTGGGTAACTGAACAATATGATGGTAAGCAATTTTATTTAGAAAAATATCAGCATGGGGGTTTTCTTCAGTATCCTAATCCTGATCAATATGCAAATCAAAAAATTCATCCACAGTCTCAAGAAATATTTTTATCTCAAGATCATCCTAAAAAACCTTCCAATGTTTGACATTGTTAGGTATAGAGGGTCTATATTTTACTTCCACATCATACTTGAGTTTGGGGGGGAAAGGAACCCTGAACTTACTTGTTAAAATAACCAAGGAATCTTACACAATTTTCTCCTCTCTTGGATCAAATGAGATATTAAAAGCCAACAAGAAATTATCCACAAGATCCCAAACTTCATGTTTGTAGGCCCTTAACCTGGGGTGCTTATCCTGATACTGATTTCTAACTTGATGAAAAATCAACTCAGAATCTCCAAATACCGCTAGCTCTTCAATATCCATGTCTTTGACAGCTCTCAAACCCAAAACAAGAGCCTCATATTCTGCCACATTGTTTGTTTCTTCAAATTCGGGCTTGTAAGATAGAGATATGGTCTCTTGGGCAGGGGAAATGAAAACTACCCCAGCACCAACACTTACCCTAGAAGAGGCTCCATCAAAAAACATTTTCCAAACAGAGGTATTGGGAGGAGGGTCTTCTCAAGAGGTGATGGGATTCTTTCTGATTACAATAGGTGTTTGAGGAGCATCAATGAGTTGTAACATATTGGTTCCTAAATCAATATCAACTGCAAAAATGGGGTGGTTAGTAGGGTTTGCTTCATCATTGATAATGTAAGCAAGTTGTGCTTCCCTATAAAGCCTTCTATGCTCTCCCCAAAACACAGGAATAGTGGCATATGAAATATCCATCTGCAAAGTTCCCCCAAATATTTTAATCGAAGATCTAGACAAGAGCATCCCAAATTTAGGGGGGACATCAACCACCACGATATCCATGACCACACTCTTCATTGGAAACTAGAATAAGGAAACAAATAGGTCTTTGATAACCCCGAGGCACTTCACCTTCCTGGAATAAAATGAGTATAGGTCATGGTAAGTTTTTGTCACCTCCAATTCAAGCTCCTCCATGATGATTTTAGGCATGAGGTTGTGAGATTCCATTAAATCCATCAAACATTTGTGAAACACTTTATCATGAATGTTCAATGATGTATAGAAAGGAGGGGAGGATTCATCTCTATCCTCTACCAAAGGTCCCTGTATGATAGCATGCTTTTCATCTTGGAGGTTGACTGAATCTGTGGAATAAGATGAAGGTTCAAGCTGTAGCACTTTGGAAAGGTACCTTTTGAAATCCTCATTTTTAACTAGCTCCAAGAAGGGCACATGAATTTTAATCTTTTGAATCTCATTCTCAAAGATAAAAGGGGAGGGAGGCTTCAAAATCTCCTTAAATTCTGAGGTAGGGCTCTTAACCACTGTATGGGGGTTTTGTGCCTCTTTTTCTTTGCTTCTAGATGCCACACTCTTAGTAGGATCCTCTGCTCTAGAACATTTATCAAGAGTGTCCGGCTTTCCTTCCTTCTTCTTGGACCTAAGGTTGTATCTATTTGGATTGCCACTGGTCCTTTCCGCTCATTCAGTTGGCTATCTATGAGAGACTCTTCATAAGCAGATTGGGTTAGATGAGGAGATGAAGAGGTGTCACCAAGATAATGGATTTCAGGATCAGTTTTTTCTTCCTCTCCCTCTTCATCAATAATCAGGTTATTTTGTAGAGGGTCTTGGATTTTTTTATCATCCCTATCCCTATTTATTTGATCTCTTTGGATGATCTAAGGGGCATTATTTGGTCTTCTGAAATTACCCCTGTTATCAGTATTATGGGTGTTCCTATAGCTCTGTTTCCCCTCGAATTTCAATTTCTACATTTTTGCAGAAAGTGATTTTACCAGTTTTGTCAACTCATCCACTTGAGAGTGGGAAGCAGAGGAGCCAGAGGTTGAAGATTCATACCTACCTTTTATTCTGTCTCTATCATCCTTACTCCTAATTTTTTCAGCTGCCAATATATTGGATTCTACTTCAAGGGTTTCATCTTGCATATGAGCCAAGGAGGTAGCTCGTATTTCTCTCAACAGGAGGCAAAACTCAGGGTCAAAAGCACTAGCATAAGTAATCTTGGTAGAAGTTTATGTAGGCTTAATTTCATTGGGAATATTATTGTACATCTTTTTAAACCTCTTTGAGAAGTCTGAAACAGATTCCCCCTCTTTCCTCTTAAGTGATCCAAACTCTGTAATATAATAAAAAAAATATTTTTTGTCCCCCCAATGTCTGAGGAACAAATCATCCAGAGCTTAAATCCCATCAATAGATACAGGAGTCAAGCCCTTAAACCATTTTCTAGCCTCACCATCAAGGCTCTGTACAAAAACTCTCAACCAAACATCTTGATTTTCAATATTAAGATTATCTGCATAACTGTAAAAAGTTGAAAGGTGTTCTTCTGTAGTTATGTCTTGCTCCTCTGTAAACGTGGGCATGTACTTGAGGAAATCTCCAACTGGGAGGTAATTCATAGGGTGAGGTAAACTAAGAGGGGGATACCTAGCAGCCACTATGGCATCCATTTTGTTTCTAGGAGGATTAGCACCTGCCATTGGATTGTGAACTGTAGGAGAACCAGGGGGAGATGGAGTTTGGACAGGTGGGATTGGAGTTGTGTTTCTAGGGGAAAACGGAAATGATTGAGTGTGGGAGGAGAATAATATGGGGTTCAAAGGAAAACAATTTCCCCCCTCTTTATATACAACAACTTTGATAGGAGGAGGACTAGGAAAACCTGGAGTGGGAAAATCTTCTAAGCTCCTGGGTCTAAACCACTTTACAATATTAGGGACAACAAAGGTTTCAAAAATTTCTCCTTATAAATGAAGATCAAAAGGGGGGAATTCAACATGAAAACTTTCAAGATCTAAACTTCTAGAAACTCCAACATATGGTATAAAAGGAGAATTAGATACAACTGTTGGATTTTTAGAAGAAGAATTACTTAGATTACCATACTCACCTAGTACAACAGCTGAAAGTCCTTCTTGAGAGGTATTTCCTTTATTGATAATATTTTCTATTTCTGATTCAGGTGTTTCCAGAGGCAGTTGTGGAGTAGACCTCGCGTGTTTTCCTTTGGGAGCCACAACTGAAACAATGGAGTCACCAGGTGCAAGTTGCAATCTTCAAGGTATTGATTTCTGATGCACCTTCAGAATCATAATTTCTTTGTCGTTCAATCCCAGGGAAATGTATTCAATTCGTTCCCCAACAATGGAGCCAAGATGTTAGCACTAAGAGTCACCCTCATATTGCAATAGGATAATCCCAGTACCCATCAAAATGTTTGGTGGAGGCTGGTTTTGTGAGTGGAGGTCAAATGGACATAGCTCAGTACAAGAATGTTTTAACACAGGAACTAGACTAGAAATGCATAAGGAAATGAGTTCTTCATTAACTTCAATAAGTGGTATAAGGTTAAAGATGAGAAAAGGGATACTTAGTGAAAAAGGTGGACAAGTCTTCCATGGGCATCTGACTTTCAAGCAACTTGGTGAAGAAAAATGCAGGCACAAGAGCACTCTTGAACTTAAGTTTCAGACACTGAAATATATTACAACAACATAATAATCAACCCTCCATTACTATGCAACTAAAAAAACTTGTCTAGATCCTCCATGCATGAGCATTTCAGCATAAGAAGAAACAAGATAACAAAGAAATTGGCTAAAAATGGTCACAACAATATTGTAATCAAACATACATTACAATAAAACTACAACCCTCGTCTGGATCCTCCATGCATGAGTTTTTCAGCATAGATTAAAAAAGATGATGAAATAAAATGACTTCTATTAATGCAAAAGTCTCAAGTCTCATACAAAACCAGAGAACATCTATGTTATCAAAATATTACAAAATAGAGAGCTTTTCTCAACCAGTTGACGACTCTAACAAATTCTTACACTAATCTATTTATACTCAGATCCATTCACAACTTCTAGAAGTGAGATCTGATATAACCATCACGTCTAAATATTTCCACCCGTGTACCTTCTTTGTCAGATTGTGTGTGTATCTTACTCGAGATGACAACTTTGTCTCCTTGGCCCGGGCTTCCATGCCTTCTATTTATGGAGTGAGCTGAGTTTTCAACTACCTACTTGTGTCCATTAACTGATATCTCCTCAGGATCAAGACAAGGCCTGATAACTAGGGGGCAACCACTTGATCTGATTAGGTATGATGCTAAATGAGCACGTGAATTCAGAGCTATCGAAAGCAGTTTGGAACCATACCTCTTTTGAGCCCAAAATACACTTCCTTCCGCCACATCGCTCTCCCCAAAACCAGGGTTTAGATTTCATCCCGCTCAAAGATTTTAACGTCCGAGCATGTTGTGGCCCCAAAATAGAGTGTGTTCGTTGGTCTGGTCGCGATATGAGATATGGGAAGTCCCACTATTTTAGCACCACCGCTAAAGTTTTACCTACCCGCGAACCTTAGAAACTCTTTAATTGTGCTTGGGGGAGGCACCAATTTTGGTGCTAGGTAGGATATTTGATGTTGAACAAGAATATTTTCCAGAGAACAGTCTCCCAAAGATGACGTGGTGGCTTGACACCTCTCTACTGACATGTCGTGGATAGAGGGGTGACATGTGTCATTCAAAATAGGATGAATACATGTCCCAAAATTCTTGAAATGAGTGTCATGTGTCAGTGCTAGATGGATGCCACATGTCTCTAAAATATGAGTTCCACACATCAGAACTGAAACCAGTAGCAGAAACACTTCGGGAATTTGCAAATGAGGAGGGAGCGAGAATGCTAAAGCTCCAAAGTCCAGAGAAAATATGATCCATTGAATCTGGGAGGACATGCAGCAAATATATATGCACTCCATGGGAATGTGTTCCGGAGGAAACCAAAAGAGACGAGCCAAAACTCTCAAAACCTGAAATAGTGGAGAAAATCATGACCGTCCATTGGAGATGGAAACACAATAGAGATTCACGTACCCAGGAGTGAGGGGACGTAGGATTCGTTGAACAAGAGTTTTCCAGAGCACAAAATATATACTAAGTTGAAACCCTAACCATTGATGGCGTGGACACACGACAGATATCTGTGCACTCTAGGAAAAGAACTTTGGAGAAAATCGAGAGGAGAAGCACCAAAACTCCCAAAACCCAAAATCTAAAGTGAATCGTTCTCATCAGTTAGGGAAGGACACACAGCGCTTGATATTTCATTCTGGGGTTTATGTCTGGAACGAAACCTCGCGCAACTTTATAATTCAGAATTCCTAAGGGTCGTTATTCTGAACTTCACAGGGGATCTCTGTCGTTGAAAACTGAACCTGCTTGTTTTCTTAATTTGAGTCCACAATGGACCACTTTAAGTGTTGTGATTTGTGCCCATGGTTGCTGCCTGTGTAAACAAAGACTTGGACAGCTTGTTGTGTCCTTGAGAAAATAGAATGACTAGTAATTGAAGCAAAAATGGTGACAAGTGTTCATCCTTCGAGAAACATACAAAATATTTGGGCCAAGACGCATTCAGGTAAGACACCAAGGGAAACCAGGTCATTAAACAAAGAGGAAAAAAATGACTTTACCAATTGGAGGGAAATATTTTAGGACATGGTCTGCGAAAGAGAGAGAGAGGGCAAGGATACATACTTAGGTATTGAAAATAAACACATACGGACCTTGACAACTCCATGTGATAACACCACTCCTGAGCGCATTCTGTAAAAGTCTCATCTTCAAACTTGTCATGCGCATATGGCCAACAGGATGATACTTGTGAAGCGTATTGGGGGACCAGGACTTTAGGGTCATTCTTGCAAAAATGACATGTTGAGAACCTGAATTCAAGTTGGCTCAAAGATTCTTGTTTGGCTTGAGCAGTGTCTTTCACTATGTAAAACCCCACATGGAAGCCGTAGGGTATGAACGCTCATTTATTGTCCTTAAATAGTTTGGTGTTATAGCCCTGTAGGATCATCAGATAACAGATTTCTCCTACAATGAGTCGATCTGGGACATGAGTAGGGTGAAAATGTGGTGCTTTGGTGGCCCTGAACACCCTGATATAAGTTGTGTGTTCATCTAGATACCAGTGGCCTACCTTCGATATCATTTTCTTGGCTGCTACAGACAACCTTGGACATTCCTTTTTAAATAAAATGAAATAGACTTAGGCGATGAATTCATTGCAAATAAGGGCATATAATTTTTTGTACATGTTCTCCCATAATATGTTGAAGTACACATGAATAGGTAGTTCCACAAATTGCCAACTCAAAATCATCCCGACGAATACATTCCTTGCACAGATTACATATAGCAGATATGAGGCCATGTGAATATCAGGTGCTTCTCCTTATTTCGGCGTCTGAGCCTATTGTACACAGATGATCAATTGCTTGGAGATTATTTCTCCCCAGTTGAAGATACCTCCAGAGATCACCACATTGTATTCTAGGGGCATCCATTCTTCTAAGAACTTGGAGCATTCCTTTTCTCCATACAGTCGGCAGATGAGAGTCATTAAGTAGATGTATAGCTCCCTCAAGTTAACTTTCCTGTACCAGTCATTGCTCTGGTTTGTAAATTTCTTTTCCTCCTTCCACCATGAGGCCATCAACCAGCTAGTGTCGTGAAATTCCTAGAACTTCACCATGAATTCTATGTTCAATTTCTCCTCTGGGTCCCTGATCTTGTAGTACTTCTGAACTTTTGTCAAGAGAAAAAATATGACACACCCATCATTCTCATCATTGATGAGGCACTTCTGAGCGTCTGTATGATCAATTAGCAAAATCAAAACCTCAATGCATGGGAAAACTAGGGTTCGATAGGCTACAATGTGAAAGAATGACTTTTGAATGTTCGAGAAAACTTGATCATCGAGTGCCCTTACATTTGGGTCGTTGTGTGGGATATACTCTGGGTAATCCTCCCGGTTGATTCTATTGAATAGATCTCCCCACTGTGGGATCATTATTTTGGATCCAGTGGTCACTTTTGTATCGTTGAATACTGGAGGTTGAATGAATGCTTTCTTCATTGAGGTTTTAATGACCAGATCCTCCCTCCTAGCATATTCGAACTACCTCGCAGTACCAGGAAAATAACTCTCACCAATTTCTTCCTCTTTTAACTTAGGTTCCCTCGGTGAGCGCATGGTCATTGGATTTCTCAGAGGATTTTTTTCCTGCAGCTAAAACATAGTTATATATTGTTTAAAAGATTAGTTGATGATATAAAACAAATTATGACCACCAAACTGATGAAGTTTAACACATACCTTTGTTTCTATCTTAACCTAGTTTTGATGGTATGAGAATCAATGCAGTCTTGAGACACTCGCTTTCGCTTCTTCGAATGCTCTGGAAATGGAAGCTTGTGTGCATAATAGAAGTGTTCAAAGTTTTTTTCATGATTTAAACAAATATTCAAATTACCTTGTCACATCAGCTATTCAATTCGGGATATGAGTGAGGTTCTACAAAATCTAGCGCCAAATCTTCATTATGTTTAAAATTAAATTCGATCATAGATTGGTGGCATAGGCATTGGATATAACGTATTCGATCAGCGATTTCAAATTCTTGTTTCTCAATCGACGCACAGGGTAACAATGTATGTGGGGTGGAACATTAACTGGCCTATTAAATGATAGAATATGATTGTATCTCATGCTGAAAACATCTCATCGTTTCTCTAATCTAACTGGTGGATCAGGAGTCGGGGCTTCTCTTTAAACATTGTTCATTGATATCTCCTGGAGAAATCTCCGACGTCGATCCATATTTCCATAGAGAGCTGACATGACAAATCTGACTCAGAAGTGTGACTAGGACACATGGAACCTTAAGATGACTCCAGATGAAACTAGACCGTACGAGATCCCTATGTGACAAAGACGCATGGTACTTGAAACCAACATCTTCATTTAATCGTGTTATTCAGAATCAAGGAATTTTCCTTAGATAATCGTTCTAATAACAGATCCCATGCCACCGATGCCTAAAAGTATCAAGGATTGGCGATCGACGATAATCCTAACCAAGTTCTCCCAGATTAACTCTCTAGAAAAAATTTCGATCTTGAATGTGCATCGGGGATCAGCGATCAGAGATGTGTCAATGCGGAAATTTTCAGTGATTTAACTCTTCACAATTTCACCGACCCCAAACCAACCCATCAGTCATCGGCTATCGAGGTTTTATCATGGCTCATGTCAATGTTCAGTAATCTCGTATCCCTCCGACGTCGATGAGAATCGGCTATATCCTGAATTTGCATGGGAAATTACTACTACAAACTTACTCCACCTTTTACCAACATCAATGGTGCATCGACGATCGACAATTATTTTTACTGTGTGGCCATTTTATTTTCTTGGATTTTGCCGACGTCAAACACAAGCGTGCTTGTCACAATGTTAGTTGTAGATTCTTAGTTAGAATTTCAAGTTCTTTTAGACACAAGGTTTCATTTAAAAAGTTCAAACAAATCCGATTTGATCGATAAGAGTCATGAAAATAAAATAAACCATCCCTCCATATTGAACTCAATTTCGAAAGTAAACAAAAGAAAACTAGTGGTACCCAAAAGTGACAGAATTTCATAAAATATTTTAGGGTGTGTTGAGCACTCAACAAATGGCGATTCTCTTGGAGAAAGCAGAATATTTGTTCCTTCTCTCGGGCTTAGCTGATGCAGAAGTTGGTTGAGAAACTAACTCGCTTTGATTTTATCAAAGTATTTCCTATTCTTGTATTTACAATTTCCTCGGCTCATGAATCTAGGTCCGCCTATGGAGTTTTAACCTTTATTCCACCTTTGTTCCTCTTGAACATGACCCACGCCCCCTTTTGACAATATCCAGGTAAATAATTCATTGGCACCAAGCCATTTTAGTTATCATCATTCACTTGCTACGGTGTTGTTTCATTGCCAGCAAGCATCCATAGCCCCGACGGAGTTATCTGCATACCCTGTCCTACTTTGCACTCATTTAATATAATTAATTTATTTTTGGCAGAGATGCCCTGAGCGAGTGGGAGAGGAGGACGTTTGTTATCTACAAAATGAAATGATTAAGGTGAAATCCTTCCTAGCTATGTCTAGAGGTACATTTGGTCCTTTCCAACTTTCCATATTTCCCTTTATGATTTACCAAAACACCAGGAGAACACTTCATCACTCAATAAGGTATTTTGTTTGCAAATACTAGGTATAGAAATATTTGAAGAAAAAAATTACAATTGTCCAGTGTTTCTTGTGTTGCATGTAAGCATGAGTCAGGAGCAGAGTTTTCTACACCATATTTATTTAGATAAACCAATTCCTTTAGGAACACAACCTTTTTACAAGAAATCACCAAACAAAAGAAAAAACGGGAATAAAAGGATTCTGCAATCAGTCTACCTTACACCTACACATTTATCTTAATCAGAAAATAACATGAAAAGACACACACATTTTTTTTTTAACATTAGTATTGTTTTAGGGCTTGACCATTCATCGAGAGGGATTCAAGTTCCCCCCTCATATTTTTCAACCGATACGTGTCTGCCCCAAGTTTATCGGATACCTGGAAAGGTCTAAGCCATAGATTATGAAACTTCGAATGTTTTCCCTTAGGTTCATTTTCTCTATCCCATTTCAGGACTAAGTCTCCTACTTCAAAATTATTCTCTCTGGCCTTATGCTTGTCAAACCATATTTTAACTATCTGTTGATGAGCGACGAAATTTGATTTTTCTTTCTCCCTTTCTTCTTCTAGCATGAGGAGGGTATCAATTATTTGTTGAATAACTCATGAGGGTTGTCCTCTATATCCTTGAGCAATATGAAGAGATGGAATATATAACCCATTTGGGAGAATGGATTCTTGTCCGTATACTAGAAAGTATGGGGAGTTCCCTATATCTTCCTTGGGTGTAACTTTGTTAGCCCATAAGGGATTATGAAGCGAGCTATGCCAATTTCTCTGATTGTCTGCAACTGTTTTCTTCAATATCCTCACTAGGTTCTTATTGGTTTATTTTCCCACTCCATTCCCTTGTGGACAGTAGTTTGCAGAGTATCTGATTATGATTCCATTGTCTAGAGAAAACTCTATTAATAGACTGGAATAAAAGTAAGTGGCATTGTCAAAAACTAGAACATAAGGCATACCAAACCTTGTGATTAGTTGTTGTTCTATGAATTGGATTACCACCTTTTCATTCACGTGAGTCAGAGGAATGGCCTCGACCCATTTCGTAAAATAGTCCGTAGCGGTCAGTATGTATTTATGTTGTTTTGAAGAACTCGGGGTAATATCCCATATGACATCTAACCCCCATTGTTTGAATTGTCTGGATATGGTCATTTGTTGGAGTGGGACAACTTCTCTATTTTCTCTCCCATGCTCATTTGACAAGTTTTACAGTTTCTAGTGTATGTATGAACATATCTAAATAGAGTAGGCCAGTAATAGACGACTCTTAGTATTTTGTGAGTAGTGGTATTCCCTACAAAGTGTCCACCTGCAGGACCATCATGGAGCTCCCTCAAAACCTTATCTTCATCTTCACATTCGAGACATCTCAAGAGTACCCCATCATAATTTACACGGAAAAGTACTGAATTTATGAGGCAATATTGTGCATATTTTAGTCTGAGACCTCTCCTTTCCTTAGGGTTTAGGTTTTCTGGGCAAGTCCCATGATGCCGGAGGTAACTCAGTTTTCCATACCAATACTCTTGCCATGTGGAAACATATAAAGATTCACTGAACCATAATGCTAACTCATTCTCCCACCTAGGGTCTTCATTTATTTGGTCTTGAGATTCTGCGACCAGTTTACACAATCCTTCTCCCTTTACTATTTTGGCAGGTTTTATATCTAGATCAAATTCTTAGACAATTTCCATCCAATTTCCTCCTCTCTCCCCCATATCTTGTTGAGTGAATAGGGATCGGACCATGGGATGAGGCACAATGACTTTGGTGTGATTCTTTAGGATGTAAGATCTGAAATGTTTTACTGCTTTGTACATTGCATAACCATGTTTGTATATAGCATGGTAATTCAATTTGCCCCCTTGGATATTAGTGCTCATGAATGATACTAATGCCTCATTGTTATCATCATCCTTCTGGGTTAGAACTACAGCTAAGCATTGGTCGGAGGTGAAAGTATAGAGGAAAAAATATTTACTAAAGTCATGACTTCGTAGAACTAGATCTTGAGATATGGAAATCTTGATATTGTTGAAAGAAACTTTTCGCTTGTCATCCCACTTAAAATCAACATCCTTGCGAATCATTTTTTGTAAGGGTTTAATAGTTTCAATGAAATCGGGAGTGAACTTCCTCACAAAATTAATTTTCTCAAAGAAGGATTGCATAGCATTTTTGTTGTGGGGTAAGGGAAGTTGAGTTGTCACCTTTATTCGGTCTGGATCTATGCGAATTCCTGCATGAGATATAATATGACCTAGTAATTTCCCTTCCTCGAGACCAAATATAGTTTTCTTAGGGTTTAAAAATATTCCATATTTCCAACACCTTTCGAAAATATGGGTTAGATGTTGGATGTGGTACTTTTTGTCCTTTGAATACATAATCACGTCTTCCAAGTATACTACTACACATTTGTTAATCAATCCCCGAAAATATACGTCCATATCCCTTTGGAAGGTTTATCTTGCGTTAATCAACCCAAATGTCATGTGTTTGTAAGAAAAATTTCCCCACTTGGTTTGGAAGGTAGTTTTCAATCGGTCTTATTCTGAGACTTGAACTTGGTTGTAGCCTGAAAAACCATCTATAAGGGAGAAAATATTAGAAATAGACACGGTCTGCAAGAGTTGTTCCATTAATGGGACTAGGTAGTTATCATTTTCTGATGCTCTGTTGAGATTTCTGATGGGACAGGCGGATTTCCCCAGACTTTTTCCTGATATGAACCAAATTTTATACCCAAGTAGAGTGTATAACCTGAAATATAATCTTAGCATCTAATAATTACTTTATCTCTTGATACATGAGGGGTTCCAAAGATGGATGGTACTTCTTGAGCTTCTATTGAAAGGGTTTTTCTTTGGATTTTAATGAGATTGTGTGTTGAATAATGCGAGTGTCATAAGTTTTCAATTCTCGGTAGGACCATGCAAAAACATCTTGATATTATCTAAAAATTTTAAGATAGGATTTCCTTTCTTCTTTGGACACTGTTTTTCCCAGATTTATATTCTTAGGGTTCTTCGGGGTTCCTAGATTTATATTCTCGTATATGGGACACAAACTCCTTGCCTTTGTGTTTTTTGACCCTTTAAATCTTTCCCTCAGGTCGAAAAGGTTCTCCAAATTGGCTACCCCTTTCGGTATCGTCTGAAACCTTGGTTTGTTACTAGAGTGATATGTTTCACCTCTTTGTTCATGGAAATCGGTTTCTTCTAGTTTCTCTTGGAATACTTCATCGTCAATAGCCAGGTCTCTAAAATTTTCCTGATTGGTTAGAAAGTCTATAATCTGTTCATATCCTTCAAATACCTTCCAATTATAAATATTGTTGGGTACTGATGGTTTGTAGAGTAGTTCCATAGTGAACCTAGAGGCTTTATAGTCTTCTAAAGGGGATAGCCTCGAGGCTACAGTGGCTAGGGAATTAACAAGAGTATTCTTTGTACTAGGAACCTCTATAATATTAAAGGTTGTAAAATGTTCTATTAGCCTATGCAATTCCTATTGATAATTCCTCAGGTGGGGTGAGTTGAAATGTATAGTATTCTTTACTTGCCTGATGATAATTTCAGAGTCCCCCAAAACTTGTAGTCCTTTAATGTATGATTCTATGTCTTTCTTTAGTCCTTGCACCCAAGAATATAATATTAAAGGGATAAATAAAGACATAGAATTTATCAAAAGAATCATCCAATTTACAAAAGAATCACTTTAGTCCTTGCGATTTAGACCCATCAAAGTACAGGGTCCAAATTTGTGAGCAAAAATCATCAACTTCTTCATGCCTAGTTACTTCCTCCCCTCCACCTACTTTGTCTATGGTTTCCAACATATTTTCTTGACAGAAGAGGATTTCTTCCATCGCTACCAGTAGATTCACTTGAAAAACCATTTTGGAGTTTTGAGTGAGAGGTACATCAGATGAGAGAGGGGAGAAATTGTTGAAATCAGAATCCCAGGAGTAGTTTCCTAGCATGGGGAAATCTGTTGATGAGGGTTTGTTGAAGGCCTATAAATCAGTGATAGTATGTTTGAGATACCTTTCCTTACCAATCATAATCATGTTTTCACTTCCATTTAATGGAAACCAGAGGTGAGCCCAGTCCATACTAAAGTATCCATTCAACTTCTCAGACCAATCTCAACTAAGTAGCAATCCATAATATTATGGTATATCTACCACAATTATGTCAATTACTTGAAAACATTCTGGGTGTGTATCCATTCTAATCATGAAATCCTTGAGTTACCCAATAAATTTTACTTGAGTTATGTTTAGTTGTATAATGTTTTTATCACTTTTGAGTGGAATTGCATTTAATTTATTGTAGATAGATAATGGAATGACATTGGAGGATTCCCCTGAGTCGACTAAGCAATTATGGAGATTTTTGTTGAAGACTTCAAATGTTAAAAGGAAAGGTAGGAAAAAAGGCTTTCCTTTTTTATCTACAGAGAAAGCATTCACATTTGGTTTATTCTTTGGATCTGTGGGAGCTGGGACCCCTCCCAGGTCAATGCTTGTTATAGGGTCTTCTATTGACTTTAAGGTTTGTAATAGAAAATCCTTTTGTTGGGGAATTCTACCCATGTCCATGACGGAAACATTAGCTTTCAACTTTTTTAAGTCTTATACTATGTTGTAGTCTAGCTTGGGTGACTCTTGTGTATGGATGTTTATAGGATTTCTTTGGGAGACAAAATCTGTGTTGAGGAAAAGATGTGAAATAATCTTACTCAAGAATTTTCAGATATTACTTGACTAAATCAAGATAGACGGGAATATCACCCTATGTTTATAGCCTTAAAAATTATTTCATGATCCACAAGTATTGGTTACAAGGGCTTAGGATGATTTTTTTATAAATGAAAGTTTGCTAAAAAATTCAATGTTTATATAATTTTATGAATATAACAGATGTAGAAATAAATGTAGAGACAGAACTAAAAATACCAAGTCAATAATTAATACAGATGAGACATAAATAAATTGCTTATTTCATTCCCCTTTATGAAAAGAATCATTCTCTTTACAAAATTCCCTGACGAAGTTTGGACCAAAGTCAAACACAGATGTTCCCGATGAAAACCATACAAAAAGACTTCTGACAGAAAGTTAAAAACTGAACTTTAAAAGCTGGATCAGCTTGCCACAAATTTTTTCCCACTCAACTCTGCACAATATCATTTATCCGTGATCCAGAATCAGATCCAAGAGTCTGACAGGGCTCAAAAAGGCTCAAAAATGAAAGTTCTCAGAATCGGATGAAACCAATTCCATTGTGACCAGCTCGTCGCGTTGATTCCGACCATATATTTACTTTCTCAAATGGACGTTGTATGAGAGAGTTATTGCACTCTGACAATTTTTCCAAATAGGCAAAAAGTCAACAGTCAAAGAGTGACGTGGCACTTTATGGGGGTGACACATGGAAGTGGAAGAAGTGACAAGTGGAAGAACAGTAGCAGGTGTCTGGTCAATGACAGGGATCCACCCAGCAGTTGACAAGTGGCAGTTTGTTGATGAATTGTTGGGTGCCACATGACCCAGTCATGGGTTTCCACATGGCATCATGGGATTGGTCAATGGATTCATATGGAAAACTGTTATGGAGTCCATGGGATTTGATCCCATGACCTCCTGGGTCAACCCAAATCTTGACAAAGTCCCTCCACCAATGCGCCCTTGTGTTTCTTGTTTAACAAGGATCACTTTAGTTTAAATAAAGTGTACTAAAATGAAAAGGGGAAAAAAGGGGACTGAGGATAAGCCCCAACCCATGATCAAACTCCTGCACATGACCACAACCCAGCAAAGGAGGGCGCTCCCTCTCATGCGTGCCCAAAAGATAAGTATCAGCCCCAGCTAAGGCATCCTTTTATTAGCCCCTGATCCCATACAAAGTACCATAAGACTAGGGGGGGGGGGGCAGTTAGGGGCTTATCCCTTTTATTTTCAGAAAATGGGTTTTTAACATTAGAAAATGTGATTTTTTAGTGATTTTCAGGGTTGTTAATGGAGATTTTGGTCATTTTGGGGGGATATTGGGCTCTTTTTGAGGCCAGATTTTGGGAGGAAGTTGGGAAATGATAACCAACTTCAGATCTATATAAACCAGGCTTGTTTGAGGCCATGGAGGACAGTCAAAGCAGATTTATGCTGAAGGGAAGCCAAGCCAAATCCATTTTTATGCAGGGAAGTTGTTGAGGAGTAAACGCTTGCGGGCCATTTCTGGGAGCTCCGGTCATCCATTTTGCGTGTCGTTTCTTCTGTTGGGTTCTAAAGATATGGAAGAACATGACCAGATCAGTTTTGTAGCCTAATGGCACTACTGCGATGTACTTTTTGAGATTTGAACAAAAATAAAGAAGCCTCCCCCACTGAGACAAAGGCCTAGAGACATAGGCAATTTTGTGCCGAAGTCCGTTATCACTTCTCTTGTTATGGTTTGTTGTTCTTATTGCTTCATTTCGGATCTGTATATTGTTTTATGGATGCTATGTTCCTTCATTAAATTCATCCTCTTTCATTCAGCTTCTTAAATGGTTAATTAACGCATGCAATTAAAAACTCAACCACAGTCATTAAAAGATCATTTCCGGATCAAGTGGTATCAGAGCTAGTTGATGTTTGGATTTTAGTTTTGCATGTTAACCAGGGAAAAGCTACAGCATGGTGAAGGCAAGCTTGTTGCAGATAATCCATTAATTGGATTGAGAAAGGGAGCTTCTCACAATGAGAAGATGGCATCGGAAGAAGGGCTTTCTCAGGATGAGAAAGAGTTTCGGAAAAATTTCCTTGCTATGTCGGAAATGGTGAAAGTTTTGTACGAGGATTACTTGGAATGAAAGAGACCAGTTTTGGGTGAATCTTCAAAGGGAAAAAGTGAAGAGGAAGAGGATCATCCTCAGATTCCTCCTTCACCTCCATCATCACCTCCTTCTTCTCCTTCTTCTTCAAGTTCAAGTTCTAAATCTAATGCAAAGAAAGATGTTCATAAGCATAATAAGGAAATTCCATTATTAAAACTTGATATTAAATTTGAGTTGCCCATATATGATGGTGAAGTAAATGCAGAAAAACTTGACAATTGGGTTAGGCAGATGGAGGTTTACTGCAGTGTGCAACAGATCAAGGATGAGGCCACACAAATCAAGTTGGCATCTTTGAGACTTGCAGGTACATCTCTCATCTGGTGGCAAAGCAAGTTTCAAAAAGGAACTCAACAAGTGGGTAATGTATTTCCATCATGGCAAAGCTTCATTTCTGCACTTAGGAAACAATTCTATCCTTTGGGTTATAAAGAAAAATCATTAATTGAATGGAAATCTTTAAAACTAAGAAAAAGAAAAACAGTGCAAGAGTATACTAATGGCTTTCGAAAAATGGCGTTGATGTTAGATATCCCTTTACATACACAAAAAACCCTTATGAAGTATATAGGAGGTTTACCTGCACATATTAGAAACACTATATTCATGTTTGGACCCACTAACCTTGATGAGGTTTCTGTTCAAGCAACGTATATTGAAGTAAGGAAAGAAGATGTTTCAGGGGAATCATCATCTTCAAGGAAAGAGGACAAGAGGAAGTGGACATGCAAAAAGGAAAATGTGGTAGTGAGAAAGGAAGGGAAGCCCTCTTGCAAGCATGGTAAGAAAGAGGGACATGATGAGGACAGATGTTGGTAGTTGCATCCCGAGAAGAGGCCAAAGTGGTTCAAGGAAAAGAAGGGAATGCAAACAGTGGCAGTGACAACAAGACCCATAGACTTGGGATCGGATTCAAGTGATGAATCAAAGATCTCATTGGTTGGTATGACAGGTAAAATTAGTGAAGGCATTGATTGTAGAAGCAACTTGTTTCATATAAGGGTAATCATGTGACACACTAAGATAGACACATTAATCGACAGTGGAACTCAATCTAATCTAATCTCAGAATAATTGGTTAATCAATTGGGGTTAAAAACACAAGTACATCATAAGCCTTACACACTTAAATGGATAAACAATCATCATCAAATGCACATAACAAAGCAGTGTACAATCAAATTTGCAATTTCATCTAAGTATGTGGACGAAGTAACATGTGATGTAGTGTCATTAAGAGAATGTGGAATGGTCTTAGGTATTCCATACTTATATGATCGTAAGGCAATCTTCTATAGGACAAATAATCAATATCAATTAACCAAAGAAGGTCAAGATTATGTGGTTCATGCTCATCATGTTAAGGCAAATAAAACACTTCAAACAATGGAACAATTAAAGAAGGCAGTGCA